>VYXD01011333.1:333980-383351 GCA_013397195.1 Hylia prasina | reverse complement strand
CCTTCCCTCCCTCCCTCCCTCCCTCCCTCCAGGATGTGGAAGAATTAAGTAATTTGAAGGAGATAACTCTTTCTGGTGAACTCTGAGGTTTTCCTGGGCTTCAGATTATAGATATTTGTTATTTAATTCCTGCCAACAACTATTATACAATTATGAGGTCCTAAAAGTAAAAAAAAAAATTAAAAATATGTTTTTTGGGGGGTTTTTGTGGGTGTTTGAGCTGGAAATCACGTACCAAGTGCCAAAAGTACAATCTCACAAGTAGACCATTTCCTTTTTGGACTTCTCTTTGCAGTCAAAGGCATTTTTTATATTTTATTTGCTGGTCACAACGTGTCAAATAAGTTACAATATGTGTGCTCACATATCTGTGTATCTTTGTATAAAACAGAGGCTACCAATAATAATTTGCTTGGTTTTTTTTCTTTCTTATTATGCTTTATGTCCTTCCCTTTTGACACCATAATCCTTCCATAGCAATGTCTCACACAGGTTAATTTTTCTTCTCTGTGTCTTAACTGCTATAACCTGTTCAAATACTTCCTCATTTAAATGTATTTCCCTCTGTGCAAGCACAGGAACACATATCTACAGCAAATAGATTTTCCAAATGTAATTCAAGTCACCAGAGTGAAATATCTAGTAGTAACTGTAACTGCTGAAGTGCAAAAAAAGCCAGAGCCTTACCTTGTCACAACAGATATAAAGCAGGATGGGAAGCACTGCACAGTAGCGTTTGCATTTTCCAGAATAAAATTAAATGAGGAACTTCCAGATGCGTAGATTTCTTCATATTTATTTTAATATTATTGGGCTCCTGATAGTGTTCACCAAGGAAATATCTGAGCAGATGAGCAGCTTCTATGTTTATTCTCATTTCAGTTCACCTCCAAGGTAAAAAATTATGTTAATTCTGTGGGTGGGGAACTCTCTCAATTTAGAAGGCATTTCTCATATATGAACCTAATTAGATTGCAGGCTAGTAGGAAACAGCCCGTGGTAAAGTGGGCATCAATACTTCCATTACCACACAGGGTGTCTCAGTAGTGATTTTGGTACAGTGTCTACTTCTAGAAAGATTTAATAACACTTTATTTTTGAAATATGAAGGTGCAGTTTCTACTGACATGATGGCTCAGTTCAGCCCCAGGATCAGTTACTCTTGAAAATGGTTTTGCTTTGATATATCCTAATGCTGGACAACTGCTTTTATTTTGGGGTTCAAAAACTGTTGTTTAGTTTAACTAACTCTTGCAGAGGTTGGCTCACGTATCTGGCCATGAGAAGCATTACCCTACCCTTCATAAAAAGTGCTCAAAAGTTGTCAAAGTGTTCTTTGTGCAAATAAATTTGTGCATTAATTCAGTGGACTCCATGGATTTCCAGCTCAGCAAACCCTAACATAAATGTGAGCTGATGTATCCACACAGAAAAATTCTGTCCAAAAGGAGAGCTGCAAGTCTATTCTGATAATCACCATGGAACTCTGTTACCACCAATTGACATTTCTGCATATCTATTTGCAATAAACCAGCACTATTGTTGGCCTTTGTGTCCCAGCACTCCAAAATTTAGCTTCTCTTTGCTGGTACTTTTTTGGCACTTTTTGTTACGTTCTTCTTATTTTTCAAATTGATAATTAGGAACACCAAGAATAGAACTGAAACAGCTCTCTGCCTTAATGTGACATAAAATTCTTAAACTACTGCCACTGCACATCATCATTCAACATGGTGACTTTATTAATTTTTGTTACACTTATCTTTCATTTTGCAGGTAGCAGGCTGCTTTTTTATAAATGTTTTAATTTTCCTAATTATTCAAGTGTCACTTTTCTTAATTATTGAAGTAGCAACTGGCCTCACAATTCTACCATTCAGCAATGCCCTCCTTTTATTTGACAACTGTACTGCAGTTTGTATTTTCTGACACATTCAGACAAAAAAATTATATTTCAGCCAGTAACTGATTCAAATCCCATGGAAACTAATGACTCTTTTAAATTCTGGGTTCTGGATCATATTAAACAAATATATTAATTCTAGATTCTAGACTAGCAAATATGAAAAGAACAGTCAGTTTTATTGCTCCCTTTTGGACTTCACTTTTATTTCATTCTTCTAAATGAGAAAAGAGTAGGAAAAAGGGTAAAAAAAAGAAGGAAAGAGATTCTTGTATACATAAGTGTTTGTCTGTAAGTGTTGGTGCGCTAAAACATTCACACATAAACAGTTCTTATGTGAATGTTGATTGTAAAAAATGTCACCTTCTCCAAAGTGCATGGAACAAAGGGGCTCTGCCACCAACATGGATGGATCACCCTGCTGGACTCAGTAATCATGTTTGTGAATTCACCATTCTACTTACTGCCCAGTAGCAACCTAGAGTGAGATAAATCTTTTCTAAGAATACTTGCCCTGGAATATAGCTGGGGAGAAGTCTTCTTCCAGATTGCCACATAACTTTGAAAAAAAATGAAGAAAAATAAATACAAACTCTTTATTTTCCTTTTTTTTTTTTTTTTTTTAGGAGGGACAGAGAGGGAACAAAGTTATTTTAGTGGTCCCTTTTTATATATTTATTATGAATAAAAGGTCAAATACCAGCTACTGAGTTATTCATGGAAATCTTATCCCTTAGTTTTTCTTGAGATTACATTCAAGGCTCTCAGAATCATACAGTTCCACATTGTGTTTCAAACTGTTATTATGACTGACGAAAATTGCACCACTTTCTTGGGAAAACATTACTGACTTAATTGTGGAACTTAGCCCTACATTGAGGACTTGAAGAAACTAGAGGAGCACATTTGGGACACATGCTGTTGGGATAAATTCAGTCTTCAGCTAGTTTGTTTTTATTTAGGGCTACACAAGGTAGAAAAACCTCTGTACATTATTTAATGTACATGCAGTCCCTAATGTGTGATTATAAAACTCTGACAGTCCTAGAAAATAATCGCTAGAATCTCTTCAAATAACTTTTCTTATGAAATACAGTAAAATTATTAGTCCCAGTTCAAAATTTAACCGCAAAAGCTGGAAAATGCCACCTAAATCTAACTAAAGGGCTTTCTGAATACAAACTGACAAGCAAGAAGCAGAAAATTAATACTTTGATTTTAGAACCAAAAGCCAAAAGCATAATATAATGTAATATTGCAGTAGGTATCACCAGGTGGCACTGTTACAAATACATTGATTTTCCTTGTGAATTGATAACAAGTGGGTGACTATGATAATAGTCTTGTTGTTTTAAGGGGGGTTTCTCCCCCTCCTTATGATGTGCTCAGTGTTTTTCTTTGCTTTATTTGGTTTGTGCCTTGGAAGTGATACTATCAGAGAAGGCTTGTGTGTGTTTGAGTGTACCCACCTGTGTGATTTCCTGCCTCAATATCAATTTTTCCTTACACAGTGTGCTGCAGTACTGGAATACTGGGAAAGAAACAACAGCAAGAAATCCAGCACAACTTGACAGGTTTATTTTACAGATATGTGCTTGTATTTACTTATGGATTTTTCCTGCTTATGACAATCCTGCTAATTACAGACCAAGGAAACTTCAGCACCATGTAACATCAGCTGATGAAGATTTGCGCTACCAGATCATCCCTAATCTAAAGCAAGGTAATTTCCAGGAGGTGTTTATGCCTGCTTTGAGCATCAGAGACATGGTTATCCTTTCAGGTGTGGCCTGCAGGCAAGCAGGATTAGCTTTTTTACACTGATACAGCCTCTCAAGATGTACTTGGGTATAATCCTCAGCAAGCATGCTATGTGCCTCCTATCTGAGAGCAGCTCAAGAGCTGCCTGGTTGGCCTAGGAGCCTTTCTTACTACCCTAAAATGGGGTTTTAATTTAGAGTTTATATTAATGCTATTGCCATCCATGTTCCAGAGAATCAGGCCACCGAGGGAGTGACCACAGACAGGTCAGAGACCAGCTCTGTTTTGTTTTTACTAAGACAGTAATTGCATTAGTGCAAGCAAAAAATGGAGCAGGTAACACAGAAAGCAGGTCAGGGAAAAAGTGCAGACGGACAGGAGCAACAAGTTGCCTCCCCTTTCACACACCCTCACTGAACAGACAAAGAGCTGAAAGAAGCACAAAATCCCAAGGGGCATATAAACAGGATAGACCTTGAAAACAGACATCTTTGCTGAACTCACTAGGTCAGGAGATTCTGGGATTTAGATCATATTATCAATGAAACAAACTGAAAATACTCCCAGTCCAGAAAAGGCTTTAGGAATGCTTTAAAAATATGGTCATCCATGAAAAAATAAAACCACAAAGAAACAAGCCCCAAATGCTGAATGATATCAGTTCTCATCTCACCAGCACAAAGAACAGCAGATGAATAAAAACATGCAATAAAATTGAGGCAAAAGGCATGAAGTTGAGAGTCAGGAAATACTGAGTGACATGCTTAGAGATAAAACTCAGTGTCACTGATAAATCCTATAGGTAAAGGTGTCTGAGGGAGACTGATTTAGGAGTGCAGAAAGAGATAATCTGCAGAGCTACAGTGCCACAAAGGCAGGGTTTGGTGCAGTCCTGCATTGAGAAACCATCCAAAGTTCCTACGTCAACCACCCCAAAAAAACATGCAGGAGGATTTGAGCCAGAGCAGGAACTCATCCACACCTCTCACTGGGGCAGTGATGCTTCCATCAGCCTGTGCAAATTTTCTGTCACTTGTTTGGCAAATGTAAGTGCTGTTCTTGCTTTTCCAAACAATAAATTTACTCCAGGGAAAAAAAATAATAAATTTTATATATATATATTTGCCCCCAGGGGAAAAAAAAAAAGAAAAAAGAAAAAAAGAAGAAGAAAAAGGAAGAAATAAAACAGTCAAATCACATTTTACTTCTTGCCCGGNAAAAAAGGAAAAAAAAAACCAACCCACAAAACAAAACAAAACCAGACCAAACCACAAGTCCCTAGCTGAACTCGTAGGTGAATAAACTCCTCTTGTGAGTGTAAAATAAGAAATTAGGGCAACCTCTACAGCACATGTAGAATATGCTTGGAGGGTTCAAGCTAAGCACAGGAGCTAAGGTTCATCTTTCAAAAGAGACACAATATCCCAGTCCAGATAAACAAACAGAATGAGCCACATGTACTGTGATGCTGTTATGGCAAACACTGAGAAATCACCTAAGATGGCAACAGCTGCAGAAAGGCTGGTCTTTGACTATTTGCCATGGCAGCCCCCAATAACTCAAACACAGCCAAAGATTTAATGCAAAGCAGATAGCACAATGCCTGAAGCATTGCTGAATACTGATCACAATCACCCTGAGTTCTTCAAGGAGTTAGCAGAATCCCTTAAGAAGTACACATATATTATCTGTATACCTCCCTGCCACACACAGCAGTAAAATTTACAGCTGGGGTGTCAGAAAGCAGAAAAGGGAACATGGGAATGTAGGCAAAACAAATGCAGTAACTCTGTGGGCTAACAGTATGACAACAGACAGAGAAATGGTGGACTTTGGATGCACCCAAATTGCAGTAACTGCAGAGAGGCTAAGCTGTGAGAGCAACTGGTCAAAACCAACTGGTCTGCTGAAAGTAATCCCAGTAGAAAGGACAGTTACTGATAGCTCTGATTAGATGAAGAAATATTAACTTTGAAATTTTGGCTTGCCCTGGGGCAGGAACAAGTTTCATGGTCCATCTTTTGGAATAAGGTCAGCTAGCAAAGTGTTACAACAAAAAGAACAAAGGGTACTTGCACACTTTACAGCCATCCAGAAAATAACTGATGGCATGGTAATAACAGCATCAATTCGGGTGAGACACTTATCAATGCTGAAGATAAGAAAGGAATTTCACACTGAAAGATCTGAATTTAAGCAAATTGTGCATGTGACGATTTCAATCCTTCCTCTGCACAGTGTGGTTTGCATTTAGCCACAGAGTTTTAAAGAAGAGCCAGGTGTCTCCAGATCTTCTTCCTCTTTCAACTCTGCCATGATATTTTTATGTGGAACCACCCCTTATTGAGAGTGAGTTAGGTGTTTAACACAGAAAGAAGCAAGCCTTGAGGATATATCAACCAGAAATCAGAAGTTCTGTGCCAGTTTTCTCAGAGATGCTGTTTGGGAAGTAGTTTTCTTGTAGGATTTTGGAAGAAGAAAAGCAATATTATATTTTTTACAGACTCCTGTGCTAAATTTGCCACATCTTGTTACCAGTGAAGTGATAAGTCTCTCGAAAGCAGCACAATGTGTCTTATACTTTGTAAGGGATACCTTCAAAAGCTTTTGCTCTTCTTCTCAGTTTCTAAGATGGTTTATATGGTTTGAACTTTATGTTCTCACCCATTTCAGGTTCCTTTCAATTCTCCGACCAACTTAACTATCAGCACTCCCCATGAAAGGACAACCACCACTTCTCTGGGCAACCTGTTTAGTTGTTTCACCCCTCTCATGAAAAAACTATTTCTTCTTTGTGCCCAATCTAAACCCACTCTCTTTCAGTTTAAAACCATTTTCCTTTGATCTAGCACTGGAAACCCTGGTAAAATATCTCTGCTTTTCTTATAAATGGCATTTGTTATATGGAGGGTCTTTTTTAAAAAAACAAACTTCTTCCTAGTTACGTCTAGAATTCTGCATTGGTAAATGTCTTCAGCATGAAGAAACAAAGAAACAGATGTTACTGTCTCAGGCAAAGGCACTGTGAGCCCCAGAAACTTCTCGTGTCCACACAGGATTTTGCAATTAGTTTACTCCCCAATCTTGTTTCATGGTTCTTCTCACCACCTTGGTAGTATTTTGATATTTAGGAAGCACTTAAGAAGACATAAAAAACCCAAAAAATTTTGTTCATTTTGTTTTAATGAAAAAAAAAAAAAAACCACAAAAAACCCAAAAAACCAAACCAACAAACAAAAATCCCACCCCTAACAATAACAACAACAAAAATAAAAACCAAACCAACCAAAAAACCCCAGAAAATTTTACCTGTGCCTTCATTAGTTCAGCAGGGGAAGTTGCCTGGGTAAATGCCAGGACACTGCTCTGCAGCAGCTCGGCAAACGCGAGTCTTGGCTTCTGAGCCAGATGTCGCAAACATTTAAACAGCTGCCAGAGCCTTTTCAACCTGTCATCAGGCCTGACCTTAAATCCAGCTTAGTTTTAAATGTTAGAGGGGAAAAAAGGTGGAAAAAAAATTTAAAAAGCCCCAACAGGGTAAATTACACAGCTGCCTGAAATATTAAATTAAAAGACTGAACATCTGTTCACTTGCTTTTCAAAATTTAATGGTTTGGAGAGATATTCTGTTGTCTTAGATCCTTAAGAACATCTGAGACCCACACAGCTTCAGCACCTGTGACAAATCCTCTCTCAAAACACATAGACTCTTCAAAGCTTATTGCTCCTGGTTTTTGCCAAACATATGTTGCCCAACACCACAACAAATTATTAATAACATTTAGGTCATACTTGACTTTTGCACAGCGAATTTCCTGAGCGAGTACCAAAGCATTGTTCAAGCATAAACAAGATTTTATTGCATGGAGTCAGAAATTAACATGAAATGGACCAAGGAAACTCCTGGAGAACTGGTTACTAGGAAATAAAAAAAGTATTAGATTGATGTGGGTTCAGTTTGCATTTGGTTTAGGTTTTTGTTTTGGTTTTTGGTGTTTTTTTTTGGTTTTGGGGGTTTTTTGGGGGTTTGTTTTGTTTTGTTTGGGGTTTTTTTGTTTGTTTTGGGGTTTTTTTTTGAGCTACACTTTCCTCTTAATTAAAAAAATTTAAACTAATTATTGTTTGCTAGGATCAAGCATAGGATATAATGAACCTGTTAGCTTCCTGCCACAGGATATTATTGACACAGTTAAGGGAATTATGAGTGGCTATGGGAGGGAATTATTAGGCTTTGTATTTGTATGAATAAGTATAGCCTCTGCAGTAAAACTGTATTGTTTATTGGCAGCCAAGCCCTCTGTTGGAAAACATAGGATGTAAAATGGAGAGTAGAAAATCTGTACCCTAAACATCACTGTAATTTTAGAGCTAGATGCTTGGACTGTGCTTTTGGGACCAAATATAAAGCACAGAGATACAGCTGGCATATTTTTGCAATACCAGACTTCAAGAGAAGGCAGAAAGTGAAAAGAAAAAAAAACCCAAAAACCTGGTCAGCAAGATTTCTGTTTATATTTGTGTTTTCATTTCTAATGTGTTTCCACTGGAAGTATTTTTTATCACTCCACAGGTTTTCCTTTAGTTCCCACAATTTACAGCCTTGATGCTCTGAAATTTCAGCTTTCATTCCAACATCTGAAATGTTAGGGTTTTGTTTAAAGATTATTTGAATGCTGGTGATATTTCTTTCCCTATGTAACTTTAAAAAGATTATGCCCAAAGATCTGCTGGCTAGGAGTAAAGCTAGACTGGCCTTCTTGCCACTCCTGCATTGCAATGTGGTTTTAAAATTTAATAAGATGATGATTTAAATGAAAAAATGCACACCGTTAAAAGTAAACAGGTACAATTAATAATAATGGCAATGATAATAACAGTATTAATAATGTAAATCTCACAAAAGTCTCTTCACATTCTGTAAAAGATAAAATGCAATTTCTAAGACCCCCTAAAACTATTAATAAATCTTCATTAAAAATTAAAACAATAGAATCAAAGAAAAAGATTGTAGGAGTAAAAATCTATTGCACTTTATAAAAGCCATTGCATCAGATCAGAGAGAGGGGAAGCATTTTTAAAACAAATACAAACTGTGAAAGAAAGTACAGGGTTTGGGGAGCAGGAGGTGTGAAAACCAGAAGAAATTATATGAACAAAAAGCAGAGAATGTTACACATTGATAGGAATTAATTGCTTCCCACTGAAGGAAATAAACTAATTTCTGGCAATTTATACAAAGGAAGTGGCATCATCAGGTATTGTTTAATGAAAAGAAAGGTAAATAGTGAATAGAAAGTTCTGTCACCTTGCATTATTTTTGAGTTGTGGTGTCTCACTTGCTGACATGCTGTCAAACATACACTTACCACATAGAGAATGCTCCTACAGAATGAAAACATTTTAAAACACTCATTTCCCACTTTACACTAATTCAAAACCAAAAAATCAAAACATATGGCTTAATAATAGAGCATTAGGTACAGACTGTGAAAATAACCCAACAAAGATAAGAAGAAAATTCATTTGGGAAGACATCCTTTAGGAAAGCAACCCATTTCTGCCTGGAAGCCAAGGCTTGGGTGCAGTAACTTTCATATATTAAGAATATTTCAGCCTCGTACATGTACTACTTCATGAGTAGATACGGGGCGTCCTAATTACAGATATGGGCTGTGTAATGGCCATTTGATGAGCCTTGCAGTTTTAGATGCCATTCCACATTCAACATTTTTGATGGAAGGCCTATGTGGTACTCATTCCAACTCTGGCACCCTCAAGTCATATTTCTTCCCTTGTCACAAAGAATTTATTTTTATCAGCAGCTTGTCATTCAAGTGTATTTTTTTAAAAAATGAAGAAATGGGCAGCAGCAGAACCTCTCTGTGAAACGTGAAGATGTCTCTCAGTTTAGTGCCACTCTTTGATTGTTATACATTAAAATAATAATAATAATAATAATAATAAAATGAAATATCTATTCAAAGACTCCAGGCATCAGAAGGGAGAGAGGGGATGGAAGGCATAGGTGATATTGAATTTTTCACTTAGTCTCACAAAATATGCTGTTAATAACCTGGATCTCATCCCAACCAGGCACAGCACATTTTGTAGTTGTCTTTCTCCCTGACTGTGTCAGATTTGCCAGCACTAACAAAATCTGGCTGAAATAAGTTGAAAAGTGATGGATAGGTTTAATGACAGAAGAGATCCTGAAGTTTGAAGCCTAAAATAATAAAGGTAAAGCCATGTTAAATTCATTCCTCCTCTGATGTGTATAAATAGTGAGGAAGGAAACAGAAACTGCCATAGTAAAAATAGCATTTGTTAATCCATACTGTAGTAAAAAAAACCCTTTTTATATATGTATGTGTGTGTGTGTGTATAAATATATATGATATAAATATCTACCTAGCTATGATGGACAGCTAAGGTCTGCTCTATTCTCTAGCAAAAATACCCATAGTCAGTCCCATCACTGACTCAGCACCTCAGCATACTTAAAAAGTCACTGACTGACCCTTCTGTTGTGCATCTCGTTCCTTATCATATTTGGCAAATAAAATTTCCCAAGTTTAACATGAAAATTCATTTTCTGATGGGAACTGGGGCAAGTGAGAATTTGGGACAGGACAGGCCTGGGATGATGATAAAGCCAAAGTTCTGTCTGATTTGCTGCTAATCATTCTGGAATGTAACCTACATGTCTGCATTTCCTCCACACAGAAACTCAGATCCACCCTACACCTAAAATTAAACATTCAGTTTGGCTCTCTCCTGTAATTAGGCAGTAGCACATCCACTGTGCACCTTTCCTTGTATTCTCATGCTGCAGGGACACAGCCTGGGATTCTCCTGTGGTCAGATATCCTCATGTTTCACTTCCACCTACATATATGTCTATGTACCAACCTCTGTCAGATCTTCAGGCATGTCTGAAAAGAAAATTAAAAATATGAGCCAGAACTCTGCTTTCAGTATCACAGAGACATTTCATTGCATATTTCATGTACAGCATCTTCATATTCTGAAGCAAAAATTTTGTTTTAACAACACCACACATTTCTTTTAGCTGATGCTAAAGGCTTGTCTGAATAGGAATGCACTGTCTACAAGTAATACACGTACTGCAAATACATAAGGTTTTCAAGCACATACCAAAATGTGGTTTCATGATTTATTATGCATTGTAATTCCTGTTATATTCTATGAAAAAGAGAATCAATTAATTTTATCTGTTTAAGTATACTCTCTGCATAGTGTGGCTTTGTTGGGCACATTGATTATATGAAACTTGTCATATATTGCAAGTGATGATCTATTTATTTTTTAAGCTTTAATCTTTCTTCATTAGGGGGTGCTTGACTTGATCGATCATGTAGTGATCTAAGCCAAAACCTGCTGGTTTTAATCCTTATGACAAACTGCTGCCCAGTCCTGCCAGCCAAAGTTGGAAAATGCCATATTGCTAAATAGAGAGACATCTGACAAGGACGAGAACATTGGACAGGGTTCTGTGAGCTTCTGCTGCCACTGCTGTGCCTGAGCTGTGGCTGCTGCCTTGCCTAGGAGCCTGGAAACCAGGCACATCTCTTCCTTTTCTCACCTGAAAGCCCCAAATCTGAGCCTGAGGAAGCAGACCCATGGAGAGGCCCATGGTGGTAACTGGTGGCCCTCAGTGCAGAGACTTCTGGGCTTCTGCTCTTGAGGGAGGCACAGAAATGCAGATTTCTTCCACCCCCAGAGCAAGGGCTGGTTTGGGTGAAAGCTCTCACGTACTTTTATCCACCCCCAAATTGTCGCACTCCATAAAAAAGAGTTACAGAGGAGTGAACGAGAATAAGGTAAGAAATTCACTCCTCTTTTGCAGTCCCAAGCTTGACATGATAAATTCTGACAATACTAACCTAGGATGCCTGCCTACTTCAGTGCATTGCTCAGGAGCTGCAGGTTTCTAATTCAGTGGCACCTGATGCTGTGGTGATGAAAGGCACAATGTGTTGTTGGGCTTTTCTTTGGAGGATGGGGCTGAGTTGATAGACTGCCTGTTTCTAAAGCACCAAGTTGCAAGAACACCCCAATTTAAAAATTCTGATCACCATCCCTTTATAGTTAATTTCCCCCAACTTGGCTGTCCCATCTAGCATTCACCAAATACACCCTGCCTCCATATTCTTTCCACTGAAAATCCCAAAGCATCCCACAACAGCCTGACATATAACAGGACACCATTGTTTAGCACAACTCCCTCACAGTAAAGTACAAGAGACATTTACAGTGCTGTAAAACTCAGACAATTTGTTTAGTAAATCTGTTTTGGGAAAGGTTATAGAGTGTACTGCTTTCACCATTACAGGTGACGCATGGCTGCTATACATTTGACATTTTGGAGTGTGTTTTCATAGATCCTAAGGGGTCTTTTTGTCATGCAATGACCTAAAAACCTGTTCCCTTAAGGGGACCTGAAAATGAACAGCCTCCCTGTTCACATGTATTGATTTGTTCGTATAGAATATTGATCGTCATGAGGTTTTTCTTGTTCTACATCATCCTAGAAGGGCTCAAAAATACATACATGCATGTGTAAACATGATTTTTTCCCACCTTGTAAAGGTAATGAGGATTGCAAATGACTTTCAGTTTATTCTGAAATGTAAATCTTTGTGCATGCATTAGTATATCTACTCTTTCCCAATGAACCATAAAGTTGTAAGGGTTTCGCAGCTACCATTCAGATTTTATTTGTGTCTTTCTGGAAATATGAGGGGCAAGTAATGCACTGCAGTCTGAGCATGTCTAAATTTATGCATGTGATTTTATACTTGTGCCTGAATAATATGGTAATCAACACTATTTTGAGATGCAAGCTTTGATCCTTATTGTTGCTAACAACAATATCCATACTAATGCTCAGTGTTCTTAACAAAGCATATCACAGGGAATTTTGCAATTCAAATACAATTAAAAAGCAATATAAAATAAATGTTTGAATTTGATTTAAAATATGAGTGATTCAGCTCTCTAAATAAGCAAGCAAATTAAGAACACTAGAAAACAAATTCCAAATTGTCCTTTCAGAAATAAGGACTTTCTGCAGCTTACAGGTGATTGAGGGTCCTCCCAGACTGTGACATGAGGCTGAAGTTCAGCTTACACACCTCAGGGCCACCCCATTACCCTCACAACACCCAGCTGTTTCATTCTGTGGCTCATTCTCAATCAAAACAGAGTTTTTGTGGTCCTTCAGCTCCACTTTGAAGAAGACTATATGATCTTCTTGCCCTAGCAGCTGCTTTACCTGATGGCAGCAGATGTGAGGTTAGATTGAAGATCACTTAATATCTTTTTCAAAAAAATCACATGTAAAAGATATGACCCCAACCTGAATGAAAAGTTGTTAAAGAAGACAAAAATTTAATTTTTATTTACAAACTGACTAAATTTATGTAGAAACTCCCTGGGAAGCAATCACTGAAACACAGCATATTATTCTGAGCATCATTATTACTTGAAATCTCATATTGTTTTGCCAATGTTGCAAATGTTTTTCTTGCTTCTTTAATTCAAACACATATGCAGAAATTCAGATTCCTTAAGCTTGTTATTTGACCCTGCTCTAACAGAGAGTCTGTCAGCTGTGTCTGCACTTTAGACATATATTTTATATTTTAAAATTAGCTCTTTTTTTAAAAAATGAAGACTTCAGAGTATTATATATATTTATATATATATAATGAAAAATTTAGAACAGACTGTACTGCTTCATCCTAGTTGATAAATTACACATTATGATATGCTGTAACTCCTCCCAGTTGTACTTCAGATATTATATATTGTTTTTTCATATTATCTACTCTTGGGAAGAATACTTTTCACTTGTGAGTCTAGTCACTACCTCCAACAGAAGTTACACAAGATTATAAGAATATAAGAAACATAGACAAAAAAAAAACCCAAAATAACCTGAAGTTTTCAGGAGAAATTAACTTACCAATAGGAATTTGGCCTGTAGACTCACACAAAACTTTAGATATGGACCATCCCTAGGCATGAGGATGCCTTTTGACTAAACAAAGACATAGAATGCTGTTGAACATTCCACAGGCTTCCTGCTCCTGGCTTCACTGTGTTGAAATACTTGGCTAACTCTTTTTCTGACCACTAGTTTATAAATCCAGTTTCCACCCTGGACTCGTGTGCTCATGTCTAGCTTACCTGAAATTGATCAGAAACAGAGGGAAGTTCCTGTAGTGACAGCTAAAATGCTTCAGGAAGCCGTGTGGGCTTTGCTGGTCCTGTCCTACATGAAAATATGCAAAAAAGGGAAGATTTGGCACGGTTTAGTTTGATTATGCTCTATTGTCTCTATTTCATACTGTAGGAGGGAAGCAAGCTTGATGGAAGAAAAAGAGACTGTTAACTCCTCAGGGGTAAAAGGGAAATGTAGTTTTCCAACACCTGAAAACTACTTTTGACAATTTGCTGCTCTGCTGTATTTTATCCCTAATTAAACTTATTAATGTTTCCAGAATGATGTGGATCCCAGATATTGTTGTGATAAAGGTTATTATTTGGTAAGCTATCAGGTCTTAGGACTGAGGGAGTCCCACACTTTTAATGTTTAAAACGGAAAATCTACTGTCTGGTTACAGAAGGGTTAAATTTGCTTCTATGTCAACCATGCCCATCCATGTTAGGTCAACTAGTCTGAATTTTTTATGTATGTTCTACATCATTTTTCAACTAGGTTTAATGCCTAGAAATACTACTGAGTTTTCAAGTTGGTGTAGAGCTCTTAAGATTACCTGTGAGCAAAGGATTTGGACACCCAGAAATGTGGACCTGCTATTATGCATTTTTCACTGAAGGAAATTATTCCTCTTTTGGAATGATGGGAAAATAGTTTCTGTCTAGGTAATATAAAAAAAAATATTGTAGAATAAAAGGGATTATTGTCTTTCATTTATGTCTTCTTTGTGGGAAGTAGGCACACAACTGCTAGCTGAAGTAGATGAACCCACAAATTTCAGCATCTCAAGAGTTGGCATTCACTTTAAGAAGTCTAAATTTTTCCCATTACAATAAACATGGGCTGACACTTGACAGTGGTCAATAAGATTTCTTATTTTTTTTCCCCAGAATCCTTCTATATTTCTGTCTTTAACACACTTCATGCCTGGGCAAGGTAGCAAAAAAATAGAGATAGGAATTTAGTATCACCTCTCCAGGGGAGTTGATACATTTTGAGCCTTACAAATGCAAATAATGCCATTTGCTAGTTGAGGCTGGATTAGACCATATTCTGCTTAAATTGATTCTAGCAAAAACAAAGTTTGTATGCTGGAAAAGAATGGGGAAGGAGAGAATAAAATCTAATATAATTGGGCCAACAACTGGACAAAAGCTGATGTAGTGATGTTAACTTCAAAAAATGTCTCTGGAGAGCCACAAAAGGCAGATAAATAACTTGACTAAGATCAAAACAGATAGGAAATGTTGCCTGTCAGTGCTATGGGCTCTAGCACCACTACTAATATATAACTGGAACCATTGTTTAGTGTTGTACTGTCCCAAAGGTCTTTGGAAGATACATTTATACAATATAGTCATCACATCCGTATTAAATCATGAGTGAGAATCTATTTCAGTTCCTTTTTCACCTTCAGCTGTTTGAGCACAGACCATACAGATATGATTTATAAATCTCTAGGCTGGTCCTTATATCAAAAGGGTCAGACTAATCCCTTGTTGACATAAATAATAGAGACTTCAAAACCAGCCTAATTTTTCTCATTAACCCATTAGGCTATCCCTGCTCTATTTCCACTTCCATTTTATATGTATTAAGATGTCACAAATACAACATAAAAATTAATTATCTTTGCATCATGAAAGGATTTTTCTCTACTTCCAAATTCAAATTATTAATTAAAAGAGCTGAAAAACTGTTTCAGAAATTGCTCTTCCCCCTCCCCACCCTGCTGCTACCAAACAAAAATAAAACATTTGCTTCTAGCGGTCTTAAATGATGTTTGATGCTCCAGAGAGCCTTCAACATTCATTATAGAGTCAACCAGAGCTTCATTAAATATTAGTCTAGCATGTGTATATGTGGTGCTGAGCACTGGCCTCAGGACCTCCCTTAGGCAATTTTCTACATGTTCCTTTCATCTGTCATTTTGCTTTGACTTGGGGCGATTCTCACTTTCATCATTGACAATAGAAAACTCATTCCTGTGTGCATTTAGTTTTCATTATTCTTTGCCCCGTGAAGATGACTGACACACACAGATTCTTTTTCATCTTTTAAAGCATTGTAATGAATCATTTTTAATTCTTACCTTGCAGTGTTCTTGTATTAGCATTGGTGGATGAAATAAAATTAAAACTGTGTACTGGTGCTGAGAGAACCTGTTGGGTTATTCTGGCCTAGTAGCAAAAGACAAACTGTCACAGGTTCACAGAATCACACAGAATGGCTCAGGTTGGAAGGGACCACAGTGGATCTCCTCTTCCAACCTCCCTGCTCAACCAGAGTCATCCTAAAGCAAGTGGCACAGCATCACATCCAGACGGTTCTGGGATATTTCCAGTGAGAGAAAACTCTACACTCCAGGCAATCAGCTCTAGACTGCAGTCACCCACACAGCAGAGAAGTTCCTCACCATATTCAGGCAGCACTTCCTGAGCATCAATTTCCACCTGTTTCCTCTTGTGCCATTGCTTGGCATCACCAAGAAGAGCTTGTCCCACCTCTTGACACCCTCCTTTTGGATACTTATGACATTGATGAAGACCCTTCTCAGTTGTCTCTTCTCCCTCTTCTGCAGAGGCTTCTTACAGAAATACATCATGTCCAGTAAAAAGTTCCAGAAGCAATATTTGACATTCTTTTAAAATTTATTGAAAATGTAGAGCGATGCATTTTACTATATCTCTTTTAAACGAGTTCCAGCTCATATTGGTTTATTTTAATGCCTATTTAAAAAAAATAGGCAAAAAATGTGTAAAACATAAATCACAGGCATTTTCCTACAATAACCTGACCACACAATCCTGTTTTAGGATTAAGCCAATTTTCACCTCTTCGTAATTTCTGAGGTGATGTAGAGATGCTAAGCTTCTTAGTGCATGACAGCTTCTCTTGAAATATTTTGACACCTCATATTTCCAGTCTTTTCCTATATAATCCAAATCTTGGCTATCTTCTCTACATGAAGGCTTGCAAAGACGTCCTGAGAAGACAAACTACCCTCTTTGTCAGAGCCAGTCTGGTGAAGCCTCCCTTGAGGCAGCTTTTTGGCTTCTCTTACAAGTACAGTAGTGATATGTACATGTAGAAACTATGGCCAGACATTTCAGAGACTCTGTTTCTGTATCAGTCTAGTGCTATTTGGTTGTAATTATCTCAATTAGAAGAATGTTTTGCTGTAGATAAAATAATAAACAAATTTCACAAAGTTTCCCTTCCCATTGCATACAAGATTAAAATATACTGTTGCTACTGATGATGTGTCAGAATGTACAAGGAATTATGTACAAGGTCAAGATAGCATCCTGAGCTCTATTTCTTTACCAAGCCACTGGACACCATACTGTTGATCTTTCACTGTCTTTTGTGTCTCTTTCTCTTTCTTCTCCTAAATTCCTCCTCTCAGAATCTGCATAGCTTGAAGTTGGACTGGTTAGTCTTTGCTGGATGAATGCTTTGTGAAGTGTCTTACTTTGCATGTTTGCTTTAAAATTTGCTAAGCACTTTTTCTCTTAAGTTTTCCAGTAAAATTTGTTATTCAACCTCCTGAGAATTTTGTTGTTCTCTCCTTTGTGCTGCCCAAGGCTATCAAAGTACCTAAGCCCCTTTAAAGACTCACGGAGTGAGTTAGGGGTGTAACACCACTTTAAGTAGAAAACTGCTTTAATATCTGCAATCAGATGTCTGAGGGTAAACTTGGACCTATGCAAAGAAAAAATTTTGAACTTTTATTCCAGTTTATTCTTGCCTATAATCAGAATAAAATTGCTTTGAAGTATTATGTCAGCCATTCTCAAGTATCTCACATTACAGCTCCAGAATTTTTGCTATAAAGTAATAGGAAAAAGTCTGACCCATAGCTCAAAGCGCAAAGATCACAGTTTAAAGCATGTTTATCCATCTTAAATAGAGATACATTACATCCTAGGCTGCCTGAAATAAAATAGTTAAAATTCTTACAGTTACATTGCACAAATTTGAATTCTTAAACTTGTGTTCTAGCTGAGAGGGCAGTGGAATTTGAAAGAAATTCTTTTATAAAGGTAAAAAGTTGTTTGCCATTTGAAATCAGGTTTTTTTTTAGGAGAGATTAAAGCTGTAAAACATTGTCCCTAGCCAAGCACTGAAAACAAGGTTCAAAACATTTTAGTACAAAAAGAATCCCAGTTTTGCACCCAGTCTCATGCCGACTACCGCGGAACACCAAATGAACGCGGTAAGGAAAGGTTTCTCGCACCACACGGTTTACACAGAGGCTGATTGGACACATTTTATTCAAGGAAAATCTCACTTCTGAAGATTTGTGAAGCCAGATGGTGCCCCATGAAGCTGCCTTGGAGCAAAGTAGTTCTTTTATCATTTGAGAAATGCCCAATTTTTGTAGTTGCATATGGAATTTGCTTTGCTTTAAGGACAGCATTTGGCGAACACGGTACACCATGTCTCTTCGTTGATCCCAACTGCTACAATTATTCCTATTAGTCATCACAAGAACTAGAACACAGCAAGGAAACTGTCAAAGAAAAATCATCTATTTGTTAAAAAAAAAAAAAAAAAAAAAAAAAAAAGAGTTTTCATTAATTAAATTTGCCAGAGAACTCAGATTTCATTTTAAATTCTAGAAAATATAAGTCATCCAGTGAGTAGTCTGTGTCATCCTTCAGCGGCCAGATGCCATGCTTTTGAATAAGGTGAAGAAATTTAAATATTTCATGTTTCTTGACAACAAAATGTGTGAATCTACTGTGTCATTTCTTTGTCTATGGTCTATATGAATCAGTTGAGGTGTGTATATAGTGAGTAACCAATTCATTGGAGACCTCATGTCAGTAACACTTCAGTGGTGATGCACAGATCTTAGGGAAAAGTCAAGAGGAATTTATGATGGCTTGTAATTTTGGCCTGGTGCCTTGCAAACACAACCTGTTGTATTTAAACAGGTCAGCACTGCCAGACTTTTAGTGTAATCAATGTTGATTAAATCCATGTAGGACTGAGAAAATACAAAGTAGCAATGGGTTTGGAACTATTTCATATGTGACATAAATAGTCAAGACACAGAAATCTAAATGTTTTATGGATGGCCAGATTATGATTCAACCCTGATTGAATTTTACTTAATTGCTTGAATATTTAAACATTTTATTACAGGCTCTTATTTTGCTCTGTGGGTTTTTTTGTTTTGTTTAGTTTTGTTTTTTAATTAAACATGACTGATACTGGTAACTGTCATTAGCTCAGAATTAACTGTTCCAAAAATAAAATAAATGAATATGAGGAAATGTTGCTAATATTTATTATGGACAATCAACTTAGAATGAAGCAAGAAAAATAACCCCAAACTTCTGTCTAATCATCCAACCAAATAAAGTCTCATAAATAGGCTAAATATTTGGAAGATATTGTGGAAGAAAACTCTTTAAGCAGAAAATTAATGCAGCAGGAATGATTTTGTGCAGACTGTTCTATACAGCAAACATTCCTGTAAAAGATAATTTTCAACATTGGTGGATTTAGTGTCATACAGGAAATTTCAGAATAAGACCTAATCTTCCAGAATAAGAGCTAATAAATCAAAATAATTTCATTCCCTTTTATATTCCATTGTCTCTTGTTATGCACGTGCTCAAAATATGTAGCATTGCGAGGCTGCTTTCCAATATTTTCAATAATCAGGAATTATTTTCCTTTTCACTGTCTTCCAGGACTTTTTAGGTCTGCCTAAATATGTGTCTTCTGCTCTTAATTTTCTCTGTTGTTACTGAACAGTGATAGGATCTACTAATCTTTCTATTTTGTCTCATCTGCATTATTATGATAGGGAAAAGGTGTATAAAATTACATGCTTTTCACTGAAGAGGCTATAAGCAAAGGTCAGCAGAAGTCCTATCATTATGGGTGGGGTGGGAAGGACCTTTTGCTTCAACAACCTACTTTTCCTCTGGTCTGCTATAAAGTAGAATTAAGATTTAAAAAAAAAGATGTAAAATTCTGAGTTAAGTTGATCCAGGTAGAGTAATTCACACAGAAAGTAGAGTCATGATTAAACATACCCACTTCAGATCTATGGGAGGTGGTTGGCTTGTGTTCAAGGGACAACAAATTATATTCAAATCATGAAATTTTTGTTAGCTTTGGCTTGAGGAAACCTCCCTAAGCCAGTTGGGGCTATCACCAACTAATTTGGAGGTGAGTTCATTTCATTTGAAGCCCAAAGAGCAGACACTTACTGGATTTATTTTCCATTATTTACAATGGAAATAATCTCATCACCATTCCATTTTACATTTATATTAATCAATTCATTTTTTGAGCTTGCAATCATTCTATAAGCTCCAATAAATACTTCATGCATTGTTAATGATAACATAAACAAACAAACAAACAAACAAACAAAAATCCAGAATCTGGTTAAAAGTAACACTCTTTGAACATTTTGGCCTTTTGCTATTATTCTGTGTGACTGGTGTAGGTGGAACTCAACTTTAATTAAAATTATTTCCGAGGGTCAACTTGGCACAGTGGATTACAGCTTCAGGGAATGATTGTAATAAATATCATATGAGAAAACATCCATAACTTTTTGAAGAGCAGCAGTGCTCTAATTTTCTATATGTTTGTGGCAAAGCCTACATTTTCTTAGATCTGTCTGCCGGAGGTGCTAAAGGGAGCTGTCAGTTTTTTTCTAAATTAAGGTCTTAAATTGAAAAGAAGAATATCTCAACTATATGCAGACACTGTCATGAAAACATATATAAAATAGTGTCAGAATGGAAAAATTTTTATAAGGATTCTCATTAATCTATAAAGTATTTCAATAACTTAAAAAAATCATTTGATCTTCCAAAACTATTAAGAATTTTTATTTAATAAGGAGGTATTAATCTTTTCCATTTGCACTCAAACATTGCTTGGTGATGAAAACAACTATTTTAGAATGTCTTCTGAAGTTGTCCTCTATAGAGCTGACCAAAAGATAATGTCACTGTGTTTCCATTGAATTTATTCCAAAATTCCCAACACTCCTGAGGATTTTAATGTTTATTTAAATAAAAAGATCTACATCTTAAAGCAAATGCTCTCCCCATTGAGAATCATTATAAGCATAAGTATGCAAATGGTTTGTGACACTGTTTAAGATTAAAGACGTTTAAATTATACCTAAGAAACCTCTCTTCCAATCTCTGCTTCTCTGTATAAAAGTTGATGTTTCCAAATCATCACACTGGCAATAATCTCCATGAAAAAATGTTTTAACACTACAGCTTCAAGAGAAATTGGTAAGAGTTTTAAAATTTTCTCAAATTATATTATTTTATCTTTATTTTGTTGTTATACTAACTAATATCCAGGCCCATGACATCATGCAGACACCTAGCAAAACAAAATGACCATTTTGTCTTGGTAACCAGTAAATCTCACCTTCTACCTTTCTCAGTCTAAAGGGGTTTTTTATTATTATTTTTAAAATTACTTTATTAGTACTTTAATTTTTAAGTAAATTCTAAAGCTGTTTGTCGTGTGTTCCTGCACAAGGATTTTATTTCACCCTTTTTCCTAGACTTCTCCAGCCATCATTTATTCTTTTTTTTCTTTTTTAATATGGTAGTAATTAAAATATTAAAACAGCTAGCAAAAACCTAAAAAAACATGAGACTGAACTGACCAGACATTGAAAATATGTGACATCTCCTCAAAGGAAAATGCAAAAAAAACCATTAATCACCAATAGTATGTTCATAAAAACTCTTATCCAAGCAATGATTAGCATCTGATAGAGCTTATAGGTTACGATGCAACAAAATAATCAAATCCATAGAGATGACAAGGTTAGTGATTACTTTGGTGGTGACAACTACCACTGCCTATAGTGTGAGTATATATATATATATATGTCTATATATAACCTGGTTTTATTTCCAATTGCAAAAGCAGAGGGATACTTGAAGTTAAAATTGGCTTGTGTGTGTGCGTGAGTCTCATTCCAGTTCAGCAGACCCTGCAATTTTCATGAAAGTTATCAATTTCTAAGGCCTAAACCATCCTTATTTTGCCAACAAATGCATCTAACAAGTTGTAAAGAGTTTTTTCCCCAGAAAGCTCATTATTCTGTGAATTCCCACTAGCACATAAGATGCCATTCATCATCCTTCATAACTGAAACAGGTGGAAAAAGCACCAGCTGACTGCAGAGGTGTAAGGTCAGGCCTCCAACCCTCATGCCCCTGCAGATTCCCCTCGCTTGTGCACCTTCCTCTGCTTTAGTAGTGTCCCATGAGTGAAGGAGGCAACAGAAACAAATAGCTGAAGAAATGATTTTTAGGCACCTGAATTTAGATTACATTTTAGAGCTGACAGGTGAAAATTGGAAATGGCAAATATGAAGGCCCTAAGCAAATATTCTGTATTAGCAAGAAAGAAGAAGGTCCCAGGTTGTTCCCTCTGTCACTTCAAGAGGAAGAGATAACCTGTTGTCATATGGTATCCAAAATAACTCTTTTTCCAATTAACAGGATTGCATTAGAGGTTCAGGTTTTCCTCATTGGAAATACTGAACTGAATTTCACAGATACAAATCGGATTCACTCTTCACTGGAATGAATTTAAGATTTGCAACAGTATAATAACAGAAATTGTATTTACATTTATTATGCTAATTTACCTTACATGTTGCAAGTTATAAACAATATTTCATATAATGGGTGCATTTCACAGTGTGCAGGTACTTCTATAGCATTAAAATGTTGATAAAGTGATCACCCACATAAAAAGAATATTTTTGTTCATGTTTTCCTTCAAAATAACTTTGTAAAAAACACTTTGCACAGAGCATCCTCACTGCAATGATTTTTTTCCGTTATTTTTCCTTGGAAGCTTTGACCTCCTAATCTTGGTTGCACAATATTTTGTAGCTAAACCTTTTTTTTTTTTTTTTTTTCTAGGAACCATCTCGTTTTCTGGCCTTCATTCTTGATTGGTTCTGATGACATAGATTATTAGAAGAGGAAGCTCAATCAAGTGACATCAGGGTATTGCATCCTGCCTGAAGACCCCTAAAATGTTTTTTGTTCAGTCAGAAGGGGTTTCAAAGTACAAAATCATTTCTGAAAAAGTAATTGACTTTTCAAGTTACTTAATTGCTTTGTGTAGTTAGGTATAATGTTACTCTGAAAATGATATCTTTCAAGTTAGAAAGTGGTATTACCCCCCTTTTTTCTTAATCTGAAATTAACACACCCTCTAGAGCTAGCTAGCAGTATAAGAGCACAGACAATAACCATCAGGTCTCACTTAAGGCATAAGAAAATTTGGAAAATCCTGTTGGGGGTAGGAGGATGAAAAAAGTGGCAAGCTTACTATGTTGTTGGTACAGAGGGAGATGGCAAATGGGTGGATGAACAGCATATTTTTTAATGGATCCCTTTTTTCTCATTGTAGTGTCTTTAGCCTCTGCTGCTTCCATTGAGAGGATGGAGGGAGGGCTGGGACATCTTCTCCAAACTGGTATCATCAGCCAAAGTCCATGGCCTTTGTCAGGCTTCCTTCCCTAGCAGTGGTCAGAGAAATAATATCAAATTTCATACTTCCCCTGTGTCTTAGTTTGGGGCAAATTTAGGAGGAAACCTCCGAAGGGGGGTTTCCTCTGGAAAGCCAACTCAAACCACCCCTCCCCCCTGCCAGTCCGGGAAAATAACTTCCTCAGAGAAAAAGTGGAAAGAACTNACCCTGCTTTCCCAGGAAGGTTTTGTGTCCAGAATAATCCCAGCTGCCAGACACAGGCTACCAAGGTGCTTGCTCACCACCGTACTGCTATCTTCCTTTCCTGCAGATTAGCCTTGGAGAAGAAACTTCTGTTCTCATTTATATAAGAGTTGAAAAAGTGATTATTAAAAAGGCCATATGGATTATTTGGTTCCTCTCAAGGTGGCTCATTTTTGTTGAAATGCCACCATGGCTATTTTACTTTGAAGCACAAATTATTAAGATTTTTTTGATTAATATTGGAGAGTAATTTTATAAAGATTGGACAGCCAAATAATATTTCTAGAATATGAATAAAGAATCTCTGAAAAGATGGGGAGAGAGAGCACTGAGTCTTGGCATCAGATGTTAATCATGATTACTTTTATATTAATCTAGAAAGTAATGGCAACATAAACTGCTACTTTGCACTAGTAGTTGCAACCAGTATACCAAGTTCAAATATAAAATATTTCTTCTCTGAACAGACTCAGCCTATAGTGCAAATGAATGTTGCCCAAATAAGTACCAGCCACAAAAAATTATGTGGCACAAAACCTGGGTTTACAATGACTGTCAGACACACAGTTGAAGCCAAATGAAAGCCAGTTGGAAGCTGCTCAGAAATTTGGCAGTTAAAATACATATTTTAGGCCTTATGGCTGCATTCATTGCCATATGTTGAGAGCTGTCCCTCTCTATTTATGTGCATGCTTAGAATTGTCGACCCCTATTTATTTGCAATCCCTTATTTAGGCATAATGGCTCAGCTACTAAAAGATATTAACATATTGCTGCAGATTGAAGGCAGAACAACAGATACAATTAGAGGTTGAGAGGAGACTGAACCATGTCAAAAGATCAAGTCTTATTTAGTCACACAGAGATAACTACCCTATAGCACTGTTCTTGTCAATGTCCATTTCAGCCTATATTCTATATTTTCTCTCAAAAGTAACCCTAATACACTGAAATAACAGAAAACTCTGAGTCAAACTGCAAATGTCTGATCTAAACTCACCGCAGCATTCCTGACCAGGCTGTTGATCAGCAAGACAACATTTAGCTCTAAAAAGGGGGGTCATGGATTGGTTACTGAAATTACCATGAGCCACTCTTCAGAGGCGAGTATTTTGGAAAGGGCCTGTCACTGCGTTTTGGAGAGGGCATATCCACAACTATAGCAAAGGAGAGAAATTAATTTTACCACAGTGCCTTTGTTATTCTGATTGAGAAATGCATGCCAGTAGAATCAAAGCAGAGGGGAAATTAAATGGCATTTTCCCCTCCACCAGCTCCAACTAGTTCTGACAATGCTTAGCACAACCCTTTGATTCCAACTCTTATTGCTTCCCTAGCATGTAATTTTTCTCCTGGTTTTCCCCCCATGCTTCTTTTCCTGATTTCTATCTAATGTGCATTGAGTTCAGCCAGCAAAGAAACACCACCCTTTTGCAACACAGCCATGAGACTCCAATGAAAAGCAATGTTTCAAACAGCATAAGGCTGCTAAAAATTTGCTGAGTTTCAGAGTGGCTGATAAGCCACTACACTGTGCCTGCAGCATCCCAGCAGCAAGGCTGTAGGGGAAGGAAATTCCACAGACACAAGATGACAGAGAGAAGCTGCACTTTCTTTTTTCTTTTATTTTTTAATTTTTCTCCTATTTTGTGAGTTTGTTTTGCTTAAAACACATAGAATCAAACATCAGCAGCAAAACCAAACACTTCAAAACTAAGTTGCCTCTGTCTTCTTTTTCCTTGAGATCGATTTTACTACATACTGTCTGTTTAACAAACTATAGTTTCACATTGTAAAATTCTTCAAAGCTTAACAAGAAGGATTGATAGAAACCATCCAAATTAAAAGTCTTATTTAATTATGTGCAAGCTAGAGATTGTTTTCTGGATAATTTTAAAGCTGGTTATTAACAGGTCTCGTGCTGGCTGTTAGCAGGAGAGCAAGCTGGCTGTAGCCAAATACAAAGCTCGTAACAGTCAAATCATATCCCTACAGACAATTAGCTGGCCTGTTTTATCATGAGATCCACGACAGTGGGAGGTCTTTCTAAATGCATTTATCCCCATGAAGTTCCCAGAAGCCAGAAAAGAGCTCTTGTCATCATTAGCTGAGGTATTTATGCACCCTAAGAACAAAGAAGAATTTAGGTGCTGAAGTCCAGAAATTCAGTTCCCAAATACTCCCCTGCTTATTTTAGTACACAGTCACTTAGCAATTGGTAGTCTTCCCCATCTTTTCAGCTTCCATAAGAGCCTTCCTTCTCAACCAGTACTGAAAAATTTAGTATTCCAAATTTTTAATTGGTATCTTCAAAAGAAGTCCCTAATAGGTGCCGTGGGAAAGATGGAAGAGTGGCTAATGAGAGTCAAGAAGCCCCACATGTGCTGAGAGGAGTGATAGGGCAAAGAGCAAGCCAGCCTGACTTTGATATTCACAAAACAGCCATCAGTCAAGATATTTTCTGCCTGGAAGCATGCTCCTTCTAGAAATGTATACCTGAACCTTGAGATCAGTCTGATCTTTTTTGGTTGGTTTGATTTGCACTCCACCTACTCTCTCTGCCTGTGAGGAAAACAGAAAGTTTTTCCCCTAAAATTCATATTATACAGTTATCTTCTTCCCCTTCCATCATGCTTTCCCCATGGCATAACATCTTATTTCATGTAGTGCCCTGTAAATACTAACTCTGCTGGGTAAGGCTTAAGGGAAAACATTTCAACATTTGCAGCATAATGATTTAGAGAGGCACAGATAGGCTTCTCTTTTTTGAAGTTCCCAGACTAACATCTATCTGTCTTTTATTCTCAGATAAAACCTTTTTCTAAACCTTTCCAAAGGCATGAACCCTCCTGATAGAAGTAGTCATTTACCCAGCTCTGATCAGCAGGATTTTGAAGTGAGTGTCTCCCATACAGCTTCTGGAAAGGATTAAGAAGAAATCAAACAAAATCTGAGATTTGCTGTTAATTATGAATGCCCAAAAGGAAGTGTGGAAATTGAAGAGAAAGCAAGAGACAGTTCCACAGCTTTCAAATAAGAATGTTATGCAAAACTAGAGGCTGAGTCAGGTGTCCTGCAAAATAATTCACAGAAAGATTTCCTATGAGGTAATACATTTTATATCTAACATTTTCAGATTATTGAAGAGATAAGCAGAGGAAATAGCTCATTGATACATCTCAGGAGAAAAACCTTTAGAAGAAATGTTAACATTCAGCACCAAACAGAAGTATTGCAGTATAACCTAAAATATTCCACTTGGGTAGGTTATTTTATTGTCCTGGTAGAAAAATAAAATTTCCTCTGACTCCATAGAAGGAATTTAAAGATTCCAAAAGGCAATTTTATGGAAAGTGCTAACTGTGAAACACATTCTTTTTCTATAGCATTGAAATATAAATTATTAAAAAACTCCACAAAGTTTTCATGGGATTGCTCATTTGATGATTGCACTGGGAATGTGCCAATATGTACATTGAACATACAGAACACAGAAAGCAGAAAGGATCAATCCTGATATTTTTAGTCTATTTCCACTGGCACATGGAGCAAAGGAAAATTTCGGGTACTGGCAACATCCTCACTAAAATCAGTAGTCTGTGAGTACCCAAAAGTTTTCTCCATGTAATGCCCTGTTGTAGGCAGTAAGAAGCTTTTCTGGATCAGTGACCTAGGCTTTCAGGGTGGGAGTTACGACAGAGAAGGGCAGGGAATTGTGTGCAAAGCATTGTAATTGTCTGTAAGAGCCATGTACCAGCACCACATCCAAAAGCAAGGCTGAAAATTGTTGTTTGGAATGAGGGCTGTGGCTGACTCCTCTGCATCTAGTAATAGGTCAGGTAGGACAGAATGAATCCAGAAATATAAATCAGTTTCTAAACTGGCATTTTAAACAGCTTTGTGCTTTCTTTCACTGAAAGTAACAGTTTATTTTTCAAAATATAGAAAAGCAAGTGATTGCACACAACTCTGGACTTAATGTTTTCGGGTTTTTTTTCCTGATTCTTTCCAGGGGGGGGAAAAAAAAAAAATCATAATTAAGTTTCCACATGCAGATATCCTGCAGGACATTTATTGTTGTCACAATTATGCAATTACACACATTTGTTCATTTACAAAAGAAGCATATCTATCCATTACTCTAGATGCATCTGATCATGATAATTGTGGTGCCCTGAGCTCTTGATACTTCCTGAAGCACGTTCTGTGAGTCTCATTTAAATATAACAAGTGTGTCACCGCCTTTAAATTAAATTTACACTTAAGGCTGACTTTTAAGTCAGCCTATTTGGCAGCTTTTGCTAATACAGTTGTCTGTTTCTCACCTACAGAGACACCTTTTCGTTACAGAGTAAATCTTATGCAAAGGTCTGCAGAAAAACCTGGAATTTCTGTGAAAGCAGAAGGCAGGGAATTGTTTGATTCTTGATTCAATCTGACATTGCAAGCCTTGATTTGAGGCTTGAAATAGATTGATTTACAAACAAACAAATAAACAAACAAATGAAGTTATAAAACTGAAAAAATGAATATGCATCATGCCACATCTTTTCTTGGAACACCAGAGATAGGCCAGGGTAATGAATGCATCCAGGATGGATATATTTGGATTAGCAATTCAATAAAAATTGGCATGCAGATAACTTTCAAGTATAACAATCAAAGCCAGAAACAGAAAGAGTATGGGTGACAGCAACTGCTTCATGTCTTGTGTATGGAGGTTGGAAATACAGCATATTTTCAGAAAATGTAAGAAATACATGTGGTGTTGTGACAGATTAGCTTTTAAAGTAAATGTATAGCAATTAGATAAATTAAAAAATTTTCACAGAGACTGCAATTTGCACAATTTATGTCAGACTGGAATAGTTTATTAATATAGTTTGTTAGTAGGATGCTAAGAATGATTTAAATTGAATTAAATTAACACAAAGGTTTCTTAGTTAAACAGCATCTAGCTGAAGGGGCCAGCAATCATGATCAATTTCAATATGGCACAAAGACATCTCTGCAGTATGTATTGAAAAAATCATGTATGTTATAAATATTCAAGAAAGTTAAGACAACAATGATTGGGAAAAAAAATATTAGGCTTAGATACTACACTATTTCATCACATTTTTCCTATTCAGGGAAAGAAAAAAAAAATTGAGTTGCATTTTCTGACCTTAATATTTGCAACTTACTCTCCCAGTTTGTTTAACATCTTTTCTACCTCTTGCATACAGAGCATACAACAGCTGGAATAAGGAAACATTTTGACTGCTGTTACATCTACTAACATTCACCCTTGTCATATTTTGCACAGTACATTAAGCAAAAACATAACAGGCAGTTATTACAAGCCTGCTTTCTATTTCAGTGAATCTTTGTTAGGCAGTGGCAGAAGAGCAAGGGAAATGAGCAGAGCTGAAAAACACAGAAAAAGAAACAAAACCCCCAAACCAAAACAGAGTAATTACACTGTACCATGTCAGGAGCAGTAGTGAGGTTTTCAGAACCCCAATGTACTTGTTATGAAAGGCATGATAAATGTAACATTAAAACAAAACAAAAGAGAAATACTGTCTGAAAGAAGAAAAAAAAAATTAAAAAAAAAATGTTATCAAACCCGTAATCTAATCACAGGGATTGAGGAGCAAAGGGGAGAGATTTCCTGTGCCAAGATGCACTTTATATCCCTGCAGTGGGGCCACCATGCAGTACCAAAAGGCATGAAGTGAAGTACAACTTTCACATGTATATTACACACATTTACATGCATTGCAGGCATCTGCAATATGTTCACCTTTTTTTCCCTTGATGTATTTCATCTTATTACATAGTAAGCAGCTGCACTTCACTGAGAGCAGAGGTGGTGCACGTGTTTTACTCTTTAGATGGTGCCATTCTGGAAAGATGAGATATGGACCATTGTCAAGGGCTGTTACAGCAATGTGAGTTAGCAAAGAGACCAAAGTTCAGTGAAAAGGATTTGATAAGATGGGAGTAAACAAACACTTCCTTTTGCACAAAAGATATAAGTGATGTTGTGAAAGGGCTACTCCTGTGCAACAAGATGACTGAAGTATTTTCTGACTCCTCAAGAGACCAAATAAATATTTTAATTATTCTGAATGAAGTAACATAATTATTAGTTGTGTTTACCAAATTTAAAGGTCATAATTAATTTCCAGCAGTTAAATCTTATTGCAGATCTTTTGAAAGCTGCAACTTCACTGAAAAAAGCACTCTCAGTTGACATAGAAAAGCAGAAAAGCCAGTCCATAGCCCACAGAAAAATCCATTAATATATGCCTTATTTTAGTTGTAGATAAACACAATAGTTTAAGAAAAACTCCTGAAATTTTTAAAATAAACACATACATTTCTATCTGTATATATATTTTTATATTTGTTGCCATGCCCCATCCATATTCCATGTGAAAGAAAAAGTATTAAAAAGTAGGAATCATGATTGCTTTCTGAGTACACAAGAGATAGCAAATCAAATCAATGGTCCTTATCTTGGCAGAATATTGAATTCTCCAGGAGCACAAAGAATTTCCTGGCATCTCTTTGCATGAGAAATTTAGTATGTTATTTGTACTCCCACAAAGGTGAATGATTATAACACATTCTTTAGCCAAATCTTACTCACTGATAAGAGTGTGTCTGGGGAGCCAGAGAAACCCATTTCTTCCTAGGTATAAAACAAAATGTCATCCAGAGAAGGCTATCCACCTTCATTACAGAAAACACTAGCAAATACCAGCACCATCTTACTATCAATCTCCTGTAATTCCACTTAGCAAAAATATATTTATAGTTATGCAGGTAAATGCATAAACAAAATCAGTTTCTGATCTCTTCTGTTATAAGTAAGGTTCATCCCTAGGAAAAAATGTGAGTTTAATATTTAATCTAGGGAGGAGGGCAAGGTAAAAAATTTAAACACGTGGCTGTAAACACTGGACCATATACACCTTCATCAACTTCACTAGAGAGATCTCTGAGCAAGAGAATAGAACACACCAATTGCTTACTCTTGCCTGGCACTGCAACTTATTTAGAAATTTCTTCTGTGATAAGGATTAAAAAAAAAAAATAATCATCTTCCTAGTGCCATTCCAATTAATTTCATTGAGATTAAGTGCTCCATGGCTGAGCTTATAAGCTTGGTTCTGTCCAGGACAGGGTTAAATTTACAGTATCTGACAGAGGGCATGGCCAGGAGGTTATTCCATGGCACCTCGAGTCCTTGTGTCCTCCTGTCCTCGCTGGAGGCAAGGGAAAGGGACAGTCTTCAGGAGAAACAGGGCTTTTTTTGTTTTCTTTGTGAACAGTTTATTTTCTTATACCTCTTATAATTAATATTGTTGCTGTTACTGTTTATTTCAGCTCATTGCTGTTTCCAGTTTCTTGTCTCAGCTTGTGATCTCTGCCTTTCATGACTCCAGCTGGAGGGATAAAGGGGAGAGGTGAATGGTTTCATTGGGAGTACTAAATGGGAGAATTCAGTTTCTAAACCACAGCATTATGTTATTTATCTGTTCTTTTAAAAGAAATTCTGTGTTTAGCCAAATCCCAAGCCAAATAACAATACTAAAGCTCATTTCTGTCATAAATACTTGTTTCATAAATTAGAACAAATTCTAAAAAGTCCCAATTATAGCAGACTTAAAATGGATTTTAGTATCCATTTCATCAAATTTCTGGATGACATATTATTTAGTTCAATAAGGAAAGAAAAGAAATTACTTTTAGCGTTACTTGAACTCAAAATGGAGATAATAACATCATGCAGACCTGATGCTGATAATTGCAATGATGGAGTCAAAAGAAAATATTTTGTAATTATCACCAAAGCCACTTAGACCTTTGGATACATGTTCCTGTTTGATTACATCCAGAATGAACCACACAGTGCTATCAGAATATTATTTCCCCATTATCACCTGAATGGTTTAATAGTCACACTTCAGAATTTTCTTCACATAAAGTCTAAAAGCAGTCAAAAAAATGGAGAAGATGTAAATATCAGGTCCTATGTGACAAAGGCTTATATGGGTTTCTTTTCACCTAAATACAACTTTATTAATGTAACAAGATCTGTTTTCTAATCCTAACAAACATGTGTAAATCCCCCAGATTTTTGAGGAAAAAAACTGTTCATGAGTAATGGGACAGAGGGTTAATTGTTCCTATCATTTTTTTTTTTTTTTTCAGTTGTTTCCATTCTGGTTCTGTTTCACAAACTTTGCCTTCACTGTGCTCTGAATGAGGTTCATCAAAGGGACAACTGGATTACAGTTGTATCAGAGAAAATTAAAAAATAATACTGAGAAGTGTCACTTTCTAGAAAGGAATACTTATACTTCTTTGGGGTCTGTTACATAATAGTCCTCAGTACAATAAATGCATTATTTAGAAGCAAATACAGTTTTGGTGGTTTTTTTCCCCCCAGGATAAGTGTTCAGATTTTTTTTAAACTGTATTGTCAAGGGAAACTTAAATTACAAACATCAAGAAGTATGGTAGCAATATCTAAAATATTAGAAAATTCAACTAGGCTGGAAACACAGAGTGAATTCCTTATGCTTGGAATCTCATTCTGAATTTAAAATCTCCCTTGGCTGTTAACACCCACAAGTCAATAAGTTCATATGTTCGGCTAATTTCATGTGATGACAGCAAGCAGTCCCACACAGACAGAGGCTGACACACTGTACCAGTAACACAGAGGCAACGTGGAGTTTCTGTCAGTAACAAAATACATGTTTCCAGTTGAAGTCAGTACCTGCTAGCATGCCAAAGTGCCAGCAGCCAGCTCTGAGCACACTTGATGCAGATTTTTAAGACTGTCACTTCACTAAATCAAAGTTGCTTAGTGGTTGCCAAATGTTAGCTCATTAAGCTGGAGGAATTACTGAGTAGCCTCAGAAAAGAAAACAAGTTCAGAGAGAAGTATATGAATAAGACAGTATCTGCTGGCTTGCTTATATGGAGCCTGGTACTTCAGCATTTATTCCATTTGCTCAGTCTTGAACAAGGTTTTTAGGTTTAGAATATTCAAGAAAGCCTGAGAGGTTGTTTTCTTAGCTAGTGCTGGTCCTTCTAAAAGCAATGGCCTCCAGTATTGACAGCAAGGTAAGATTTTTTTCCCCAAGAACCAAAAAGTAAAAACCTTAACTATACTTGCTCCTGGAAAAATAATATCCACATAAATAATAAGAACCAAGTTGTGAATCAGTGTGCTTAGGGAAGATTTCTGAGGTACTGTGACCAACAGAGAAGTGATTTCAGGTGCAATACTTAAAACTGCCATATTGGTATATTCCTTTGGGAATTTCTGATTAGCTTCACTGCCTGACTTATCATCCAGTGAAAAGCATTATTTTTGAAAACCCTCAAAACACAGCCTAATACTGGCAGAGATGTGGAACCCCAGGAAGGCAGGGAACACAGGCAATGAGGAGTGAGGAATAAATGGGTCAGTGGAAGTGCACAACATGTACCCGCTTGCTGCTTTTCTTTCCTTTTCTTCAACAACAGAAAAAGAAAGCTGTTCATCTGCTAATACTGTAACAAAAAATGTACTACAACACCAATTTATTTTATTGAGTGTACAAGTAGTCAACATTAAGCAGATTTATGGTTTTAAAAACTGTTTTATTGAGTGTGTCTGAGGAAATTTCTCTCTTCTAGATAAAGCTGCACTTCAGCTCCACAAGAAGTGTACATGGGAACAGCTTTATAGGAACCATTTGGCAAATGTTCTGCTTTTAGGTTTGTGAAAATGAAATCACATTTGATGGCACTACAGCTATAATTTAAATCAGCTCTTGGCCTGTGTTCTGAAAACAGCTGCAGCATACCATGGCAATGGGAAAACACCACCTGACATTTCCAATGGTAGGATATAAATGTAGGGTTAATTAATAGCAATTAATAGCAATCAGCTTCTCTGGACTGAGCTGGAGAGTGGAATTGCTGGGCTGGTGGGCCTTTGTGAAAGGTAAAACTGCAGTAAGGAGTGCTAGGAAAGAAGGCACTTCCCACTGAAGGGGATTCATTTTTGAGGGCCTGTTTACAAATTGTGAATGCAGTTAAAAAGTTAATTTTGATTCAGCATGACTTATTTCCACTGCATCCAGAAGGAACTGTGCGGTTTTGACTCTCATATAATTGGCTTTATAATGAGTGGTTTTGGAATACAATGATAATTGACCACATCTAATCACATTTTTTAAAGAAACCACTCTGATTAGGTGAGGTCTTATGGTTAAAGTTTTTTCTTTACAAAGAAGATCATGAAGATCAGATATAATATTTTCAGTTAGACCAGTCTCAGCCTAAATAAACCTGCAAAGAAGATGACCCAGGGAGCAGGCTCTCTCCAGCTTTACCAGAGAGATTCAAAGTAGGATTTGCAGGGAGGCTGCAGAAGGGTTTGCAGGAAGATGGCTCCATCTGCAGACAGAGGCTAATGTCATCACAGCTTCACTGCAGCTCTGTGTGGGGGCTGCAAAGCCAGGGGATTTCAGCCAGGTTCTCTGACCCACATGAGCCAGCCAGAGAACACTCCCTCGAGACTTTAGGCTTCAGTGCATGCCATGAGACAGAACATCAGCCCCTTTTCACAGATCAGATCCAGACACGTCTGTAGCCTCAGGAGCAGAACAAGGTCTTGGCTTTTCCCACAACCAAACTACAATCCAAGCCTCACAAAAACAGCAATAAAAAAGAATTAATCATAGCTTTTTCACCTATCCATTAACTGACTTTTCATTTCCCTCCTTTCATCCCATTTAATTCCTTAACATCCTGGATACTTCAGAAACAGCCAGTCACACTGGATTTATAAACACACAGACCAAACAAATTGTCACAGGAGCAGATCACAGGTGGAATAACTGTATAGGGGGAAACAAAATAGTTTAAGACAATGACACTTGCTAGCCCAGAAATGCAGCATGTCATCATCTAAGCTGAGATTGTGTCTGTCAAGCTGTGGAGTTCAATTCCTACTTAAACACATGATAAGTCCTTTCTAAGTGTCTCGGTCATCTGCAGAACCTCTTTACGTCTGATTTACCAGCTGTCTAAACCTTTGTCTGTGCTTGTAGATTGCTGTCTGTCCAAATAAGCCCTGACAAGTCACTCTGCTAAGCTCCTCCTCTGTGAGAGCTCAGACACCCTTAAATGAAAGTAAAATGTGTGTTTCTCACAGGACTCATTCCCCTCTGAGCTTCTCTTGAGCGCATGCAGGTTGCCCCAGATATTTCTGCTGTGAAAAGTGATGCACCAATGTATTGTCCAAAGCTGTGTGGGGAGTAGGCTTGGCTGAATTTAAACTGGAAGGACTTGGGGGTTCGTGTTTGGTTCTGATGGTGACAGATTTGTCTTGGACTCTGTGGAAATAAGCTCTACCAAAGATAATAGGTCTTAATTGTTTGTCGCTGAGTTTGGGCAGAAAAGTCTTCCCCAAAGAAGAGATTTCACAATCTTTTTACAATCAATTCTGAAATGTTTTTCAATTGCAGTTTTTGAGTGAAAAAGACATCATTATAATATTTCCAATTTTGAAGTCCTTCTGCAGAGAAGTAATCAGTTCTGCCCTCCTGACAGCAAGCTCTGTGCCAGGGCTATGAAATATCCTAAAGTACTATTCAGTTTCGATTTAGAGATCAAGTCAATCATTGTAGTGTGTCCAACACATGTCAATGAAAACTGTTGAACTGATGACTCAGCAGACATTATTTTCAGATCTACTGTGAGGTGAACCTGGAAATATCACACTTCTAGGATTGATGCTACATTTTATACATCTCTTCTACACAAAAAGTAAGCATACTTTCCCAAGGCAGTCAATAACTGATTATATTTATTTTGAAAATATCCAGATCACCTGTATATTTGCATTCAAGCAAATTAATTTAGTAGCAGAAATAGTTGCTGAAATGAATGAATTCAATGTGGCAAATTTGCAGAGTGATCATTTAAAATTATGGATGTCAACACCAGGAAACAGAATCTAACAGCAATGCTTACCCAGTCATGATAAGAATACTTGTACTTGCAGTCTAAAAGCCTAGAACACAAATATTCCTAGTGAATGCCTTGGCAGTTTGCTACTAATCAATAAATTTCTGCAATACTTGAATTTTAAATTCAGGAAATCATAGAGCATGAGCAGCTTGGAACATGAAAAAGCTGATGCACAGAGAATACAGAAGCACTCACCCATCTTCTCAGAAATAATGCTTTTCATGCATTCCTGTCCATCACTGTTTAGACAATCTGTTCTGGATACACAAATTAACACTGCTTTCATTTTGCCCTGATGAATTTGCCTTCTTTAATACCAGATTCTAGATCGCCTGCGTAGCACACTGTGATTTTGTGCTCACCAGGAAGAGCAGCTGAGAGTCTGTTGCCAGCTCATAATGGCCAGGCATTTTGGCAATTGGATGAAACACTGCAGGACCCATGAAAGTGGCCAATGTTATTGGCTGCTGATAACTTTCTTTTCAGAGATTGATTCTTTTTCATTGTACTCCTGGCTGGGTGCAGGTGTACAGAATAATAGCTCACGGCAACAAAGAAGATGAAAGTCAATTACAGCTGGAGATGAGAAAGAAAATTCATTTTTAGTCTGTGTTAGCTGTTTCCCCCACAAACACAACGACATGCTTTTATCACGTAAGGGCAAAGAAAGTCAAGGTGCAATCTTTGCTCTTTAACCCCCTTTCTGCTTTATGCAATATAGAAAGTATAACATTTTTTAATATACCTATATGTCTTTGGTGCGTGTCAAGATGTCTGCCTGAACAGCAACTGGAAAACATTATTTTTGTATCACAGAGTACAGTGTTGGCAGAGTGGATTTTCAGTAGGCCTGGATACAGATTTGAATTCTATTTCAACATATTGATCTTCCTGGTCACAGATTTTTATGAACTTTTTCCATGTGAGAGAAAAGGAAAAAAAAAACCCAAACATTCTGGAAATCTAAAGGTTTCCTAGAATCTCCCTTCCTTTCTCCAAGCTTTTAATTAGAGTAAAGTTTTTAATTTTAAGCTTTTAAAATTAAAAACAAAAAAAAAAAGAAAAAGAAAGAGAGAAGGAAAATCTCCCTACCCACAGGACTCTGAAAATGTACCTAAAATTTCCCCCTTTTTTATCATGTCAATAGACAGTAAAAGAAATCTTTTAAAAAGCTGAAATAGCATTTTATTTTCACTACTGAATGGAATAATGAGATGCCTACTTCCTTATGGAAGTTATCACAGCAAAATGTTATAAATTCCATTTTATAACAGCGTTTTCATGTAGTAATACACCAATGTGATATATAGTGCATGTTAATTTAATAGAAAAAATCACATTCTTTTTATTACAGACTTTCTCCTACCCACATTCTTTCCTATTCCATCAGGCAGTTCAATAAACAAATTCATCAAAGGTTCATAGTTTTTCCCCCAAGACAAAATAATTTGCTTTAATTACTAATTTTACTATTTCTTTGCACATTATTTTCCCACATATTTAAGTAGTAAGCACTCTTGTCCAAACTTCACTATTTCCCACAGAAAGTATTAATATTATACTTAAAGTTTGAATAAAATACATTCTGAAATGTTCTGAGTAAGGACTTATTTTCCTCTAGTTTATTAAGAATTTCAGAAGAAGAAATTAACACAGAGAAGTTCTATTTTTAATTAGAAATAGCACTGCAAAATCATTAAAATTATTAAAAATGTTAAGGCTTCTCTGACTTTCTTTTTTACCTAGTAACTGTAATCTGTTCCTCAGGATACATGTAATGAACCAAACTGTACTCAGCAATTTTAATTTCTTACTAATATCTAATCTAAAGATGCTCACTTTCAGTTTAAAGCCATTACCCCTTTTCCTATCATTTGTAAAAAGTCTGTCTCCATCTCTCTTGCAGGTCTCCTTTAGTCCATTGAATGTATTTTCTTCTTTCTATCTATAGTCTCTTTTAGACACTTTTGACTGTGCAACCAGGCTGAAAAATGGCATTCAGCTACCCAAACACATGGAGAGCACTATGCTTCATTTTGAATCTCAATTTGCACCTGAATCATATCATTATATTGAGCAATATCACACAATGGATGAAACCCTCCATGTTTAGTATTAGGAATTTTGTTTAGAAATAAGAGGTAAGCAAGGAGAGTTCAATAAGAGACAAAAACAAAACAAAAAAGAAACTCACTTTTAAAAGCCTCCCAAACCAGATTATCTTCATTTATTAAATGTGCCACATATTATTTTATTTAAAATTGGCACAAGATTATAGTGCCATGGTTTAAGAGTGGCACTCTTCAATTTAGTACACCCCCATATACAGGCAGGCAAACCCCGGAGACTAGCAGGGTCCCCTACAAGGCAGTTAATGTGCTAAAATTATCTTAAATATTACCTGATTACTTCAAAGGCAACAATAAAGTGTCACAGAAGAAGATCTGCAGACGACATAAGGCTTGACAGACTGGAAAGCACTGAAGAGGTAGGTAGAGACACAGATCAAGCAGTCATTGGCAACAATAATTCAGTTTAACCAAACCAAAAAAAGTCAGCAATACAAACATACTAGGTAGGCGACTGTTTTGGAAAACAGTGATAAAGAATTTGGGAGCCACGAGAAACAATAAGCAGAAAGCAATGATTGTACAGCCAACAATATCTTACTTGGATCATAGATATCTTTTACACATGGAGAAGTTATGTTACTCCTTTAGATATAACTCATGAGGGCTTCTGTTCTTCCAATGCTTAGCAGAACTCCTTTCCACCTGAGTCTGAACACACAAACTTCTCTGAGTTACTTTTCTCTAATTACATCCTCCACAGCTGCTTGCATCATGACAAATTGAAGATGTAAGTAATGAAAAAAGCCAGTTACTTTGACCCATCACAAATATTTTCCTAATGATAAGACTGCTTCTCCTTCACAAATATTTTCCTAATGATAAGACTGCTTCTCCTTTTCCAAGAAAAAACATCCCTTTGTCCTCAGAATATTTAGGAGAAATGGCACTGAAATAATGTCAACCTAGGCTTGGGGTCAAGACAAAGGAAAAAAAGGCAATGACTAGATTAAATTCTAATGTCTGACTCATTTCTCTGGAATACCTGCATTAAAGTGCAGGTTCTAAACATATCAGCTGTCTTGATTTAAGACAATTTAAAGGGGAATACTCTAAAATTAGTTATTCCCCTTTCTTTTAACCAATTCCTTTCCACCAATAAGGGAAAACAAAATAAGAGGAAATATAAGGCATAAAAATAGCAGTCTACTAACAAGCAAAACTATAAGAGGAAAAAAAATAACACTAAATAATCTCTAGATAAAAAAATTGCTAAATCTCACAAACTGAGAAACTTAAAATGGAGGAATATATTTCCTTTCCAAGATGACAGCTCCCTCAGCCGACCTCATGGCTTGAAAGAAAAAGGGAAAATGGCAAGTGCCCCCTGCCCCAAGATGGAAAATTTGCTGAATCTAATCAACCACTTCCCGAATTTAGCAACGCCGAAAACCTAAGTAGAGGAATCTCTGAGAAAATTTAATATTTACTGTTATTATTAATATTCAAGATTCAAGATTCTTCTCCAGTCCTTGCTGAGTGAACTTCATATCTAGCCAATTTTTGAGACTGGAAATAGGCATGATTTCCTCTTCTGCAATGGAAATGGTCAGGTGAGTGCCACTCAAGTGAACTGTTCCTCATTTATGTGAAGAGATTTTGAGAATCCTTATAGTACAGGAGCTACTGGACACTCTCCTGCCTGGAACTCCAGCTCTGCACCAGGGGCTGCCTAAACAGTGAAATTCTAAGTTTTGCAGGGCAGGTGTGATGCTGCATGGCTCTCTATGGCTCATTCTGCCTCATGCAGAAACATTCCCTCACTTTTGATGGGAAGAGGATGTGACATACATATGCAGGAAAGGTCTTCAGATCCACTCACAGCCTTGGTACCTTGTTGGTTGTGATTCAGGGAACCCATCAATAGGGAATAAAGTAAAATTGAACTTAAGCAACTATCTAGTTACAATTATCTAGTGAGACACTGTTATAAATATAGGAGGCAAAAAGTGAGAGATGAAAGTGTAAGGCCCAAAACTACTCACTCAATGTAACTTTTAAAAGGGTTTACACTGTTCATTTACTCTGAGTTAGATCCGTGGGAGAAATACTGACAAGATGTTCTCAAGAGGTCAAAGTAACAAAAAAGACTTGACTAGAAACATTAGAGAATCAGAGAACTTTGGCAAAAGGATTAGACCAGCATTCAGTCAACATGAAACACTTCCCAAAGCATTAACTTAACCCATTCAACTTCATGGTCTCTAAGCCCATTCTGTTTTAAGTAACTCTAAAATGTCAAGAAGAGAGAATTAGAAGACAAAGAGAGCAATACAGAAAAGATATAGAAAAGTACACAAATAGCTACCAACTCCTGGTTTCCAGCAGTGTTCAACTGATAGAAATTCCAAGAGGAGGTAGAGTCAAGACAGGTTCTTGCCTTGTGCTCAGCCCTAAATACGCTTTGGCCTCCCTGGGCCCTTTCCCCAGGTGGGATTTCTGGTCATTTGGCCACTCAGGAGCTGGTTGGGGGCTCCAGAGGTGAGTGTGGAGCATTGCCCCTGCTGTGCCAGGGATGGGCAGCCACTGCCAGGCTGGGATACAGGCTCTGGGGTGGGGTGCATGGGGCAGGGCACTGCCTCACCTGGGCAAGGCCTGACCTGTCCCTTCCCCTTCACACATGCATCCCAAAATGTCTCAAGACATCTGTCTTTCCAGTCCCTCACAAAAAGACAGTTTAAACACCCTGTATAAGGTGTCTCCTGAAACAGGTCATATTTGTAGGCACCTTTATGTGCACACATGGAAATATCCCAACAGTGATCCAGAAGATTTGTGGGAGATAATCCAAATGAAAAAATAATTAGTACATAGAAGCAGAGACTAAGCCAAAAAAGAAACATTCAAGGGAATTTAGTAAGGGTGACCCACTTCTCTGAGGAAAAACCTGAAAAACTCAAAACCAGACCACACTACAATAACATCTGATGACAAGAAACCTTCTGCTGACTGGATGGACACTCACACTGAGAAGCCCTTTAAAATGAAGCAATTCTCTGTAGAGTAGGTATGCTCCTACACTGAGGAATTCTTGGGGGAAAAAATGATAACAGCATCAAAAAGATGAAATTCAAAATTACAGACATATCACAGAAAGAGAACAACATGTCTCTGCAGAGCCATCCCCTGAGAAGTACTCCTTATTTGATTGTTTTCCATGTCCTGAGCTTTAGAGAACACTAAAAATCTACCCTTTCCTTTGAGAAAGTGAAAGTCCTCGTTACAAAACACAGATGATATTTTTTCTGCACTACATCCCCAAACCTGGCAGGTGCATCCCATGGGGGGGTGCTAAGATGGGCAGGAGGCTGTTTGCTCCTACAGACTCCCAATAACAAACACATCCCCCTGGGTCCAGAAATCCACTCCTATGCAAGGTTTTTCTGAAATGCAATCCTTCATGGAAGGCACTGAAAGCAGCCACACTGAAACCCTCCCTCCGCTGCTGTCAAGGGGAATGTGGTACCTCCACAGGGGTCAGCTGGTCCAATCCTCCCCTACCCCAAACTTTCTTCTAAAAAGTTTGTGCACCGCCTCACGGCAGTGATACCAAACAGTTGCTAAAGGAAATCCTCAACCTGCAAAGTCAGTTCTGGATGTAAATTAATTGTCTACACTGAGATGGTACTTGTTCCCTCACATTTGGTATATGCCATGGAATATTTTCAACCCACTTGCTCAGCTGGAGTTTTGACCTGAGAGCTATATCTGCCTTCTCTTGTTCACACCGAATAACTCTCATGAGAAAAGGTCAAGAATTCACAGAAAAAGTTGGCTCATCCTTTCCTTTGAATAAGTACAAGTAATTTTTGATAGTTATGAGAAATGAATTTAAATAAATTTAAAGACCTAATATTTTTTTCAATAGTATTCCTTTAAAGGAAGTCAGTCCAAGACTTTCCCTGGGTGTTTTCTCCTGCAAGTGGGAAGTATTTTCAAAGCTATAAAATGGAGTTTCAAGGGAAAAGCTTTTTTATGGCTCTTTTGATAACTGCATATTTCATGATAATAGGAATAGTATTTCATTCAAGGAAAGAAGGAGTAAAGGCTCTCAAGAAAGCACAGAGAACATGGAATGCCATGCCTTCCTCCAACACATTTGGCAACTTGAATGCTACAGTCACTGTCACTATTTCTGTGTTTGTAAACAAGTCGGTTTATGGGGAAACCAGGAAAGAGGTACAGATCCCTTCTCTGCACTCTCCCTAGTTCTGCAGCATGAGAGTAGCCAACACTGTGGCTCATTGCACACAATATTTATGCATATTACCTCAGTGATAAAATGTGGACATGATTACTAAATGGAAATGTATCTTTTTTTACAAGAGAATACCTGAGATGCTTTTGTAAAAATATTTTTGAACTATTTTGTGCAGTCTTAACATGCACAGAATTGTATTAGTTCTCTCTCCTGAAGTTTCATATTGAATTAATATGTTAATTGTACAGGATGGGCCCTAGAAAACCTGGGAATCATATGAAGAAGCTCTTGACACTTGGCAAACTTTGTCCTTGTGCAAAAATCACCAAGGATCTTGGCACTTCTCCTATCAGGCGTAGTAGAATAACGTTGCAGAGCTGATGGATATAGATGGAGAAAGGTCTTTGGTAGTAAGAATATTACCTTTTTACAGGTTGATTTTTTGTTCATTTGCTATAGCAGTTACTTAAAACTTTGTTCATTATATGAACTGAACTTGCTCCAATGAACAAAATAGTTAAAATGTACCTATTGTAGATTCATGACTTTGTGGGAAATAGATCCATCTAAAGTGGAAAGCTGAAAATCCAAAGAAGTATATTAAGTTTTTAGAAATACATTTGAAAATTTCTACATCCCTTCCAGTTTTTAAAATTTGCTATCTATTGTCAAGCTGCAGTCTGAAAGGACTCATTGCCTATTAGGCAGTTCTCAAATTGTATTAATATTATCATTACAACTTGTTGTAAATAAGCAAATAGTTAGTGGTGTCTGGGTTTTTCTTTTACTAACCCCCTCCTAAAAAAAGGGATTTTTCTCATAGCAAATAATTAGACACATTTTGAATCTCCAAGGAGCTCTACATGCAGTTTTCCTACTTGAAATGAAAGCTACAGTCTAAGCACCTAAGCAATTTAAGCATCAGACTCTTCCTCGCACATTCTAAAACATTCTGCAGCAAGAACCTGCTAATCTGCTTGCAAGTTCACATTAGTTTCTTACTGTAACTTTCAATAAGTGAAAATCACTCTGTTTGCTCCATAAAAATCAGATTTATACAAGTTTAATAAGCCACATTGCAAGTAATTTCTCAGATGCTTGTGGTCCAGTTATCTTGGAAGGCACAGAGGAAAGAAAATAAAAACCATCTCTAAGTCTATGTTCTTGCAGCAGCAGAAACAAAGGCAAAACACAAATTTGCTCTACCATGCTGTAGAGAGAAGTCAACACTTTGCTCAGTTGTCAGTAATGCTGTACAGCTAAAGTCAGAATGGGGAGAGCATGAAAATGGGAATGACAGGATTAGCAGTGCTGTTGTTTCATACCATCAGTTTTTTCCCTCACTGATTGTTTAGTTGGTTTATGGAAAATGGGAATGTGGTAGTTATGACTAAGTGTCAAGGAGTTCTAGTAGCCCTATCTGGTAACTCTTGCTGAAAAGGGGGTGTAAAGATCACGGCTAGATGATGGAAAAGCTTGATGTTGCTTGGGAAGCTGTAAATACTGAGAAGCATTGAGATTGGAAACCAGTTACTAGTGTGGTACGAATCTCAACCTTTGAGAAACAGATACCTGCTACCTAAACAGACAAGAGCTACACTGAACTATTCAGAGTGAAGTTTACAGTTCTTTATGTTACTAGTTCTTTTGATCTCTTTGAGTATTTGTTGAGGAATTATCCTGCAGTGGCTGAGCATCTCGGATTTACGTGCATGACTTAAAATATTTTGTCAATATTTTAATATCTTAATATTTGTGCCTGCTTCATGGGTATAAAACTATGTGAAATTATATTAAATAAAATTAGGAACCATAATAATGCTCACCTAATATGCAGTATAAGCTGGTTTTCTTCTCAAAGACTACACACTTTCTTAGTTTCCTTTTGTTGGCAAGTAATTTCTATTTGCAACTTCTGGCTTTATTTTGGAGTAAAATTTCTCTAGGGAGCAGACTTCATTGTCTATATTTGCTTTTGCTCTAACACAACCAATGGAACAAAATAAAAAGTTATGTAAATGTGAAGAGTAAAGGTTTGTGCTTGCTTTTTCTTCCTTTTGAAAGAAATTCTCAGTTTTGTAAATACCCAGCTCTGATACCGGCAGGCAGAAGCGTGTTGATCTCCAGGTGCAAACAGCCCCTGCTCCTCAAAGCAGCCTGTGGGTCCCCACTGTGCCACAAAACAGTGCCTGCTTCCCACGCAGATTTGTAATTATTGTTCTCAGGAATGCCACATATGAGAGGTGTGCCTTGGAGCCAGTAGGCTTTTCTAGTGGAGACAACCTCAGGAGATGGTGAGGGTATCAATGCTTTCGTTCTCTTTGGTGCATAGAAACCTTTGATGGTTAAATGTCCCAGGAAGATCAAAGTATGCAAAACCTCTTTATTTTATTTTATTTATTTATTATTTATTTCATGTTGTTTGCTCTAATTATCCTACCTCTTTCCATGACTAGGGCAGAGAAAACTGTCTCTGGTTTCACTCATAATGTTCTAATTCCACTATGGCTTTATTCAGTTGTCATAAGACCTGACTGTTGTTCCTCCATTAGAAAAATTGATACTGTCACAGAGATTAGTGCATGACTCACCATGAACAAAGACAGTCTATTGACTGCATAGGGTGCCAAATGTTCTTAGGTTGGGTTCAGATCTCCTCTCACTCCTTTGACTTTAGAGAATGTGACTGTCGTGACAAAAATTGACTTTATAACAATGATCTAACATATATAGCAATATATATAACAATATAACAAAAAACCAAACAACAACAACAACAACAACAAGCCACCCCAAAAACAAACAAAAAAACCCCCCAAAAAAACAGCAACAAAAAAACCAAACAGAGAAAAGAAATAATATTTCTATTGTTATAAAGGAAGAATTTATAGGGTAGTGCTGAGGTATCCCAAGTCCCAGCCAATGACTTAGCCTCCTGTTCATTCCTCATCACTGGAGGTTGGCTTAGAGAAGAGCACGGCTAGGAAAATGCCAAAGTCTTTTGAAATGAAAACAATTTGATTCAGAGCTAAGAATTATAGCCTCACATTCCATTCTCTGCAAAAAGTCATACCAAAAACATCCTTCTTTTTGAAGAGAACGTGATGACTGAATATAAAACCTTTGATGTTTTTCTTACCTGAAATATTTACAAGCTACAACTGCTGAATACATGAAGACTGCAAATGATGCCCATTCAGTCTCCAGGCAACTGCCATACATGATACATTTGCAGTGATTCTTTCCACAGCTTTGTCACATTCCAATGAATGTATTATAATTACTACCATCAGTACCACAACCGTATTGAAAATGAAGTCAAATGTAATTTTGTTTGGAACTATCTCTCTGAAGGTGGGAAGAATTTAATTAATCTTTTCTCTCTTAAGGTAATATTTAATTACTGGGGTCAATATGAGAAAATTATTTTGAAAAAAATGATGTTTAAAATAGTCTAAAGTAAGCATGAAATCAAGACACTGATGCTAGAGAAACATGCTTTAAAAATATGGATCTTTATTTAGTATTTCATACATCTTTAAAAGAAAATAATATTGTGAATGTCTGAAAAGTAATGAACAACACTTCAGGCTTACTAGCAGGTGTTTATTTGATTTTCCAACAAGCTAAGCATTCAATTTTAATAACACACAAGTGCTCAGAATTTAGAGATTCAGAAAGAGAAAGTGGTTTTAAGCATGTAATGTAGGATCTCACAAGCTTGGCCAGAAAACATTTGTATCATAAAGTGAAACATAAATAGGCTCTGCTAATAATTACAAATTTGACAATAGTTTATTAGAGCACATGGCATATTCAGTAGTGCCATTTTAATTTATCTGTCATTTTGCTAAAATGCAACATGGTAAAAAGAAAATATTTTTTCATCATGCTATCATTAAGCAAACTCCTAGATGTCTTGTCAGCCAATAACTTAGTGTTGTTACATTACTATTAGTTACAGGTGAAATTTTTTTAAAAAACCTTTACTTTATTTGAAAGAGAGATGATTATTTGACTTGTGATAAGTGTCTGTGAAGAATGTGGAAGCACATGATGTTTGCAAGCATTTTATTTTTTTAAAAAAATTATAATCTATTATTATTATTATCATGCTGGAATCATATCCATTACCATATCCATTATTTCTCTGTGTTTCCCTTGACTCAATTTTAACAAACAATCCCTATCACTGGCTTCCTAAAGTACAGAATACAAAAATCTATTATATGAAAAAGTAAACCTGAGTCAATAATTACATTGTGGTAATTTCCAACAACTTTTTTCAGTTCCTGTACTGCAAGAAAAGCCTGAAGGCAGTATTTTATTTTTCATAAATTAATTTGATTTCATAACACATTCCTGCAATTTTTGTAGCCTGTATGTCACAACCATTCTTCTATAAAAACAATATAAAATTGATACCAAATAAATCTAAGCCTTGAACTTTTATTGTATTTTTCTTGATTACCAAACATAAATTTACTTCAGAGTACATTATTTGCTATTAAATGTTTTTGTGTTTTATCATTAATACCCCTTCGTCATTTCAATAAGCAAAACTAAATATAATGCTGGATGTTTGGCTCCATATTTCAGTAGTCTCACCATGTGTCAGATAGCTGAAGAACAATCAAATAAATAACAGCAAAGCACCATTTTTTAAATTTAAAAATTAAATTTAAAGGGTTTTTTTCTTGAACTATAATGTATTTATGTCTATAAATTGATTAATGAATTGCCATCATGCAATATCCAAATCTACATTTTATTAAGTAATGTGTTTCTTGTACAAATTAGCTACCTTAAGCATGCAAAACACATCACATTCCATATTTAAGAGAAGAAGCTGCTACCAGGAAATCTTTATTATTAGCTCTTTTTGAGTGTGTCACACCTGTTAATGTAAGAGCAGGACATTTAAAAGAGGCAACACTTGAAAATGTGGCTGAGCATCCTACATGGACATCCTGTCCTGATAAACGTGGGGCCCTTCAGATGTTGTGCAGCATTGCTGCATATTGCATTGCACCAGTTCGTGGAGAGATTTACACTTCCTTTACTTTTTTTTTTTTTTTTTTTTTTTTTTTTTTTTTTTTTACTGAATATATTGTTCCTCAACTCAATTTGAAATCATGAAAATTTGATTTACGGTGTATGAAAAATAAATGCATGCTCAAAGTCAGCTTCTAATTAATTCCTTCACTTGGGCTAACTAATGTCAGCTCATAAATGTAACTTCTTGCCATGTGAGCAGAAGATGTGAGAGTAGTGATCTGGCTACCTGGACAGCTCATTTTAAAGGCTTGGGAAAACTCTCTACCCTTAAGGAATCAGAGCCCACCCTGCTGCCAAGTACATACAGGGCCCCTTTCTGCTTTTCCAATGAATTCTGCTCTTTGGTGGCCTCAGTTCCAGCTCACCAACCTCTGCAGTTGACAACCTGAATGCCCTTGCCTATCACTTAGAGAAGCAGAGGCAAACAGTTGTTTTCTTCTCAAACATGAGGAAGTCAATATAGTCATTAGAGAGACTATGCAAGAACATCCAAGGGAGTGGATTATGTGGTTCCTGGGGCAAGCCTGTGCAAGTCAGTACTTTATTATCCAAATTTCCAGGCTGTTGATCACTCTTCATGATTTTTAAAGCAAACTTTTGACAGTCTTAAGCAAGCTTTGGTAGGAATTGATTGAAGCATTATGGTTCTTATCTCCAAAAATCCTATATCTGACTATAAACCAGCGGATTCCCAATATCATCATCTAACGATTGCATCCACAAACCAGTTGCAAACATGCTTCTTGTGTCAATCAGCCAAGTTTGCACATGCCTCAGAAATGTCTGCTGACCAACACTGGAAAGCATTGCATTCACAGGCATCTATACAAAACCATGCCTCTGAAGTTCACTCGACACTGCAATGCTGCACATAGAAATCATGGAATGACTTAGGTTAGGAAAGACCTCTAAGATCACCAAGTCCAGCCACTAACCTGACCCTGCCAGGTCCACCACTAAACCATGTCCCTAAGCACCACATCTACATGAGTTTTGAACACTTCCAGGGACAACGATTCCATTATTTCCCTGGGCAGACCGTCCCAGTGCTTGGCCACCCTGTCTGTGAAGAAATTTTCCTAATATCTAATCTAAACCTTCCCTTTTATGAACATTCTGGAGAGTTCAATAAATACACACACATCTTTGGATTTTCTATATTTACCTACAAAGCAAAACAATGAGGTAAGAATACTTCTTTTTTAGAAGAGTCTCTACATGTTCCTTTGCTGCTGTTGTTGAGCATAATGGAAGTGGTTGTGGCAGAGGGCACTTGCCTGATTCCAGTGTTAGTACTCAAAGTTGCTTGAAAAGCATGCTGAATTTTATAACAGGAGTTTGCATTAGTCATTTCTCAAACACAGAAAATACCTGATGCTTTTTTTTTTTTTTTTTTTTAATTATAAAACATTTCTCATAGTTCCATTAAAGTCTGGCCAAGAAAAGGGAAGCTACAATTCTTTACATCTATAGTCCTCAAAGAAGACACCAGACATCTTAGGAAACAAACATGAAAAACTTCAAACTGACTGATGTAGGGGTACTGAAGGAACAAACCAAAAAGGACAATAGTGTTGTAGAAGAGAACAGGCTGCTCACATCTTGGAAAAAAGTACCCAATATGTGATGCACTTAAAGGAACAGCTCGAAGGTGACTTTGTCAGTGTACTCAATCTAAAAACAGAGCTAGATATTGCATGTTAATCAGCAAAAATATGAGTTTTTCCAACTTAGCATCTCACAAGGTTTTAATCTGCTACCTAAGAGATCACCAGTAGACAAGTATTTCTACATAGTGTAAAGTGAAGCACCTGTATCTTAAATTTCCCAAAGTAAAAAGAGTAACTCTTTTTAGTCAATTTTCATTGTCTAGGTCACGCAGGCCATAACTCCAACACCTCAGAGCCATTGACATAGAAAGCAGGATTTTTGAACACTTGTCTTGAAATGTTTAGAATTGTGTCTGCAGTGTGCATTCCTATATTATTTACCAGCTCTAATGTTAATATGCCAGTAACCTTTCAAGTGGAAATAGTAAATTATAGGTTCTTGCAGTTGTATTTAAATTACTTTCCACAACAGTAAACAAAATAAATGTCAAAAGAATTTTCATAAGGCTGTTCTTTCAGAAAATGTGAATGAAAAGAATAGAATCTATGGCTATAAAAAGAATAAGTGGAGGCTCATCCCTGAAAAAAAAAGGCCTGTTCACAGGTAAGATACTCTTTCAGGTGACAGCCATACTATAAAAGGAGAAAACATTATCTGGGGAAATCAT
>VYXD01011333.1:58108-333929 GCA_013397195.1 Hylia prasina | reverse complement strand
TTTTTTTTTTTTTTAACTTGAATGAGAATATATATAAAAAATCATAAAAATGCACATTACTTTTAACTTACAGTGGTTTTATGATGAACTCTGCTGAGCAAGGCAGCAAATTAAAATAAAGTATGCATTCAGCAAATTCACCTGCTTCAGTCTTTACTGTTCACATTAGTATTACATCAGGTTAGAATCTGCAGGTTGATGTGCTGTGTTTGTGTAACAAGAAGGTCTTCCAAATAACGTTTTCATTGGCACAGAGGAAGAAAATATGATGAATTTTTAGCCACAGCACATATCTCACTATGTCACAAAGAGGGAACTCTGAACTTGCTCCGACAGCAGGACAGTTTGCCAAATGTACATGTAAGGTTTTATAATTTTTAGAAAGTTATAGTGAAATTGAACTCTATCAGCTGTGGTCTTATTTTAGGCATTGAATGTGCTTGGCAAGTTGGACAAAGTCTCAGGATGTTGAGCATTTTCTTCATTCACAAAATGTAATACTTTGAGCAGCTCCTTCTTTCAATGAGAAAATAAAGCAAGGGATGGGACAATTCCCAGTACTCAGGGGAGCTTTTAGGAGAATATAGATGCTTCTTTAAAAAGTAAATGCTTCGAAATCTAGATTTTGTAATGCTTGAAAGAGGAGTCTATGTCTGAGCTATCATTGCTTGTATAAGTTCAGCCTATCACTGAAAAAAAATTCTGAATTTCAGAGAGAGGGGCAACTCCGTTTTGCAAAATCAATTCCAGACAAAATTCAATATATTGGATTTTCAGATTTGACCCTCAGAAAATCTCTTTGAAATATTTCCTTATCTGCCCTTTGAGCCAAATGATGTTGATCCAAGTGCACAAAGAATAGTTAAGTAATTAGTGAATGCAGTTACTCCATCAAAGGGTCATGCTGAATGGATGATAGGAGAAGAGATAAGCAGAAAATCAGTCTGTGCATCTAAGGTCCTTGCACTACCACTGTACCTTAGATGTTTTATAATACAACATGAAAAGGAAAGAATACCCACTAATGATACTTAATTGGCTGTTCAGTGTCTTGTCTCATTTTCTGGCTAAACTCGCAATGGATTATTGACTGGTTGAATCACAGAAATTGCTTCCTCTTCATTTCATACTATTAAACTTCTATACTTAGATGTATTTTGTCTTTGAAACTGTTTTATTGCATTTTGGTGGTGGATTGTTTTTCAGTTTTGGGGTTGCTGTTGGGTTTTTTCCTTTTGGTTTTGTTGGGGTTTTTTTCGTTTTTTAAGTCCAAACACCAATGCTTTTCAGTGAAAACTACATGAAAACAGGAAATAAAAATGCTGTGCAATTTTATGCAAACAGCAAATTAAACAAACTTACCAGTGATTCCAACTACGTGTCTTAGAACGAGTATATTTAACGTATGACTGTAGATAACGAGCTCCTGGAAGATTCCAATTAGTTTCTGCAATCATAATTATTCTTAAGGGACTATGCAGCATTATTCTACATGGGAAAAGAAGAATATAATAGTAATCTGATTAAAAAAAAAATCTGCTCTTAATTTCACCATCAAAAGTAAGAAGTAGTAAAATACACAGCTGATTTATTTTCACCTATTTTTGATACAGAGGCCCGTAGCTGTACCAGTAGTAGGTTTATTGCAGTGACTTGTAAACTTTTGAAATTCTTTGAATTCTTTGTATGAATCATGTCTGTGAATGATTCATACAAAACAAATTCTTAACGGACAAAGAGCTAGGCCTTGCAGCAGTGTTCCTTCACGTTTGTTTTAAGGGCTGATAATTCATATTTATTCAAGTACTTCCTGGCTATCTCTCTAAAAATATACTAGGTGGCATATTCATCTCTCATGGACACATTCCTACCTGCCTTTGTAGAACACATTGCAGCACTTCAGCAGTTGTGGTCAGTGCTGTCCAACCCACTCCACTGCTGGCCTCTTCCCAGCCCACAATCCCAATGGGACAGGGGAAGAATAGGAAGCACAAAACCCAGTTAAACTCATGGGTCAAGATGAAAGACACTTTAGTAAGTGAAGGAGATGGAATAAAGTGATGTAAAGGCAACCATTTACCACCTCCCATGAGCAGAACAGTGCCCAAGCAGTTTCTAAGAGCCAACAGCTCTGCACAGTTCTTTGCTGATCATAATGTGATCTGGCATGGAATATCCCCTTGGCCAATTCAGGATAGATGTCCTGGCACTGTCCCAGCTCAATTTCTTGCCCAACCCAAGCTACAGACTGGAGGGGACAGAGCAAGTCTAAAAGAAATCTTTGCCACAGTGCAAGCCCTATTCAGCAGAAGACAAAACACTCATGTGTTACCAGCACTGCTTTATATAAATGAGGCACCTGGTCTAGTGGAAGGTGCTCCTTCCCATGGCAGAAGGATTGGAACAACCAAAACCAAACCAACACAAACAATTCTGTGATTCTACGAAACCCAAAACTGTCTGAAAGTTATGAAGAAAGTTAGCTTCATTACAGTCAGAACCAAGACAGCATTGCATCTGAAGACCTTGGCCTAATGTACTTGTTTACCCTGAGCAGAGCATAGTTTATGCTCTATAAAGTAGGTGTAGTCTGAGACACAATACAAAAGGGGTGGGTTTTTGCTTTTTTTGCTCCCTGCAGGCTCACTATAAACTCAAATATAAAAATTGTATTTATACATCAACATAATATGAAAAAAGCTCTTAAAAACTTACAAGCCAACTCTCAGTTGCTGACTATAGGTTTTACACTGCACTCCAGAGAACAATGAGTAGTTTTCTCCCACATGGTACAGAAGAGGGGATGAAAAAAAGAAAAGGTAAACTTCCAAACTTCCCAGAGCTCCTGAGTATTTTTTTTTCCATTACTGAGAACATTAGATTAAAACAAAATAAGCAGCAACCTTAAACTTCTACAGAATATAGTGTGACATACATAGAGAATATTAAAACATTTTCTGGCTTTGAACTAGCTAAAGCTGGCACACTTTACTTTTAATTAGATATACTATAGAATTCTGCTTTTGGTAGTGTTAAATAAAACTTTGACATACCCTGTGCCTGACTTTAAACTGAATACAAACATGTTCTCTGCTATGTACTAAAATAACATGGATTTTTCATAATATTTTTCCAAGGATATACCCAAGGTCCTTTGTGGAAGGACAGAGAGAAGCAAATAATGTCAAACTTCAAATTCCCAAAGCACCAATAAGGCAGTGGCTGCCTGAAGGGCCCCTCCATGCCTGCTCCATGGGATGGGAGCTCCTGAGGTGTGTTCCCTCAACCAGCATGAGGGAGCAAACATGCAGCCACTTCTGTCAAGTGTGGGATAGGAACAGCCTGATTGATCTACAGACCTGGTCAGAGCCCTATCGATACTCACATTTTACATGTCATTTGTTAGACTGAGTTCATGGTTTGTAAGAGAGATAGCATTTACCACCTTTTTTTTGTTTGGTTTTCAGAAATACCTTGTGTTCAAGCTGTGCCTGCCCACTCTGAAAAGTAGGTGCCAATTAAAGTGGAATGCCATGTTTAATTTTCCTGAGCGATGCCTACAATTATCTAGAAATATTTAAATTAAATAGCATGGCAAACATAGACATGATTTTCCTGCTTTTCTCAGCCAGCTGAAAAACTAAAACTTAAACCTGCAGTAGTAGTAGTATCCAGCATTCCTATCATGTCATGTCTGTAGTAAAAAGGAAGGAAAAGGATAAGAACAGACTAATGTGATAACTGAACTTGGTCTTCCTATTTCTTCTCGTTTCCTTTGAATAGATAGCTTTGTCCTGACTGATTCTTTTGGAGATTTTAGCATTTCTGCACCTTCTTTGAAACAAGAGTGAATTTAGCCCAACAATAAAACAGACAGAAAAGTAAAGGTTGAATTGCAAGGCACATAGATTTCATTTAGATTTTAATTTAGATAAGATGCTGATTATTTTCTCAGACATGGTGCTTCATGATCCTCCATCTGGAGCAAAATGCCAGAACAATTATGGAGGTCCTAAACAAACGTCACAAATTTTCAGAGAGGTCTTACAAACCCCTTAGTGCTGTTATTCTCTCTTTTGTGGCAATGTTGTAAAAAACCACCCTGCTGATGAGGAAATGTGCTATGAATGAACAGGAGGATCACTGCTTTGTCACACATTAGAGATGCCCTTCAGACACTCCTGATTGCAGAGGGGAACCATATAATTTCTCAGCAACAGCAAGGCCAAAGTTATAAAACACTCATCATATAAAAATATGAGAAACAAATCATATCTTGCACTTCCTCAACAGTTCAGAAAAAATTTGGTTTGGAGCATACTCTCAGTTAGTTAAACTATCAATATGGTTTCTGGTCATTAATTCTCAAAGTTATCAGAACTCCAATTTGTCTATCTTGTTGCAAGGGAGAACGCTTTTGCACCACAAAAGACTTCAACAGTGAAGTTTCTCAAACTCTTGGAGCCTCCAGATGAGCTACTCCCCAGTAACCATAGTGGGAGGAGAAGTCAGTGACCAGCTGGAAATATGGAATTGCCTGGGGAAGGATAAGGAGCCAGCCAGCAGCTTGTGGGTCAAGATTAAGGGGAGGACAGGGGGTATTTAGTGAGGGCCTGCTATAGGCCACCTGGTGAGTAGGATAGTGGCAATGAAGGGCTCTACAGGCAGATAGGAGTGGCCTCATGCTCAGCCATGGTCCTCAGGGGATTTCAACCTCCCTCTGCTGGGTGGACTGACTACACAACAGGGCACAAGCAACCGTGGAGGCTCCTTGAATGGGTCATGACAACCTCCTGACACAAGTGACTGAGAAGCCAACAAGAAGAGGTGCCATGCTGGATGCTGTGCTCAGCAGCAGGGTGGAGCCTGTGGGGAATGTGATGCTCCAGGGCAGCCTTGGCTGCAGGGACCATGACATGGAGAAATTTGAGTTCCTCAGGACAGTGAGGAGGGCACACAGCAAACTCATTGCCCTGGACTTCAGAAGAACAGACTTCAGCCTCCCCAAGGACCTGCTCTGTAAAGTCTGATGGGACAAACCCCTGGAGGGGAGAGGGGTCCAAAGTACTGTCTGAATTTCAGGGATCATTTCCTCCAAACTCAGAAGCAATGCATCCTGGCAAGGATGAAATTGGGCTAAAATTCCAGGAGGCCTCCAAGGCTGGATAAGGAGCTGCTGACAAAACTCAGTGAAAAAAAGCACCTTTCAGGAAATGGGAAAAAGTGGGAAAAAGTGGGGAAAAGGCCAGTGGCCTGGAAGAAATATAAGGGAATTGCACCGGAAGCTAGGGGCAAGGTTAAGGAAGCCAAGGTTCAGCTGGAATTGAATCTGGCCAGGCATATTAAGGACAATGGGTGGGGCTTCTGTAGATACGTTGTAAGCAAAAGAAAGATGGAATAATGTGGGCCTTCTCTGGATGAAAATGAGAGACCTGGCTTTTCTGGACAAGGAAAAAGCTAAAGTTCCCGTTACTAAGCCACAATCCACCATTTTTGAAAAATCATGGCAGTGTGGACAAGTCCCTGAAGTTTGGGAAAAGGGATATATAACCCAAATTTTTAAAATGCGGAAAGCAGAAGACCTGAGGAACTGTGGACCAGTCACTGTCACCTCTGTGCAAGATCATGGAGCAGATTCTTCTGGAAACTGCTGGAAACTGCTAAGACACATGGAAAACAAGGAGGTGATTGGTAACAGACAATATGACATTACAAAGGGGAAATCATGCCTGGTAATTTTTTTTTTTCTATGCACCACAAAAGACTTCAACAGTAAGTCTTTCTATTTCAGCTATGACAGTCCTACAGCACTGGTGGATGAGGCAGAGCAACTGATGTTGTCTACATGAACTTATGCAAAGCATTTGCTACCATCCTGCATGACATCCTTGTCTTCATATTGGAGAGACTTGAATTTGATGGATGGACCCCTCAGTGCATAAGGAAGTGGCTGGATGGCTGTGTGCAGAGAGTTGTGGTCATCAGTTCATTGTCCAGAGGGACACCAGTGAACAGTGATGTCCCTCAGGGGTTGGTACTGGGGCCAACACATTTTCCAACATCCTGGTTGGTGACATGGACAATGGGATCAAGTGCACCCTCACCAAATTTGCTGACAGCTCCAAGCTGTGTGGAGCAGCTGACACGCTGGAGTGAAGCAATGTCATCCTGAGGGACCTTGACAGGCCTGAGGGTGGGCTAAGCAAACTTAATCAAAGCCAAGTGCCAGGTCCTAAACCTGCGTCATGGGAATCTCAGGAACACCAACAGGCTGGGCAGAGGGGTGCTACAGAGCAGCCCTGAAGGGAAAGACTTGGGGGCAATGATTGATAAAAAACTCAGCATGAGCTGGCAGTGAGCCCTCACGGACCAGAAAGCCAAGGAAATCCTGGGCTGCATCCAAAGGAGCATGGCCAGCAGGCAAAGGAGGTGATTCTTTCCCTCTGCTCTGGTGAGACCCCACCTGGAGCACCCTGTACAGTTCTGGTGTCCCCGACATAAGGACACAGAACTGTTGGAACAAGTCCAGAGGAGGGCCACAAGGCTGATGAGGAGTGAGGCACCTGGCCTGTAAGGACGGGCTGAGAAAGCTGGAGCTGTCCATCTTGGAGAAGTAAAGGCTGCATGGAAATGTCATGGTAACCTTCCACTATCTGAAGGAGACCTACAGGGAAGTGGGAGAGGGACTCTTTGTAAGGACCTGTGCTTCTAACTTCGTCATCCTTTCCTAATCCCAGCTGCCCCAAACCATGGAAAAGTCCTCTGTACTCACAGAAGGCTGGTTACAACATGAGTAACACTGAGAAGCAGTGTATTGGTTACCCAGGGTCATACCAGTACCTCATTATTCCCCCCTTTAACCTCCAAGCCCTGAATGGTGGACTGAAATCCTCCACCTGCCCTGGAGTCCTTTGAAATCACTCCACTCCTTGAAGAGGTTTAGAGGAACCATGACAGGAATAGCTAGAAATGAATACATGCTACTCTTCCTACAAGATCTCTGAGTGACCCAGATTACAGAAACAGGAACAGAAATCACCTCTTAGGTTCCACTGTAACCAATGCAATAAAGAAAGAGGGAAGGAGAAGAAAGACAACACAGTCCTGACCCAGGGTTCTCATTAACCAAGGACTCCATAATCTTGTTTTACTTTGCATCAAAGCTGAATGTGTCCTTTGTACTTCCAGAGAGGTTTTGTTGCCTTTGATATTATTGCCTCGGATGAGATGATGAACTAAAATCCACTTCCAACATCAGAGCAAGGTAAATATTTCTGTATATTGTTAACAGATATTTCAAGAACATTAATTGTTTGTCTGGGAATGAATTTTTTTTCCCAGACACATCACAAGCAGGATGTTTCCATGTTTGCAAACATGGGTGCTGATATAATATTTCTGTGTCAATGGCACTGTACCAATCATAGGTGATTAAATATTGTCACCGAATTACTCATACTTTTTCCTATGTCTGGGCTTTGCTTCCTTCATTAATTCATTACAGTACCATAAGTTAAAAAGCTAAACCATATAAAAAGGAATTAATGATGTTTTAAAATAGATTCATATAACCCAAGCCTCATTGTGTAGCAGCACACTTCTTCTAAATTATTCTGTGAAGCCACCTGAAAACATGAGATGACAAAAACCAGAGCATACTGAAAATTACTTCTGAGCTCTGAATAGACATAAACACGGTGGCAAAATTCAAAACTGAAAGGTATTTGAATTGGTGATTTGGAATAACTTGACTGCATACTTTACTGTAGTTCTTGAGCAATCATGAGAGCAGGATGGCATTACCATGGTTGCAGCAAGAGACAAAATCTTTTACTGAAGCGATTGGCAGAGGTGAAAATGATGGAATTCTAGCAAGAACATTCCTTAAATCTGAAGTAGAAGATATAAAACAAACACAAAGTTTGAAACAAAACTAATTATGTGAAACAAATAAATCAATCAATGCTGCCACAGCTTCACATCTCATACACTTAATACTTGTTTTTGGGAAAATGTGGTACAAATGCTGTAGCTTATATATTTTAAATTAATACAAATGTGTTCAGATGTTAATCTCAAATTCTGCTTTTAATTGATTTTTAATAAGATGCAATTTTAAAATCTGTTTTGTGACATTCACTGTAGAAAACAAAACTAATGTATCAGTGACAACAATTAGTAAAGTTATATAATATTAAAAAAATGCCAACACAAAACCATTTAATAGTATGATGGTACGCTTTTTTTTTTTGAAAAACACCACTGGATTATGCCTAATGGACATGTTTTTTTCAAGCATGAAAAAGAAACACATTGGGAAAAAAATATTTTGATGATTGAATTCCGCAAAATGCAAACAGATACAACTGATGTGATACCTGTTTATGCAGCACTTGAGCCACTTTTTCTCTGTTTAGTTAGGGACAGCAGACATTTCTAGTTCAACTGTCAATAGCTATGATTTCCTTCCATTCTTTGGAGAAATGCTCTAACCTTCACATTTACACATTTACATTACATTTTAATCACTAAGACTTCTGTATATTAGAAGTATGAAGTTTCACTGTTTGAGCAGTGGGTTTTAGGTGAATAGGACAGGTCTCCAGTTCTCACTTTCCTTTTCCCAAATACATGGAAAGTAGTATAAGCAATGCCAAATATTGATTCTAAACTTGGTCTCAGCCAATGATCTCAACCACTATATTTAAGGCAGATGAATAAAGAACTAGTCAAGACTATTTTCTAATAAGAATATTCATACATTAAAAAAAGTAATAAATAAAAGAAAGCTTTGCTAATGTTTACTTGAATTTGGGCTTTGCCTAATGACATGTCAAACGAATATAAACTGAAAAATGTGTAACACAATATGAAATTTCAAATGAGTGTTTCATATTAGGACTTCAGGAAAGAAAAGGGATTATATTTCTTTTAAGATATATATTTTGAAATGCTACATGCACGTATTAAAATATCACTGTAGCAGACAAGGTAGGCCTTATACATTGCCTCCCTTTTTCATAAACCAGCAACCTCGTATTTTCCTCTGTTTTGGTGTCCAGGAAATTCTACTTTGAGGTAATAAATCTTTGTTCTGTTTCCTAGGCTAAAGATTTAATGGCATATATGTTCAGAAAAGGTGACTGGCAGAACAAAAATGAAAGATCAGCAATCCTATTCCCTGTTCACTTTTCACCACTATCCACTGAAGAAAGCTATTATCACCCTGGTAATATGTGAGATTAGTGTTAGGAAACATCTTAGAGTTGTAACCTCAATTCATCTAGACTGAAGTTTTTTAAAGGAAGAAGTATATTTTCCAAGAATTTGTGGGAAGCAAGTTCATTCTGTAAAATGAAAGCAAATCCTCACATTTCCATTAAGGTAGAGGCAATATGCATCACATTTCTATCAGGGTTTAACTTCTTTTTGTAAGTAAATGTCTCCTGTCTGTGGGTTTATATAAAGCAATGTTTGTTCATAAAGGGTAGGTGTTTACCTTATCCTACTTATGAAGTGAAGTAGAAAAAAATTGCCTTGAAGAAGTCTCTTAAGCTCCTAGTGATATCTAGCCTGGGGTTTTGCAATCTGTTCTGCTATTTAATATGTCTGTAAAAATCACTTTGTTTCACCTAAAGCAAGACAAATTCCAGTCTCCACTGCAACTGATGGTTGCCAGGGGGTGCATACAAAACATCAGGTGTGAGAGTGCTAAATCACGAGCCTATGGAATTAATGCCAACATCCAGCATCATAGCAGATGGAAAATGCTGCATTAAGGCTCCATACACTACCTCCTCTCTTAAAGGTGCAGTCTGTTGATGGGACAATATGGTACTGAAGTACTTCCAGATCAAGGGTGTACAGCCATAACCACGTCATCTCCACCATTAGTCTCCTCCATTTCACTCCCAACATTTTGTGATGCATTTGTACTGTGCGCAGTCCCCTTCTGGCCACCGACACGTTTCCAAGACACAGAACCCTACCAAGCCTTGTCATAAATATTACCTTAATTTAACAGCAGCAGAAGCTGTGACAAAGTAAGAGCTTTATTGATTTCAGTGCTAATCTACACAAGCACAGGGTCTAGCACATTGACTTCTGTATTTCTCCCAGGAGCACTCTAATTTCTAGAGCTGCTCTGTTGGAACTGATCTTAATTCTGATCAATGCTCTGTGATATTTTTAGTCTCTGAATTCACTTCTTCAGTGTCTCCTATGTCATGCAAGCAAATGATAGACTGAAGACTATTTCTAGGAAGAGTTGCATCTATATCTTGGATACATTTTTTTTTTAAATCAGTTCCACCAAATGAAATTTGACTAATGTGTGTTCACAAAAGCGACACACTATTGATTTGAACAGTTTTTCAAATAGCAGATCAAATTCTCTTGTTTTTAATTGCAGCATTAAAAAATTTTCTGAGTCTCTCCAACATTCTAAGCAGACTAACTACAATATTTACTTTTATTTTACTATTACAAAACAGCAACCAGACACTTCTGATTAGATTTGTATCAGAATTTTTCTGAATATCGAAAGAGCTTGGAACCAGAGTTTTCCTCCAGAGAAATACTTACTTGACCTCTCAACCTTTAAAATTTTATAATTACCATTTATATAGAAATAGAGTTAAGAGGACAGATCCAGCTTAATTTTAGAGACTTAGTACTCATAAGATTTTTTTTTTCCTTATTCTGTTGTTAGCTTGGGATCTTTAAATACGGCTACTGTTACACTAAGTGCTTCAAAGTCAAATTTCTCATTCTCACATGGAATTAACTCCAGCAGGAAGTTCTTCCACTGGTAGCACTCAAAACATCATCATGGGGGAAAAGGGAAGGTACTATAAACATGGACGCAAGAATTTGCTGTTTTCTTAATTCATGTATTAGCAGCCTAATCACACTGTGGTGAGTGATAACTATTAGTCCAGTTTTAATACTATCAACACCTCACATTCTGATTGATAAAGCCTCATTAGTGACAATGTGAATTGTTATACAAGAAAACCTACTAATAAACTGCCAATTATGGCTGGTGTTCCCCTCACTTTCCAGATGCCCTCCTAGCCCCAAGGTTGATGTCATCAGCCTTCCCCCAGGATGATGTGGGTTTTCACATGAGAAAATTTTTGGGTTTCCTTCACACACTGCCCACCTGAGGTCTGCAACTTGCATCAGCATCCTTCCATCCCCTGGGCACCCACCAGGCTGCTACTGCCCACAGGGCAGCCCACTGGGATCAGGTACCCAGCCCCTCACCCCCTGGCACACACCTGCAAGAGAGGGCACAGATGTAGCATCTCATGGCCCTGCCTCTGATTAATGCAAAGCCCATGGCTTTTTGATAGCAGCAGCAACACATTTTGTTCGCTGGGTGACACTGAGACTAAGAAAATCTCCTTTCTTGGTGCACATTTCTGCTTGCTTGCTTTGGTTTTCTTGATACTCTGTCTTGCACACAGGTTGTGCTGTATCTGCCAGTATTCTTTCTACTGTTACCACGTGTGTTACTACCCAAAGCAGACAATCCATCTACATCTTCATGGACCACTTAAAATTTTGAACCAAATAACCACAGTTCTTCAGGGATCTTCCAGTAACTGGGTAATGATTTCTTGTCCCAAAGCAAGAGGAGGGGGCTGGGAAGGCATGCTCAGAGGGACAGCCAGTGTGACACACACTGAGTATCTGTGTGGGTGGGATGAGGTACAGCAGAGTTGTTTATTCCTCTGCCAGGCTTGGTTCTCTCCATTCCCACCACGCTGCTAGTGTATACATTTACCCTGGGATGAATAAATTATCTGACTTGCAGTATATTACAATTGAAAGGGGAGTATCTAATTGCAGGAAAGCAGATGGCTTTACCCTTTTGAGCATTTCTGACAAGAACAAAAAAAAAAATTACTGGCCTACAGACATATTCCCATAGGCAGCGATCCTGTCAGATTCCATCAGCCATGGAAATTTGGATATGATGACTGGCCTGTAATAGAATTTTTCAAGAAAAAAAAAAAGCAAAACCCAAACAACTCAACACACACTTCTTATTTTTTTTACCAGTAGAGTCACATCTGCATACCATAAAAGGAAAGAAAAATTCGCACCCTGCTGGTCTTTCTCGCTTGTACCAGTTTAGCCACAACTGTGTTGATTATCTGTATTACTTCAACTTCCCATCTTTCCTTTTTGTTTCAAATATTCATTTTATCATTTTTATGGATAAGAGATTTAATGGCTATATAAGAAATCAACAGAGCCTGCTAATGAGAAACTGGGCTAAAGATAAACTGTAAATATATGCAAATTATTCTAATAGGTTTTTCAGGGTTATATTGATATATTAATTCCTTTAAAAATCAGCATCTCCAAATAGTTTTAGAATACACTAGTCTTTTTATTGTTATGTTAAAACTTGACAATGACATTGTATAGTATACCAAATGGTCAAATATTACAGAGGGGAATTATGGCAAACCAGATAATTGAATTCGTAATGGGGAACATAAATGGTTTAGAGTTATAACCACAAAAAATATTTTGAAACAGAAAAAAGCTGACAAAATCTGTTTACAAGAAATTCACTTAAGAGAACAAGATGCTATCAGCATAGGAACACCTTGGATAAGAGGGAGTCAGCAAAACAGCTTTGCACAAAACAAGACTGGTTTCAAAATACTTGGTAATTTATATAACATCTGACATCAAGGAGGTTTTCTGACTGTTTAATACATACAGAAAGAATAGTCCAGTTTTAGTTATCATGTATGGACATAATTCAAATAAAGGCTCTTCCACAGTGCAGGTTATTATTTAACAGCATGACAAATGTTCCTGTGGAATACACAGTTCAGGACTGACCTTCCTGCTCCATTGACATACAAGCCTGCACATAACATGCAAGAGTCCAAAACAATGGGAAAATTATATATATATAATATTTGATGATTTTTTGGCAGAGTCATTGTCTCCTGAAGAGGCAAGGACACTGATATGCAGCTGACATATTTTGTTCTTCTTGTTGTTGTTAGCATTTAATCTCAGAGAATCTATAATTCCCATGCTTAAGAGCTTCATGGCCCGCTCAGCACTAAGTGTGATTCACAGCTTTGCTGCCTCCTTCCCTTGCCCTCCCCTGCATTCAACCATCCAGTCCCTAACCTGGGTGAAAGTATCCCTTCCCTCCAAGGAGTAGAGAAGATGGGAGCTCCCTTACCCACAGTGGCTTGTCCCCTCCTCTCTGTTGCACAGATACTTCAGGAACACCATCCATTTGGTTTCTCAGTGCAGCATTAGTCCTCTACCAGGAGCTAGGCAATTATTAGAGGCATGGAAGAGAGGGAGACAGAAATCCTTACCAGTCCTCTTTAAGTGAAGGAATTGTTAATGCTCCTGGCTCCTTGAAATTAATCTGACAGGAAGAACTGTAAAAAGCCCAGACACATCTATCCTTGTGCAGTCTCAGAAAGCACAGGAGAACACTGCAGCCTTCACTGTCAAACAAGGTTTATTGAAACAGGACCACTTGTGTGAAGCAACACTCCTTCAAACTGATAATCCTGCTGAAGTGAAATATTCCCCTCCTGGGAAAAGACAGTCTGCATTAATAGTGGCAGCAAAATGAAGCCCAAAATCATTCTAGAAGATACTTTACCTCTGGCATAATCTCTGAGACATTTCAGGCCTGATTAAGAAGTCTCTAGAGAAGTGTTCAGATATTCTCCCTGTTTATGGGCCAAGGATGCAGCTTTCCATGCTGACACCTCCCCCTGGACATGGTGAGCTCCTTTGCCTGCATCCTTGCCCGGTCCCAGGTTACTTTGGCGCCCATGCATTGCAGAAAGCTGCCCCAACACAATAAGGACAAAAAGTGACACATTTTGTGCTGATTTAGTACTCTGGGAAGGGACATGTCTGTGGAGTCAGAGGTGCTAATTCCAAGGATGTGGCATAAAACAGCAAGACAAAGGGAGGAAATAATAGGTAAATAATTTTTTGTAGTATGGGAGTATAATACCATGAAAACTTGGGGAAGTAAAGCTCAATAAATACACATAAATTTCTATCACTTTTTTAGATGTTCCTAGTCATCATACCAATACAATTAATGCTTTTATTGGTTCCTTTTGTTCCATTTTGTAGAATTTTTTCCTATATAAAACATGCTAATACATACAGAGAATAAAAAGAACTATACAGTTTTAGAATAAGCAGTCCTTTTCTTATTCTCCAAAGTCAATTTAAAAATGTTTGTCAAATCTTGCTAAGAAGTACTTGCTAGCTGATATTTTTTGCTAGGGAACATTAGATTGTAGAACTGTATACTGATAACAAGTCAGAAATGACGATATTAACTGGTCACAGTACCCTTCAAATTAATTTTATAAATATTTTTTAATAGCAGTGAGGACTGCTTGGCTAATAGAACAATTATTTCAGGATGTCACTGGTATTACAATAGTTGACCAAGTAGAAAGCTTCAGTACTAAAAGAGGTTGATCAGAAGCACTTTTACTATTATCTTTTTCATGTCCATCCCACATAGTCACTGCTTTTTAAAGGATGAAGGACCTGCCAGAGCCTTTTAAGGCCAATATCTTGAATTCCAGCAAGTGTGACACCCACATTTTGAGCATCCTTAGAGGTCTCAGCAGCTCAGGCAGCACAAAATCCACTTTGGCTTTCATGAATATATTTTCTCAGGTCTCTTTTCCCTCACCTTGCACAAGAGGAATGGCACCAGATGCCCCTCTGATTAGGCAATCTACACTCCTCTCTAAGTCATGAGTCCTTGCCACGCAAAATACAGATACCAAGATTGTAGTTATGTCTTTGAGTGATGAAATTGGGAGGAGGAATCAAGATTTAAATTACAGTTACACTCAGGACACATGTCATGGGGTTTAGCTTAATTTTAAAGACTCCAGATACTCAAAATTAAGATGGCAATGACATGGACTCAGTTATTTCTACCCTTTGAGACAAGTATTTGACATCCACCCAAGTTCCCACTGTGGAGCTATTTACACACATGTATGCAATCAGTGCAGATTCTAGAGAAGAAGACTCAAGGCACAGATTTATCTCCTCTATAAATTCTGTGCAGGGAGGAAATATCAGAGCCTTGCCCACTACACTCAAACTCATCCAGCAATGTGAACACAAACACGTGTTATCAGTCTGGAATACACTTGCAATTTCATGTTTGTGTTTTAGCTCATTGTGGAATCTGACAGAGACTCCTAATAACCTGTTAATACCGAGAACAAACAAATAATTTGAGAGGAGAATTACAGTCTGGAAATTCCAGCTAGGCTTCAGACAAATAAATAACATTGCAGAAAATCAAGTTTTACTTTGAGTAATGATCGATTGTGTTTGCTCAAATTGCATTTACAAAACATTATAGCGTTTCAATCATTCACACTCATATAACAGCTATTGCAGATTATAAAGTTCATTTATGAGTTCTAAGAATTGCAAGATGGTAAATAACATAAAAATTATTTATAGCTACTCATTTAAATAAAAGCAATGTATTCACTTCAGTGGAAACTAAACTCTTTTATTCATTTCTTATGAGTAATCACGTTAACAAAATTTGCTTTGTGACAGACTTGACAGAAAGAAGTCACATCATGTGGATATCCGTATTAAAAAAAACCGTTACTAGCTATAAAACTAATCAGTCTTTAGTGTTCTTTGTGGAGTTAAGAATCATCTTTCTAGGGAAGGGTGTTGCCCTTTCATAGATACCATTCCATTTTCACAAAGTGAAAGGATAACAAAAGATTCCTGAGAAGTTAATAAATGAAACATACTCTTAAAATTTAATTGGTTTTTAATTACAATGTGACATTCTTTTTTGATTTCTTTTTAATTCTTCTTAGGTAGGAGTGATTAGGAGTGATGTAGGAGCTGAACACCTTCACATTTACCCAATGAATACACTGGCTTTTGCTTGGGACATGACGGAGTGGGAAGCTAAATCTGCAGCAGGTGAGAAGTTGGCAGAATGGCTTTTATTTAAGCTCTTTCTGAATTAGGGTCTGAGGGAGTAATTTTTCTGGCGCGAATCAAAATTGTGCTATAGTATCCACCTGAATCAACACCACTTTCCACATTTCTGTGCTGCTTTGCCAACATCAGAGTCATACTTAAATGGTATAATAAATCTACATCCAATAACCTTGTAATTACAGAAATAGAAAGGCTTTTCCAGCACTGAAATAGCATTATTATTATCTTCACAGCTCTCTAGGTACATGTAAAATCTATTCAGTAGTAAAATTCAGTACCTTCTAGCCCAAGAGGAACAGAAAATAAACTAAAAAATAACACATATGATCATGACTACTGAGACAAGACTTAGACTGTGAGCCTCTGCAGTTAACTGGACTTGTCCAGGAAACCAAGATATCCAAGGCTTCAATACAGCAAATGGAGTCAATCAACCAAGATTCTTAGAGAAATACACTGTAATAAAGGATGCTCAGTAGGAGAGGATTCAGCAGCAGATGTTCAAGCACCAGAATGTGAAGATATTGTTACCTTAAAGGTTTTAGTGAACAACATTATGGAACAATAACATAATCAAAATTTGAGTTTAGAAGCACAGGAGAAAATCTCATTTCTCAGTCTTTAAAAATGAGAGTATAATAAAACACATTTCTGCCAAAAAACCCTTAAGTAACGAAGAAGATATCTCCATTACAAGTTTCAAAAATGCGCCATGAAAACTAAATGTTCAGTGAAATATTCTATGGTTTGGGCTGTTATTCTACTTTCTGAGGACAGAACGTGTCTCTCAAATCCTGTGACCGCTGATCATTTTGAGTAAGGGATTTAATATACCAACTCTCCTCCATCACCACACTTTTCAAAAGGACACTGTTGACCTTGTTCACCACAAGTCCATTTCACCACCAATGCCAGCCATGGCATTTAGTAAGCCTGGCAATAACACAAGGGTTTAGAATGGTACAGTACCTTAAGCATACATTACTACCAGAGGCCCCACACATTTGACTTAATAAATGAATCAAAGCATCCAAGGAAACTATTTTAATTCACTCATTTAAATATAACCTTTGGCCAAGATGATGGGAGTTGTCTAAAATAGGAAATGAGTTACCTAAACCCATGTTGTAGAGTACCCCAAATCAGAAACCTTTGGTTTTACCTATGCTTAAGTTCATTCAGGACTTAGAGTGGCCATCACTCCAGACAATCTTGTCATCTTTTTGTGCTTAATTTCCATTATTGTCTTTAGAAAAATAAGACTAAAAATCAGTTTTAAATATCATAAAATAAGAGATATATTGCATCACTGGATACAGTTTACTGATTATTTTAATTTCTTTATACCACAGGTCCCTGCATAAATGAAAGAGGTCCAAATCTCTAAAATAATTTTATTAACTTAACTGAAAGAATTAAACAGCATGGGTTAACAGATAAAATGATTTAAAAGATGGAAAAGCAGTAAATTCCTTGTAAGTCTGTAATACTAATTTAGTAAAGAAAAATTTGAATAAGTGAATAAGGTGCAGAAGAAAACTCTTTACAATAAAGCCAGAGTAAAGATTTAAAATATTAAAATAATTTTTAAAATCTTCTTACACATTAAGTAAGAAAACCTCAAATCCGCTCACCAACACACACCTTGCACAAGCTGGACTGAATCCCTTCCAGCCCAGTCATGCTAAGAGGGTGTCCCACAGGAATAACTGCAAGGAGATCACTTTTGGGATTTCACATAAAGTCTAATCCTGGTTTTCCATTTTTTCTTTTTTCTTTTTTTTCCCCCCTTTTTATATTGTTGATGCAAACAAGCACTTAAGAATATTTAGTTTTGAAAAGCACTTAACCCACATTGAAATTAGTGATAATAAATCTGACTCTCTGCCTTGGCATTCTGTTTGAATTCTAGTTGTAATAATGCCTTCAAAAATCTGGCCCTAAGTGAATAAATATAATGTCTTTTTAACAATATGCCATTCTACTGCCTTTAAATCTACTCTGGAGCAAGGTTTGTCTCTTTTCTGTGAGCAGCTCAAACCTCCTGGATTCTGAATACAGTTTGGGTTGCCATTTGGTACAAATAAGACAGAATAGGACTAAATATGTGTTCTGGAGCCTGTGGTACTTGTTTATAGATTACTTTGCCATCAGCTTTTGTATTTTTGATAGAAATGAGTTTGCATCAACATCTATCCTTTCCAGCTTCAAACATAACAGCAGGACTCATGAGAACAGAAACAAAAACTTTGCAAATGTTAAAGGAATAAAACATCTGGCAGAGACTTTTAACATGCTTAGGAAGAACATATCCCAGTGGACATGACCATTTTGTTGCTGGGGGAAAAAATTAAATTCTTCGTTTAAGACATTTCATAAGATTGTTGATACATACTCTTTTAATAGTGAAGAACTTATTCAAATATACAGTTATAGAATCATAGAATCATTAAAGTTGGAAAAGACCTCCAAGGTCATTGAGTCCAACCTCATATAATCATATAATTCAAAAAGAGTTGAAGCCATGCCAACCCAGATTATATACTCTGTATCCATAACAGACCACTTCCTCCAAGTAGAGATTTTGCCCCTCTGAAAGCAGAAATCAAATTCCTTTCACCTTCTACTTACGTCCTCAAAGTCCTAACTTATGGTCTCTGTGATTCACACCAATGGATAGGAAGAGGAGGTGGGAGGGATTCAATAGTGCACCCTTTTCAGACCCCACAGAACATTCCTTAAAGGGTCAAGATTTACACATGGGTGCGATTTTCCCTGCTCTTCTTGGACCAGATCTCTGGACAAGAGTATTTTCATCTCAAAAGGACATTTGAGGTAAAAAAACCCCCTCACTTTTCCTGAAGTACAAAATACAAAATAAGGATTAACTGCAATGATCTAGAGAGAACCCAATGTGAGAAATGGCTGATTTGTTAGCCATACTCTCTGTATTCTCCTTTCTTAGGATAAAGGAAAACTGTCAATCCATCAATCACAAAAAATTGAAGCTTTTTTTTTTAATTTAATTTAATTTTATTTTAAGATCTCGGAAAACTATCATTATTATTATTATTGCCGTTGTAACACTGTTCAAAGGTTTTAGTAACTGTGGCTTGATTTTTCTCACAATGTTGCAGAGCATAAAAGAAAGGATGAGAATCATGCAAATTACTTTATGCATATCAGTAATGCTGTAACTACTGCTCTTGGTGGCATCTATGCAGGGAGGTTGTAAGGCAAGATTAAGTGACAGTGCAGTGGAGAAATACACAGTGGAGAAAAAAGAGATAGTTACAATATAGTTATAAGAAGGACATGATACACTTTTATTTTCTTTTGTTAAGCTGTGATTTTAATTAATTCATATGAACAAGAAATATTAATCATTAATTACTAACAGGTCAGTTGCTATATCATAGTCTTTATAAATCTTCCATTGAAATTGTGTCCCAGATAATTCATCAAACATGATTTGAGAATTAAGTAGCATTTATGTAAATCTATTTGGAGAATTTTTCTGTTAAGACTCTTTTGAATTGCTAAATACCTTTTCTATGCCTACAGACAACAAAACTTGGGGAGAACAGGTATTTGAAGGCCATAGAGGAGGAAAGGCCCAGTGATCAGCACACAGTCAGGGGATTCAGACTTCATTGCCTCTTAATTAGTGAGAGAACATGTTTGTGAATAGATATTCCTGGGAAACAGGAGAAATTGCCGGGACCTAGGGAATGAACTTATTTGTGTTTTATTTAATAGTGTGAACAACTCATTTACTTCAGGGTCTATGTCAAACTTTAAATAGTCTTTCTCTATATACATGCAACCTATATATATATTTATATGTCTGGAGGGAAAAAAATAGAAAGTAAATGTATTTTGCATATATAATCATCACAAAGTCCTAGTTCAACAATCATTTGTGAATGTAAATACAGAAAACCATTGGACGGGGGCTAGAATTGGCTAGAGTATTTAAATGCATTTCAAATAGAGTTTTGGGTGAAGTGAGTACTAGGCAACAAAACTGTTTGAAAGCTTCTTTTTCAAAGAGAAAACCAGAAATTTTCATAATATTTTGACCAAAACTATTATCAAAACTTCTATCAAAGCAGGTGAGTTTTACTTTCCTGACAGTAACTACATTTGTGATTAAGCATATAGAATTTACAGTTAATTTTTGATTTTACCATATTTCAAGAGGAATAGAAAAGTATCAGTAAGTTTTTGTGCATCAGATGTTCTGAAAGAAGTAATATAACAAAATTTACCATAATTTACAAGTTTTTCAGGATAATCAAAAATTAAAATTCAGTGGGGAAAAAGACCACTATGATAAAATAGAAAGCTACAAAAGCAGAAAGTTGTTTTTCCTTCTTAAAAATGAAACCTCTTTTTATAGGACTGGGACTATCACTGATGACAATTTCATTCATAGTTCTGACATGATTATCTTGCACGTTATGAAAAAGTAATTGGTTGACGTTGGTTGAAGAAGCAGTTTGTGACCATACTAAATGTCCTGTAAAGTTAAAATATTGAATTGGTTCATCAAATCTTCATCAGTTCTGCTGGAACATTTGTGGAAAATAGTAATATTTGATGTCAGGTAAAATGCAACTAAACTTCTCGGTGTTTCAGAGCTCTGGAGGTCCAGACAGTAAAGAGCTCAACTCATTTTTGGAGAGTGATATTTTAATGCTCAGCTGAAATTTCCCTGATGAACAAAGAAGGTTGGTTCCACACCAAGTCCCTGGTGATAGCCCATCTGAAACTAGAGGTGCTGACTCTTCTGACTGAAGAAAACCCGGATCTCTCCCAGAGGCCAGACCTACCTGGAAGCAGCACGGAGCGTTGGCACTTGTCACCGGCGCTGGTCGCGAGGTGTCAGAACAGCACAGCGCCCGCTGGCAGCGGCCATCTGCTACCTACACTGATATTCCAGTGAAGGTCAGCCTGGGGCACAGCCCTGGTTCCCAGCCCTGTGGGCTGAGTGACAGAACTAGACTGCAGGAATGCACTCCTGCACCCGAGCAAGTGTTTCCAAACGAGGAAAAGGGGGTTCTGTTTTATCCCCGACTATTGTGGAATAGCACCAGAACTTTCCATTCTTGTCTCTTCAGAACCTCGCAATGTTATTAAGCCACTCTGAGAAGTTGCAGGTCCACTCTCAGGCTTGATACAGCTTCAGGAGGCTTATTACCCTCTGGCCATGTGCAGGACTGTATCACTAGACTGACCTTTTTTTGTCTCCAGAGCATGAGTGGGTTTTACACCGTGAAATTGGATAGAATTTCTGTTCCATTCCTCTTCTCTGGGTGTGGGGACATCTTGGTTTGTGCTGGAATGTTTGCTTTAAACAAGAAAAACAGTATTTTGAGTATGTATTGAAAATTGAAATCCTCTGTACTGTTAAGTTCATCATTAGAACTTTGTTATGAGAACTGAAAAGTTCCTAATATAAGCAGCATACAATATTGGGGTTTTTTCAGCTGAGCAGGATTATTTTGATTTCTTTTAAATGATATTTTTGTTTTCCATTTACCCCCCTCATGTATCTTTATGATTGACAGCACTGAGTACTGTGATGAAGAATAATTTTCAAATGCCTATACCTCAAAGAACACAATCATGTCTTTTTTCATGAAGGACTTTTCTTGTGATTTTTCTCCTTACAAAAATGAAAGAAAACACAACTTAGACTTTGCAAGAGTTAGAGAGTGATGATAGCCACATGGTGTATTATTAAATAGTCATCAGAATTGTTCCCACAGTGTTAGCACTGGATTAAAATGAATTTCTAAGAGATTCATCAATTTAACAAGTCAGATCATTTCAGTAGAACAGCTGTTTTATGGCTTCTGGTATCTTTATGGGAACTTTCTGTTTTAACTTATTGTTGCATCATTTGCTAAATGGAAAGGATTCATTCTTAGATAGGATCCTTTCTGTTATCAAAAAATATTAATTAACAGTAATTTTTATAGCAAGAGAATTCCAAAAGTTCCACTTCTGCGAAATTAATTTTAAAATTCTTGTGACTATTCGCTACCGATAATCTTGGTGGCATCAATTTAGGAGGAAATAAGGAAAAAAAAATACCATTGACTTACATTGTCAATCTAACGGAATAAGATAGAATGTGGATTGAATTTCAGGTCCTATATACTTTTTAATCTAGAAAATAAAATAACCTAGTAGACTAAAGTTAATGTAGAAGTGATTCTAGAGAATATCGTTCAACTTTTGGATATTAACTTATTCATCAACACATGATTGCTTTTCCCTAAAGCATGAATTAAACTTTTATTTTCAACCATAGAATACTGTTATATTTGAATTTTAGCAGAGATATTATTTTAATTATTTTATGAGCTACAGACTTACTATTCTTAAGAAACTAGGAGGAAAAGCATTTCATTTAGTTGAAAGTAAATCAAGTTAGTGTGTTCTCACTGGCATTTTTTTACTCATGGCTACCTAGGGACGTATAGGAGGAGAAGAAAATGGTAACACAGCCACCATATAGTTTCCTATCCTCTGAACAGCTACAGTTCAAGGGGTATTCCTGAGACAGTTGAAAGTACTTCTGTTATTTTTAATGACCCTCAACTGTTTTTTCCCCTTTATGAAGTTGTTAGTTTGGTTTTAAACCTATACTGGCATTTAGCACTCAGAGCATCCTGTGCAAAAGCTTCTACAGCTTAATTGATCATTACATGAAGAAACAGTTCCTTGTACTGATTATCTTCTCTCCTAGTTTCTTTTGATGAATCCTAGTCATGCCTCCTAAAGCAACGTAAAATACTGACATAAATTAAGAATTACTGAGTCAAATTTCTCTCTAACATTTTAGTGAAGGTATATTATTTCTATGTTCTCAACTAGATAGAGAAGTGTCTGCTTTTTCTAACAGAGGAAAAAATACATAAATATTAAACAAAAGGAAGATCGAGATGTCTCTAGACTTTCAAGTTCCCAAACACTTTTACCAGATGCACCCAAAATTATATGGATACACATGGAATGAAAATAAGAGTCATCACTGTTTGTTTATAACTCTGACAACTACTTCACACAAATTTAATTTCATAGCACTAGGCATGACCTTACTAGTTTGGTCTATATGCATGAGTCCACATGAAGAGTCACAAACTTTTGTTTTCTTAAAAGGTATATACTAAATCATGACTTTAAAAACAATGTTATATTGGAAAGATAACATGTCACAAAAATTAGGAGGAAAATGATGACAAAAACCCCACAGGAAGTTGTGATGAATTTTTATTTTGCTGTAAAGAAGATAAACACTTTCAAAATGACTATTCAGGATACAATTTCAAAATATATGACAGTGCAAAGGCGACTACCATGGGTAGTTATAGGAAGGCACATTCAAGATGTTCTAATGTTTTATTCCCTAAATATGATCACAGTTTTCATAGCAATTACTTTTTGAATAGGAATTTTGACATTCATTGCTTGAGCATATGTAATTTCTACCTTCTTTTGAACATATTCCTCACAAACCACATCACATAAATATTTACTCAGTGCGTCTGCTGGAAATCGTCTCATCATTTCTCCATCTAGAGCAATCTGAAGTAAATTTTCCCATTCTAGCATTTCTCTCATGAATTGGCTCTGACCATTCTTTTTTACAATAATTCTTTCTTCTAAATACCAGGTGTGTCTAACTCAGTTCCTTCTGCAAAAAAAAGCAGTACTCAAAATCAGACACATCACAAAGGAAATTGCAGGACTTTGGCCAAAACTTTTTTCTGGTGAGTGAGGAAAATATTTCAGTATTTTTTTTCTCCAATAACCTTTTTCATACTTCCCCCCCATCCTCTTCTAATTCTAGAGTAACTATTTAAAGTACATTCCAGGTGATTTTGACCTACATATAACCAGTTTGAATTTAGGAAAAAATGTTCAAATTGATCCTTCTAAACTTTCATCTCACCATGGCCTCCTACTGAACACCACGTGTCTGAATTATTTTTCTTTCCATATTGTGAATATTTTCATTCTCTACTAACACAAGTTTTGGGTTTAATTTCTGTGATGAAAATACATTTTGCAAAAGTTCTAAGGGACTGTAAAGAATCAAGAAATAACAGAGTTGAAAGCTCAGATCAAATTGAAAGAGGATCTAAATGTTCAAAGAGGGAGATCACACCAGGCAGTGAGCCTGGTAAGGCCCTCTTGGTGCATATAGAAGTGGCAGTGCCTGAGACATGGCTGTGTGTAAAAATGTTAGATTTTGATCCAGTGGTCAGTTTTTCATTCCAGACTCATTTTTGTGGTGCTGCTTCTCTGCTTCATCACCCTAACAAAACACTGACCATCAACTTCATCCACATTCACATGAAAATCCGACAGAAATACAGAATTGTTAGAAATATGTTCACTACTTCCAGCTCCATCAGCTTAATTATTGTTCTAATTCCATTAAAAACTGGTATTACAGAAAAAGAAAAAAAGCGCTTTAAAATCTTTCACAAAACAGTTAAAACCAAAATATTTGAAAGTCAGATTTTCCTATTCAAATATACATAGATGGATATCGGCGGAAAAATGTTTTCACTTCTTCTTTCTAGATTTTCTAGTTCAAAAATTATTTTAATACAATCCCACTTTCATTTTTCTCTATTTTTTTTATTTGTGCTTTCAAAAACTTGAAAATAAGTTAACACAGATAAACAGTAATCTTTCATTTTTCATGTCCCTGAACACAATTCTCTCAAACATGTACTTTATTATTTTTTTACCTCATTATAAAAAAATCCCCTATTTTTATTGTGGTTTACTTTTTTTTTTTACTATAATTTCAAATTTTGCTGAAACAGATTGCACACAATTGGATTGAGCTCGACAGATGTTTAAATTGGACACATATGTCTAAAGTATTTAAGGTATTGCTCATTAAAGTTATACATATGCCTAAGAGATTTCATGGATCATGGTTTAATGATAGTTTCTCTCGCTCTCAGTGAAGTCAATAATAGCACTTAAATACAAGGTCAAGAGGCACTGCTAATATTCACTGCCCCGTTTGCTTTTTTCATCTTTCCCCCTTCTTTGTAATGAGCTGTTGTACATTGTCCCCTCACTCTCTCCAAGAGTTCAGATATAATTACAAATGCATAGAAACCATTACAAACCTATGCTATCCTTCTGTCTCATTAGTCAGACATCTGAGGGCGAAATGCCACTACTAATATGGCTTAAAACTCACTTGGCTTGATTTTTGTCAAGTTTTAATCCTATTACTTCAAGTGATTATTAATTAGCATTGCGTGTAGTAATAACTCTTGCATAAATAATAAAATGCAGCTGTTTGTGACCCTGTGAAACACATCAACTCTCCTAAATTATGTTCTCCGTTAATATGTATGCTATTAACTTTGATTTTTCTTGTTAAATTACTCATTGCAATTAATTTTATATTACCATCATGCTGCCAATCATCTCAAAATTATTTTTTTCCATAAAAAACAGTTGTGGCCATGTTCCTTTTCGATGTGGTTTATTGTTTACACATCAATTGTCCCTCCAGGCTGTGACTCTAATCAATATCTAAGACTGTACATGAACATATGAAGAAAGCTTTGTCCTAACCAACCTGAATTATAAACACTGTAATAAAGGAAAAAGTTATCAATAGTTGTCTTTAGTAGATTGAAATGCAGTTGAAGATTGCAAAGTGAATTAACCACATAGATTACAGTCTTACCTGGTCTTCAGCACCATTAAAATCTATAACAAACTCCCCCACCTGTACAAATGGCATCCTAAGAAATTGTGCACCACTTCAGACTTATGTCATCTCCAACCAGAGCTGGTCTCTGAGCCAACCATTAGCCCATGATTAACAGAGCAGTTAACCAAAGAAAAACCATATCTCCTTGGGAACTGGAAGGAGAAAATATAGAGTACTCACTACATGCTTTTTTTTTTTGTGGACACTGTTTTCTCATGTAAATTTAACATTTTTTTCAAAGGGGAAAAATGTTACCATAGCTAGTCTTGGTCTTGCAAGCATTTCCTTTACCTTTCTTTTCAGCCTAACACCCTTTAGACTGTTGCACTCTCTCCTCATTTGCAAAATCAGATACAAGTACCATCAAATCTCTTTATGAGTGAAGCTGGCAACCCTTTTCAAACCTGGAAATGAAGACCTCCATTTTGTATCATCACATCACATAAAAGGTAGTAGTAAAAATGCTGAAGAAATTCCCATGCCTCCATGACACCTTCCACTAAACCAGGTTGTTCATCCCAGCCTTGAACACTTCCAGGAATGGGGCATCCACAACTTGCCTCAGCAACCTGTTCCAATGCCTCACCCTAACAGCAAAGAATTTCTTCCTAATATGGAAACAAATCCTACCCTCTTCCAGTTTGAAGCCATTCCCCCTTGTCCTGTCACCACAGGCCCTTACAAAACATCCCTCACTGACTTTCTTGCAGCCCCTTTAGGTCCTGGAAGCTGCTGTGAGGTCTCCCCAGAGCCTTCTCTTCTCCAAGCTGAAAAACCCCAGCTCTTTCCACCTGTGTCCATGGCAGAGGTGTTCCAGCCTTCTGTTATTCCTTGTGGCTCTCTTCCCAGCTCACACCCACAGCTCCACATCCTCCCTGTGTTGGGGGCCCCAGAGCTGAACACAGTGCTCCAGGTAGAGTCTCATGAGAGTGGAAGAGAGGGGTAGAAACACCTCCCTTGGCCTGCTGGTTACACTTTTGGTTCTGTTTGTTCTGTTCTGCTTAAAGAAAAGCTTTAAAGCATTGCTAAATTGTGTTATTACTATAGATTTTTAATGTGAATTGGATAACAGCATAAATATAAAATTATATAACCAAATATCTTTACATGAAAGTAATTTGAAGGGACTTTAAGTGTACTACCTTTCCATTTAGGGTCAAAATTTATTATGCTTATGTGATCTGTTCCACAAAATCTCTGTGGGTTTAGGATGGAAAAAAGGAATAGCCTGATGCTTAACTTCAGTTCTGGGAACCTGACTTACAGCATTCTTACCAGACAGCTATTGCTGACTGCTATTAATTAGGTGTCCTGGGTTTTGGAATGTTTCCAGTCTGAAAGTTGGTCTCCTCAGGATCATTAATGAGGTCCCAATTATCCTGCTGTGGGGCAAGTGTGAGTAATGGAGTCACACAGGCTCCACCTTCAGGATGCCTACAGAATTTAATGGACTGTGTGACAGGCAAAATCTTTTCACTCTGTGAGGCGCAGACAGGTTTGGGTGATTCAGGTAAAAGTTTCAATCCTGTCCACCGTACACACAATTCAAGAGATAACAAAAACAAACAAACAAACAAACAAAAAAGAGTTTAATGTCTATGCAAATGAGTACCAAATATATTATAAGATTTCTTTTCAAAAATCCTCCAAACTTACCTGTATCATAGCCAGTGTAGTGATGGCCACATTCTGTGTATTCTGTTTCTTTAGAGGGTCAATCCTCTCCTCATTTTTATCTTAAACCAGATAAAAATATCTTTCTCTTCCCCAAATCTATTATTTTATTCACTTAATAATGCAACAAATAACAATTATTAATGAGCCATGGGGCCAGCTTGTTGTTCTGAATCTGTCTCTTTACAGCTCTGCAGTTATTCTCACACTTAAAATAGCCTTCTTCTAGCAGGTGATGCTTGGAAGACTTTGAATAAGATCATGGTTAAGTTGAGAAATGCTGATTTATCCTGTGCAAAATTAGTTTTGTAAAAGCACAATAGATACTCTCAGGACAAAATTCAAACAAACAAACAAAAGTAATAAATGACTTGATTTTGTTCTGAAAATGTACTTCTGCAACTTCAAAACAGTGTCTTTGAAACTTTTTCTCTTGCACCATTATTTCAGTGCTAATATTGAATGTAACAATCTGTTTCTTGTACGTCATTCTGCTCCCAAAGCATCTCATGTGATAAAGAAATGTTCAGAATTGGTGACAAAAGTTTTGTTAAAGACCTGACTTGAGATTTTAAGTAGCCTGGTACAAAAGTCAATATTCAGGTTAACATTTTGATTGTCTTGCAAATTTTACAAGTCAAAAAGGAAATCACTATAAAAGAAGTAATGGTAAATTTAACATACTAGTCAGAAGATAGTAGTTGAAAAATTCATAATATTGCGAACAATTATAGATAATCTATTATGATAGATAACCCATCTCTCCAGCTGCCATACCCGAAGTTTTGAAAGGCATCAGTGGAATTCTCAGACAAACTGGCCTGGGAAGATTATCTGTTGATAGTTTCGGTCTCAGATACAGATTTTTTTTCATCATTGGCAAGTCACGAGAGAAGTCACTTCTTAGTTGTAAATACATGAAGCTTAAAAATGTGTAAATACATAAAGCTTAAAAAAAAAAAAAAGAAAGCACTATTCTGGTACCTCAGTGAGTTTATTTAGTTTGGCAGATGTTGCCCATAGCTTTTCTGAAATATATGAGAATTTGATTCATTAAAAAATAAATTATTTAAATTTGTCTGATATCACAGTAGTATGCCATTATTACAGAAAAGCCTAATGACCCAAGAAATTATTTTATGGCGTTTAAACACAGTAAGTAGGTATTTAAATACTGACTAAGCAACAAAAATTTGACCGCTGAGGGAATGAACCTGGACTTGTCCAACAGCTCTGACATATGCTGAAGCATCCAGAGAAAATGCTGACAATACTGATTCAAGTGTGCTGGTACATTCTGCTCAGTCTAGAATATAGCAAATGGTTTTGTAACACACAGAGAAGGAAAATATAACTGCAGAATGGTCAGTTTTGGCTAATGCTTCTATTATCATTTTCATAGAAAGCTCTAGATTCCTTTTAAAAAAAGACCTTCATTGCTTAAAGCACTTTTATAGCTCTTAAAATCTACATCTTTCTGTACTCTGATGATGAGGATAATGAATAGTTTCAAACCATGTCAAAACAACTGCACTTTTAGTCTTCACATAGAGAGAGGAGAGGAGGAGTGAATCAATTTTTAATTTTCTAAATGATGGAATCAAATTTGCGAAAGAATGTGAAGCAAGAGTAATTTCTTTATATCAGTACAGTCTTCAGGACAGTGCTGAAGAAAAGTTAGGGAATTTTTCCTTCTGTATTCATTATAAACCACAAAATTTCAGTCAGAAATTTGGTCAGTTCTAGCACCAGTTACTTTCTTTTCACATTTTCTGGAGGATGTATCTAAGTCACTCTAAATCTTCCTCCAGCAAAAGCAGGAGAGGTCAAAAAACCTCTTAGGTTGTAGGAAAGTCAGTCTTGGCAGCAGGGATCAGAAATATTGAGCATAAGAGTGACAAGGTATAGGAAAAGAGGTAGACCATGAGAAGAAAATGGTGCAGAACTCTGTGACACATTTTAAGTTCCATATGCTTAAGTAAAGTCATTGTCTAGTTGTGTGGTTTTTTCTAAGTAGCTCACGATATTTTTGTTTGCTAACAGAACTATCACAACATTTTATTGAATATATTCAGTCTTAGACTGCTTGCACATACCCAAGCCATACTCAAACCTATCCACATAACTTTTGCATCATTTTTGCCAGAAATTCAACACCAGTGTTGCTGAGTGATTCTTTTTACAAGAAGAAAAAAAGAAGGATTATCCAATTTCTTGAATAGAAGAGTCTTGAACACAAGACATATGGATATGGAATCCTAATAGATAGCAAACTGGCCTAGAAGCAAGAGTATTGAATTCAACAGAATCATTAATTCCTTAACATACTGACTCAATTTAAATTCTGAATTCAATTTTATAATTGGGTTGGTTTTTTCTTAGTAGATTGCTGTTATTTATGGCCATTTGTCCACTAATGCCACTATACTTTTGTTTGCTATTAACAGTAATGAAAGCAATAGGGCTCCACTATATTTTTATGATAACTACATAAGAATGGCCTTGAGAAGATATATAAGGAAGATGATTTACTTGAGTACTTTGATGCTCAACCAAGAAACTTTCTGGCCTGATGACAGAACCAAGCAGAGGTGCAGAACCAAAGCCTTATTCTCTCTTTATCCTTCCCTTGTCAGTAGGACAGGGAAGCTAATTCTCTCAGGCTCTGTGACATTCTCAGGATGAAAACATCTCAGAACTAGTAATTGTCCTGAATTTAGTGTTCACATTAGCAGGGAGCAGGTTCCCTTTGGTGTTAAGCAATTCTAAAGAAATCTGCAAACAGTTGAGTAGCCATCCATTGCACACCCTTTATTCAAAGCAATATGTGAGAGCCAGTTTTTTATATCTCTTTAGAATAAGTTTACAACACCATAAATGTGTTACTAAAAGTTTAATAATTATTTTATGAATTTGTATAATTTTCATTCACTTGATAATAAAGTCAGTTATCTATGGGATCTTCTGAATACTTAGAGGAATGTCTGCCAAAGTTGTGAATTAGTGAAGCAGAATTTATTCAGAATTTATTATTGAGCACAACGTTTGCTTAGACATCTTTGTGCATCTTGCTCTGCTTCTGCTACTTTACTTAAAATGTCTAAAACTCTTAGTTAGCTTCATTCCTTGGTATTCATTATGACAAAGTGCAGCTTCTATTTGCACCTGAATAAGTGGGAGACAGTGAGCTGATTATTTCTGACAGTCAGTAAAGCAGGAAGCAAACACACTGACAGAAATCGATGTGCAGCACTAAGACACAGAGAGGAGCAAAAGGTAACCTGCCCAAAATGGCCAGCCAAGGCACTTTCACCAAATGACTAGGAAAGGATAGACAGTAGCTTAAAATGTTGCTATCAAATAACCACATGGTCAAATGTGTCAAATAAATCAAAAACTAGCAGCAAATAAAAAAATTACCATAGGAACTAGAGTGCACACAGCTTCTTCACAAAGTGACAGTGAAAGATGACACTTACTTCATACAGAATACCTGTTAGTAAATGAAGAATGGCAGTTTATGCTAATTATGTTTTTATAAAGTAGCCTTACATTTCTGCATGCATATTCCTCTGTTTACAGTACCTTGTTTCAAAAGACTGGCTCTATAAATGCAAAGTTTACCCTCTCATTCAAATCATATGCTTTGTGTATATGAAAAATGTTGCTTCTCACTGTGGTATTAACAGATATGTTAATTTTACTGAGTAAATGTAGCTAAAAAGCCGAATCTCTACTTGAGCATAGAAGAAACAATGAAAAAATCCCAAGAAATAAAACTCAAGCTGTGTATGTTTCCATCTCTGATATCTCATAATGCATTTGAACCACAGGAACCTTCCCATCATGTATTAATTATGGTCTACAAATAAAATCATTATCATTATGTAATGAAAAATGTGAGTAAATTACTTTTAATATCATGTGCAGTAGAAATTCAACAGAAGCCATGCAATTTTTATATTGGAATTTCTCATTATCACATTTTCTCCTACCTGCTGTGGATGTTATTTGGCATTTCTTTTCCCTTTACGACAAAAAACCAGAGATTTACAGAAAAGTCTCTCAGAATGGTCTTGCCTGGCTATCACGTATATTAAAAAATAGTACATCAGCTCTCCACAAATGATCTTTTTTTGCCTCTGCTCTCCCTTCTCTTGCAAGAGACTTGGAATTTCTATTTGTGCTCAATTGCTCTACTTGAGTGGATAAAACAGCTTGACAAGCAGGGCTCAGTTAAGCACTTCTAGAGCTTTTGCTAAATAAAACTCCCATTCTTCTGGGAGTCTGCAAAAAGACCATTGAGTGCATTTCTTCCAGCCAATATAATCTAAGTACATATTGACATACCTATGGACAATTTTGGAGAAAATCCTTGCTTAGAAATCTGCCTTGATTTTACCCCTTTAAGAATGCCTTGAAGATCCCCTGAATGGAGAGAGTTCAATACATTTAAGACGAGACTGAAACCTCAGCTTTGATGTTGTCGAACGTCTCCCAGCAAATGCAAGGAAAAGTGGGTTCTGGAGCAAATATGGATCAAATGTAATGATTAAATCACACCTTCAGGAATACACTGTAACTGGTTTCTGCCACAAAAGAGAGTATGTGGAGCTGGCAGCATGAATTCCATATGCAGGGATCTCTAGCAGTAAGGACATGCTTGGAGGGGAAGTGAGGAGGCATTTCTGTTGGTCTGTACACATTAGAAGCCTAGATTGGTCTATAATCAAATTTAGCAATTGTCCCATAAGCAAAGCAAGACTCCTTACACACAAAATAAGAAGGAAAGAATATGGGGAGGACTTGGTAGTGGATGGGACTGAATTGTTTGGAACACTCTGTGTTCCTCTAAACTAGAAAAAAAGGAGATATTTGTTGCAGTAAATTATAAGTATTTTTGTGTTGTAAATGATTCAGAGTCAGGTTGACCTCACATGTTTCTTGAGGATGAAACATCAGCTTAGACTGCATTTTTCTAGATGAATTTGCTCTCTCTGCCTACTTTGCCTTCTTTACCTTGGCTAAAGGAAGATCTTTTAATCAACATCCTGACATATTCATTTATAAATGTGCATGGGTACATGCTATGATGTACCTAAGTATTTATGCATGAGAGAAACAAACATTCCTCAAGAACCAGAAGAGAGAAATCAAGGCGCTAGATGATTTGAGAAGAAAAATTTCAAATTGGCATTATTGAATTAAAAAATCCTAGACAAAGAAAGTTTCCTGATATCATACTTCTAAAGAATTTCTCTCCCATATACCTTTCTAGCTACTCATCTTATAATTCTCTTATTGAAAAAGATTCAAGAAAATATTAATTAATAAAACAACTTATTTCCAAAAAGTGTTACTCCATTAATAAAACACACAAGGCTGAACTCTCAGCCAAAACTGAGCTCCTTTGCCATCAGTCATGTGTGCTGTGACAGACTCCTACCTGGCAGAAAAATTTGCTAAGTTGTTTTTTGGCCCTGGTGGAATCCAGGAGGAATTTGCCACTAACTTCTTTTGGGCCAGCATGCGCTTTAAAATATTGTAAAGGTTTGTCATGCCTAAAAGCCCTCGGTGACATGACACAGCATTGTCCTCAGAATCCACCGTATATCATCTCCCCTGCCTCTGCATTCAGGCACTCTAGGACAGGAGGTACTTGAGAAAGTGTGGCAGTAAAAAAAAGGAACTGAAGGTCTGACTTGAAGCACAGAAAATAAATGAGCCGTGTGAAAAATTTCTCTTTGTCATAACTTTTCAGAATAAAATTAAAGATGAAACACGTGCCTGGCTCTACTGCAGATGGTCTGATAAAATATTGTTTTAAGAGACCCTAATCACATGACTATAGTCATTATAACATAAATTGATTCAGAAGAGATTTAATCAATTTAATAAATTAATTTAATGCTTCTGGCTGTAATTATTATTCTGCATTTATTATGTAGGATTTTTATTAGCTTAATGGTTTTATACATTTATCAGATACTCACTGAAGAAAATTTCAGTTACTCATAAAGAATCTGAATAAACCAGCAATTACTTTTTTTTTTTCTTTTAAATGGTTTTATTATAATGATTTGCTATTTTGGCTCTTAGAAGTCGTGACAAATTTCTTCAGCTTCATTGAGAAAATACTCTATCCAATATCATCTAAAGCCACAAAATAGATTCAGCTGATTGCATTGCACTGTAAATCGTGTGTAAATATCTTTATAATAAAACAATTCCTCCAGTGGTCTGATGTAATTCAAAAGAATTGTTTCCATTTTATACATTTTTTAAAATAAACAAATCATTTTAACTGTTTTAGAGTAAATGCTAATGCCTTTGACAAACCTTTTCATTTCCATTTTCTCACTATTCTAAAGCATGCCTACATCTCTTTTCTAGTCCTACATGCAGATAGAGGAACCATGTAAATTTTATTATTACAGGCCTTTGGCATTTTATGATTTGCTTTGGCTTCTCTTCAAAATAAGAATATTTTCTAAAGAAAATCTTTGCAGTTTAAAAATTTTGACTGGAAAATAAGAAAAATGCTAAATTTATAGCAAAATATTTTTTTAAAACTGATGTTATTTATTGAAGTAGCAGCATTCACACCGTAAAAAGTTTATCCAAATTTTGAGGTGCACCGTTGATCTTAGCTGAGCTTGGTCAGACTGCATTGCATGGGAAGAGTCACTCAATAAAATTATGTTCTTCCAGCTGCACACCAGACTCCATATTTCGAAAGAATACAGCTTACAAGAATTTGACAAAATGCTTTTTTTTTCTACTGTCTGCAGGCTTGCCTGATATTCTCCCAGGCATCCTTGTGAGATGCCTGTGGAAACCAAATCAGAGCTGGGCAGTCTGCAAGCTTTTGAGGCTGTGAGAGGAGGAACTGGCTACTGATCCCTCTTTGGTTGTTTTGCATTCAAAAGCAACCTGTCTTTCTATGGATTAACCTTGCCAGTGCATTATTTACTGCTGTACCACAGGAAGGTAAACAGAAGCTTTTGGAGTTAGTAGAGCTTCATTGCATTTTGCATTCACCACGCACTCTCTTTTGACTCACAGTTCTCTGAACTAACTGACAAAAAATGACCTGAAGTTGGCTTTTGCAACAAGGTGAGTGCTCTGAGATATTTCTTTCTCTTGAGAATGGTTTGGGCTTTACATTTACTTAGAGAATTCAATGGTTCTTTTAGGATGGCTTATATTTAGACACAATTTAAAGCATTAGTAACACTTAGGCACCAGTTTTAAGAATATTTCTGACACAAAAGTGGATTTGTTTGCATGCAGATGAACTCCACAGCAATCTCATCCTTTCCAGTTGCTATTGCTATAGCCAAGATTAATTAATTAGAAATATTAAAGGTAGGATTAACTCTTGGACTTGATTCAGAAATCATTAGAAAGCTTGTAGTTTTGGCACACAAATAATTTTGATTTTCAGAAGTTAACATTATATTAACAATAAGTACATTAAAAAACCCAAATGTCTTGCAAGGGCAAAAGGAGCCGTAAAATGCATAGACTATAAAACTATGGAAAGTTCTTCCAGATTGTTCCAGTTGAAGTTTAATATTTGTCCATCTGTGTACATTTCCTTTGCACAAGTGTAAATGGTTTTCATCAAGTCATTATCTTCATTGTGCAGCTCTCCATCTCACTAGCAGGAAGAGTTTTTAACCCCTAGCTTTGTGGTTAAATGGTGAAAAATAACTCCATGCCAATGGAACAAAGACAATAACTACTGGAGATGGCTTCCAAAAATGCAGTAATTCAGAAAGTCAGAAAATTTTAAGTCTGGATCAAAATTTCATCTAGGGAAGTTTTCCTAAAAAATGTTTCAGTGTGATTCTCTATAAACAATACAAGAATCACTGTGGATATTCTCATATATCCAGTATAACTTTCCCAAGGATGCCATGTGGGATACCTCAAAAGACATTTTTTTCCAGAAGAAGACAAGCACTGATCCGTCTTGGAATAAAACTACCTGATAAAATCATAGCACTGTAATTATAACCAGGGAAGAAAAAAATTAGGAATCTTCAAAAAGAAATGAGGGAACAGGGGAAAACTTTGGTGGTTACAGTGACTGGCCAGCTAGTTTATTAAGAGAAATAAATTTAAGAAAGAGTAAAGAAAGTTGTTATCAATGTGTAATACAAAATAACAAAAATTAATCTCTAAGCTGTTGCTTAAGATTTAATGTATGCAGGAGAACAGAAGAAAAAAAGAAAAGGGCATTTTATTTTTCAAGTTTTATTCTTGGAAAACATTAAAGACAAAGGAGAACTACTTAAAAGAAAATTATGAATTCTAGAAAGACTTGTGACAGATGGCAATTTTTGGAAGTTCTGTATACTGTTGTTTTAAATCCTTGCCTTTTTTATTAGGTTGAAATTATTTAAGTTTTAATTAAGACTTATTTTTGCTTTGACTAATCTGTTTGCCTTGACTAAACTGTTAAATATAACAGTTTTCATGAAAAGTGAGCGTTTTCACTTAGAAGGAAAATATCCTTTATCATTCAAATCAATGTAATTTTAGAAAACAGAAACATATCAAGAATTTTCTATCTCAGTTTCTTTGGAGCAAGACAACCAAGAGATGGAAAGCACGAAAGGATGAGTCATGAAATTTACAATTCATAAATAAAATTATCTAATTCACATTTTCATGAATATATACATGGTGAAATTTATCATACATTATAATGGACCGATAATAATTATTTCCTACTTATTATCTCATTTTCAAAATGAGGAAGCCTGACAAAAGTTTTGTTGAAGTCCATCAGGGTCACAGTTACTACTTAAATATACTATTAGAATTCTTCTATCACAACAAGCAACTGCACAGATGCCTCAGTAGATTATCCTCCCCTTGGGTTTGAACAAATATCATTTCTACGGTTTAACACATCTTGGCATCCTTTGTCATTTGCGTGTTAGCAAAAACCCTAAACTATTAAAAGAAAATGAGTCATACCTTTTTCATGCTCAGCAATTGCACCTTAGAATGAAACACCTTTGTACACAGGGTATGATAGGTCTTAAATCAGAATGTCAAAAAATTGAAAGAAAACTATAAATTAAGACCAACAGATTACTTTATATTAAATCTGAGTTACCTAAAATACCAACCTTACTGCAGAAGAGTTTACAAGTGTCAGGAGCCAGATTCTGCCCCTATACCCTCCTTAATGGTGTTACTTTGTGTTGACTATATTTTTAAATAGGTTAATATAATTAAATAAGAATCTGAGCTTTGGTAGCTACTATAATTTGAATGTGCATTATATCTTCAGCTGAATTACCCATTTCAGCTGGCCTAGAAAAAAAAATATTTTTACATGCAGGAGATCTCGGGCTGTTTTTGTTTGTTTGTTTGTTTGTGCGTTTGTTTGTTTGTTTGCTTTTGTTTTGTTTTGTTTTTGCGGGGGTGGGGTTTGTTTTTGTTGTTGTTGCTCTGTATGATTTTTATTCCTAGCACATCCCTAAATATTTTCTCTACTTTACCTTTATCCACCATATAGTAACACAGCACTAATTTCTTTCTACAGTTTTATTATTGCACAATATTTTAGTTAAAAAGATTTGGCTTGTATCCTCTGGCAAGGAGAATTGCTGGTTTTATGAAATATTATCCATCAACTTGGATAAATTTGTTCATTTTGCAAAGTTCTCTTTGCAAAAGAGTTGAAACAGATGCATTTATGCTCTGTCCTAAATCATTTTTCAGCACATTAATACATGGCTTGCTATTTTTCAGCAGTCTTATGGAAATTATTATTAACTATGGATTTGCTTACCTTTTATGTTCATTGATGCTTAGCCCCCACAGTTGGTAAAAATCCCAGGAAACCAAGTGGGCATTAATTTTAGTAAATAAAATATTACTAGACCTCATATTTCTACACATAATTAAAGTACTTTCTTTTGGGGCCTTATTTTTCATTGTAATCAATTAACATTGTCTATGACGTGTAGTATTTGGAATTTTTGAAACTAGAAATATTACTGGAGCAGTATCTCATTATGACATCAACATGATCACAGGTTCTCCATCCTCAAGAGGAGCTCTTGAGAGCAGAATCTCAGCCCTGCATACCTCCAGATTTAGAATCCTAATCTAAGGGCTTAGGTCTATATAACGGAATGACAAAACAGTCATAATGTCTTTACACAAATATGATATGAAGTTCCGTGTCTAATAATGACCAAAGGCTGCTTTTTCATGTGCAGCCTGTGATAAATCTGCTAATCAGTTTTGGTCTGATAGGCACTTACTGTTATCCTTCAAATTCAATAATAAGGTTAAGAGGGCTAGCAGGATTGAGAAATGACTGCTGCCGTTTATCTTAGGTGCAGAGCCAGCTTTTAAATGAAAAAAATTACTGTGTGAATCACCACTTTAGAGGGATCATTTTACGCTCAGCTTTTCTTACTCTAATCTTCCAGTCCTCAGCCGCCCATTAAACAGCATGTTTTGCATTCACAAATTTAACATCTGAGAGACCTCAACATATCTTCCCAACAGGCATCCTCAGGAAAAATTTAAATATTGAATAGTCATCACATGTCAATTATCTTGAGGAAGGCCAAAGGAAAAAAAAACACATAGAGGGGTTTCTATTTTTCTTTTGCTAACATTTCCAAACTCCTGATGGCTTTTGGATAATTAACTCTTTAGACTTTTAATTAAGAACTGATCTAAAGTGTTCCTTTATTACAGTAATCTGAAACTATAGCAGACTGTTTCTTTGTAAACCAAATCAAAAACTTATCTGGTTAGAGTCTTTGGTGTCTTTCTAAGAAAATCTGAAACAATACATAAAAAAACCAGGATAAAAAGTTTTTGTGATACGGATTTAAAAGCAGAAAATACCATTAAAAATGAAGACATTTGAAACATGAGTAATACATCCCCTACGAGATCACAAAAACAAAGTGCAGACAGCTGTGTGGAGCACTATTGTGCATGTCCTCTTAAGAAACTGACCTCTAGGCTGTCAGATTCACTCTCAAAACTCATGGACATCCCCTTCTCAGCATCCTTTTCACCAATCTGTCATCCACTAGAATTTCTTTGTCTCTTACAGCCTTCCTTAGACCTCCAGATCTCCACAGCACTTGTGCATGATTGGTGCAGAAATAAATAAATAAAATACAGCAGGTACATTGGCAGAATGGTTCTGTTGCATTCAGACAAGAGGCTTAAGTATGAAGTAGCTTACTGGTAATTTTATAAATGATATGTAAATAAGACCAGCATGTAATAAAACTATTTTCGGTCTTACTTGGGTTACTGTGGGCATGAAAATGAAATGAAAAGTAAATGTATTTACTGTTTCTGCTGTCTTGCTACATAATTTATTAGGCTGATGCTATTCATTATATTTTATACTCCATTATCTTTCTATGTGAATTCTCTAACAATATCAAATGAAGAAAACTTCTTTTTAAATTAATAATTGCAGAGTTAAACATTAAGATTCAAATCAAATATGGTGCTATTGTGGGACTTCAGGGACAAAAAAACTCCCAACTTTTGGTCTGAGCACAATGAAGGATTGATAGGCATTTCTGTTATCTCATTCATTAGTCATTCTGGGCAGTTCAGACAAGTTGTTACCTACAATAATGGAGAGCATTTTACTTTTAAAAGGTTAATTTAAAGTCTATTTTATACTGAACTGAAGAAACTCGTTTATTTATTTATTGATTGATTGTGACAAAATACATATTTTCATTCTTTCTAAAGGAATAAATAATATTCCTAAAGCTGTAGCCAGAAGCCTGACCTAAGATGTGATAAGCAGCATATTCCATGAGAGGATGACCACCTAGGTTAAGCTAACAATAATAATAATAATGCACAATAGTCTAATAAATTTGCATTAAATTTCAGAAATTTAAAAAGCTGGCAGGAAAGAGGAGAATTTGTATGACTGTCTTTGCAAATCTTTTAATTTCAGCTCCTATCTCCATCACTTCTCTGCATAATTGCCCTTCTGAATCCAAACCCATGTCTTGTTTGTTCCTTCGGAGACATTTTCCAAATTTCTTCATTGATGGTGTCAGCCTATAAAGTCAAGCACAGGTAATCTATCACTGGCATAGGAACTATATCAATCTTACATGTCATTTTGCAAGCTCTGAGCAGCCACATCCAAACTTTCACACTTCCATAGTGGAGAATAACGTCACAAAAAAAAGTTAAGGTTTAACAGTCATCAGCTTGCTGACCACCCGCTGATTTTGCAGTGGAGTCTATATTTTTTCTTCATAGCTAAACAACAAAACCCAAACTGTCAGCAAATATTCATTCATTATGTTTTTTTCCTGTCTTCAGCATTTTTCTAGACTGCCCTTTTAAAAACAGATATAAATATAAAACATTTGTTCAATTAATATATGTGTTAATCCAACTAAATATTCCAAGAAAAAAAATTCTCATGAAGTTTAACTATGAAAAATTATGTTTGTTCTGCATAAAAAATAGTTTTATAGGAAAACAACAACAAAAAACAGACTGTCAAGATTCTAAATATTCATGCTCACCTGAATTATTATAACATTAGTAATGTCTTAACACTATTGATAACTTCCTGCTTGTAAACCAACACCCAACTCACTTGGTCATAAGTAAATGAATCATCAGATTTAGATGGATGGCAACATAAATTTTGGGATGCAATGAGCAGGCTTGTAGAACACTGTCTGTATCAGACTCTTTTCCTTACATCTCTCTTCTACCTGGGTCTCCACTAGATCCCATCCAACCTGGGCCTCATGCCAAAGACATCTATTCCATCTTCCAAATCTCACACTGCCTCCTGACTTTCTGAAGAATTCACAGGACCTTTGTTTCAAGACTAAGGTTTTCAAGAATCAGGCAGGCAGACATGTGGAAGCTGATGTCCTTGCCACTGTGTATTAACTAGCAAACTAAGACATCAGATATTCTTTTTGTGGGGAGAAGGCAGGATGAATGTTTAATAGTTAGCTGCTTAGGCACAGCAGTCACTCCCCTGTGACTTTAAAAGCTTGAGCTGTGAACTCTCTTCTTTAAGATGAGGCCCCTTTTTATCACTGTTACAAACACACTTGGTATTATAATTAAAACCTTGGAGAAAATGTTCCTGCAACTTTTGAGCATGCACAGATTTCCTTCTGTTCTTTTACCCTGGCTTGATTCTGTGGGTGCAGGTGTGTGTGTGTGTGCATGCACACACACTCATACACACTGATAAGAAATAAAAGGAATGCTACTGAAAATCAGAGTGTTTGGATTCATACTCAGAACAACAGGAAGACAAGAGTCATCCCTCTGCTGGCTGCAGTCATTGCAAGACCTCACATTTTCCTTGGCGCCAGCTTGAATGACTCAGCAGCATGAATGGACCTCTGTAAGTAACAGGGGATGTGGGGTAGGGATGGAGGCATGTCCTCCAGGCAGGAATGCCTGAGGAAATGCCCCCCTGTTTCTTGGGAAGATATTTTTCTACATAGGTGATCATTTCTTATGGGTAAGAGTTTATGTATTTTATATGTAATTGCTGTCTCTGAACTACTGCGCTGAACCAGGAAATGGAGTTCTTTCTGTGGAACTAGACAACAAATTCGCCACAGGGAGCTGTGTCCCTGTTTCACTTTGGCCATTCCTGACCTCCACAACTCCCTTCTGTTGCTGCTAAGATTTAACCTCATCTGAGGTTTGTAGGTATGTGATTTTTCTTGGAATAAAAATTGCATAACTGCTTGAATATTACATTTCAATGGTTGTGCGTCAAAGGGCTCTGGTGTAATTTGTTGGACAGAAAGATCTTTTTAAGATTCTCAGGCAACCTTGGGTATTTTGTTGAATTGGTAGGAAATATCTAGTGTATCTGTGACACACTTGATCTTTCTGCAAAAATGAAAGAGAAGAGGTTAGATTATGCTGAGAGCCCCTTGAGGCAGATTTTAGCGTGTAGAGTGGATACGACTTTTACAATCATCTGTGGATCACGAGGGCACAGTTCAACAGATTGAATCCTCAATGGCATGGCATTTCTAGACATTTAGGATGTTTTGCCCAATTTATGTCTATTTCTAGTGGAAACTGAAGACTACTATTTCGACCTCCTCCATTTCCTGCATAATTTCTTCTGGTTTTAGTTTGCAGCTTTCTCATGTTGAGTGTTTCTTCACAGATCCAAAGCATGGCTATGACGGCATAAGCACTCTGCTAATAATAAATAATTCTGGCATTTATTTTTTATGAGCAGGATCTGTAATTATATTACCAGCACTGTAAATAACTAAAGCACTGATGCTTTTATAATGGAAATGAATTCAGAAGACTGAGTATTTATGAATTAGTATTTTTCCTCCAAGAGTATGTGACAGCAAAGAAAACATGCCATTACCAGAAATATCTATAGTGATTAAAATGGTAATTAATGACGGCCCCTCTTATTAGCATAAAATAAAGCAAATTACAGATAAGCTTACATTATTTTAAAACAGGAAGAAAGGGCTTATGACAGGTGGTGCAAAATACTGAGAAGAGCAGCAAATCACACATATCCTTATCTTTCACATAGGGGCGTAGATGTATTTCCAGGGTGGAAAAAAACAATCATTAAAGGCAGCTCCAAAGTTTAAAATCTAAAAGAATTTCAAGTAGATAGCAAGTAATTTTGCCTTCCTCACAGACCCATTTATGAAGTTTATGTTCTAATTCTGCTGACATCAACATCTGGAGGCAGAATTAGGGCCATACTGTACACTGAATCGGAAATTTAATTTATATGAAAAATTACAGGTTTTCATTTTAACTCAGTTTTGAGTAGCTTACATCTTCCTGAAAACAGACACATAAATCACGCACACAGACATCCATGGCAGGCATCTTGCCTTTGCTCAGAATATTTACTAATGAGAACAAGAAAGCCTTTCCTAAAATGTGAAAACTGCTTCAAGAACTCAGTAAACCAAAGTAACTTATTAAAGATTCCTGAAGAAACTATGAGAAAAAATTTACTTTTTAAATTCAAGTGTTCAAAAAATGTATTTGTCAGCTTGCATTCAAAAAGTTCTCTGAAGCAGTTTTTCTAAAGTTTGAAATGTAATGGCTTCTAGGATGGCAATAAAAGTTTTGTAAGGCTGTGAGTCTCAAGAAAGATGTAATCAAAAGAGCCATTCAAAGTTCATCACAGGTTTTCTTAAAATAAAGGAAATTTCATTTCTAGTGTGGAGTAAACATGGTCACCTTGCTCAATTACTGCAGTTGTAGGGTGAATTAAAGCTGCTGAATGTTGAGCATTTGGGGTTGAAATTCTTACAGCTAGAAAGTATTAAATATTCTGTATGGGACTTGAAATTCTTTTCCAGTCACTCCAGCCTCTTCCAGCACAAGGGCTGGCAAGCAGCCTTCTGCTTGACTTTTAGAAAGCCACAAAAAAGGAGTGACAAACAAGACAGCACAAGTCAACCAGGCTGGCAACTCTTTGCTGTTGCAGAACTTTCCTGGGAGAAATCAAACACCAACTGTGTGATTTGCGTCATTCAGAAGAAATTTTCTACAGAGCAGAAACAAGGAGTCCAAGACATGGAATTTCTCTTACGTAACACTTGGATGTTGTTATGCAAGATCATGCTTCCCACAAGACATACTAAACCCATTTTGCACAGGAGACCTGGAACAGGGGCTAGACAGAGTTAAAGGAATAAAGTAGGTGTTTATTAAAAGGCCTTCCAAGGATGCACCTTGGGCAGTACAAGACCCTGGTTGTGGCTACACCCAAGATGGACCCAAGATTGATGCATCATCCTCTGGGGCCTCAGTTTTATATCTGTGAGGCGTACCAAGGATGAAACTAACCCCTTTGCACAAAATTCTATAACAATAAATCTAAAATGTTCATAGAGACCTGAAAGGTTAATAAATGTATTTCCATTCCAGCTTTATGTAAACTTCAAATAATGACACCATTTTTAAGATATAACTCCCAGGATCTCCAAGCACCTGCATAACTCCAAATTAGTATCAGCCTGTCAGGTATGTCAGATGCCAGAAGGTGCATGGGGTGCATGAGAAAAATTAAACTCAAAGATCTTTTCAAAACACACACCCACAAATCTGCAGCTTCTCTTGCTCTATGCTCTATAGCCACATGAAAATATCACATAATGATTCAAAATCCTCGTTCTACACAGATTTGTGTTCTTCACCCACTAACTTGTTTTCTGCCCAGGAAACACAAACTTAAATAGTCTGGTTGACAAAATGATAGGAATATCATTTAATGAACCAAACCACGGAACTGACCTAAATTACATTCTGTAACAGGTTCAAAAAGCTTGGCAGAAGATTTCACTTCAGATAAAAGTGCTTATAATAATTTCCAGAGAAAATTAAAGGTGATAAGGGAAATTACTGTCTTAAACTTTTTCTTGCTGCATTGCTTCTTTTTCAAACTAGTATTAAATCACAGGTGGATAATAAATTTCCTACAAGTAAGTTGAAAAACTATGAAATATTTTCAGATGGCTGCAACAGAAGGCATTTGAGAGATTATGCTACAAGGAATTGATTAAATGTCTGAAATTTTTCTGACAGTGTCTCAAATACCTTTGTAAATTACTTAAGTCTGGACTTTTGTTTGTATAAAAATGTAACCTGTTTCTTCTTGGAACACATTATTCTTTATAAACTGGGATAAAGTGTATGTGTAATGTGTTGACACTGGCTGGATTCCAGGTACTCATCAAAGCCACTCTCATTCCCCACTGTAGCTGGACAGGGGAGAGAAAATATCACAATGGGTTCATGAGTTAAAGACTGGGAGAGATCATTCATCAAATACTGTCATGGGCAAAACAGGCTCTAATGAGAGATATGAAGTAGAGCAGGATAATGACAAGTAAAATGAAACCCTTAAAAACACTCTATCTCCTCCCCAGTGGTTCAGGGAGACAGGGAATGGAGGTAATGGTCAGTTCATCACAGGTTGTTTCTCCTGCTGTTCAGGAAGAGAAGTTGTTCCTCTGATGGACCCCTCTAGCCCCCTACTATCAAAGCTTGGCCATGCAAACCCAGTTCAAAATGTTATGTTTCATTTTTGCTAGCTTTTCAATATGATTGATGCAGACCTTTAATGTGTTAATTCTATAACATGAATTCACATTCAAATAGATAGTTAAGAAACATGAACAGCATCAAATATGCAACAGTGAAGATCTGAACTACCCCTACCACCCACCTCTCATCAAGAAAGAGTCCATTAGTGAATTTTTTAGTACTTTTGATTTTGGAGTCTTTTTAAGGAGTTATTTACAAGGACACGAACCAGAACTATGAACCAGAACTGCTAAAGGCAGACTAAGAAAAATTCAATTGCTAATTAAAAAAAGTTGTGGAGCATCTGCGACAAATTTCCATCCCCTTAAAGAAATTAAAACTGACTTGTGCTGTGTATCCACAACACTGTAAAAAACCAGGAAACATGCTTCACATACCCTGTTGAACAGACTGTACTGTGTAATACAGGTTTCAGACCAATGTTGGTATTTCCATTTTTTAGGCATGAGGTTGCACAGCAATGGAAGCATTTAGGCAGATGCACCTGAGACAAGGGCACACAAACAGGTAGTTAAAATTCCCTAAGTAGGACATGGATTATACCAACTCACCCCCCATCACTCCCAATCCCAGCCCAATCCTTTCAAGAACTCCCAACACCTATCGGACCAGCATGGGCTGTATCTGACCTAGGTGTACAAAAATGCTGTTTTCAGGGAGGCACAGAACTCTAGTATGCTGGAACAGCAGTTTGTAAGAGCTTGCCAGTGGTTGCCCACTAATAGCTGTGGTGTAATTAGTACATGTGAGCTGTTATGCACATCCTGCCTGCTCCTCTCATCAGATCAGACAGCTACACAGCATGCCTCCAGACAAGCACTGCAGAGAGTTCCAGCGCTGCAAGGCATGTTCTGTGGAGCCCTGGAGACATGCTTGCTGCAAGATGTGTATTCACAGCACTTGAGCTGGACTCCTGGAGGGCCTGGGATACACAACTGAAGAACTCTGTTCCCAGTGGGCACATGTCCATCTAAAGTCAGTTGAATGGGGCTTTAGCAGATGAGCTGGGGATGTGAACAGGTGTCTTGGATGGGCAGTGAAAATCTGGCAAACAGGCTGAATGAAATGTATCTGTCCCTAATGGGTACTGTCTAGAAACATCCTACTTTTGCAGCTATCACACCTTTCTGTTGTGGTTTAAACCCAGCCAGCAACTAGGCACCACCCAGCTGTTCATTCAGTCCCCTCCATGGAATGGGGAGGAGAATAAGAAAAAGGTAAAACCCATGGAATGAGATAAGAACAGGTTAAGAAGTAAAATAAACAGTATTATTTCATTATTATTATAATTATTGCTATTAATACTATTATTACTATAATTATCTTTAAAAAAAATAAGATAGGAGTATGGGAGAGAGGAATAAAATCCAGGACAGACAAGAGATGCACAATACAATCGCTCACCACCCACCAGTTGATGCTCAGCCCAGCCCTGGCTTTCAGGCAACCTGCCTGTTTTATGTTCTGGGCATGATGCTCTATGGTATGGAGTATCCCTTTGGCTAGTTCAGGTCAGGTTTACAGCAGCATTCCATCAACATGAAACTTCCCAAAATATTAATTTAGCCTATTCAACTCTGCAAACTCTAAGCCGGGTCAATTTTAAGTATAAAATGCCAAGTAGAGGGAATTAGAAGAAAGAGAAAGACAGAAAAGATATAGAAAAGGTCACACATAGCTACAAGCAGCATTCCATCAACATGAAACTTCCCAAAATATTAATTTAGCCTATTCAACTCTGCAAACTCTAAGCCGGTTCAATTTTAAGTATAAAATGCCAAGTAGAGGGAATTAGAAGAAAGAGAATGACAGAAAAGATATAGAAAAGGTCACACATAGCTACAAACTCCTGGTTTCCAGCAGTGTTCAGCTGATAGAAATTCCAAGAGGAGGTAGGGTCAAGACAGGTTCTTGCCTTGTGCTCAGCCCTAAATACGTTTTGGCCTCCCTGGGCCCTTTCCCCAGGTGGGATTTCTGGTCATTTGGCCACTCAGGAGCTGGTTGGGGGCTCCAGAGGTGAGTGTGGAGCATTGCCTCTGCTGTGCCAGGGATGGGCAGCCACTGCCAGGCTGGGATACAGGCTCTGGGGTGGGGTGCACAGGACAGGGCACTGCCTCACCTGGGCAAGGCCTGACCTGTCCCTTCCCCTTCACACGTGCATCCCAAAATGTCTCAAGACATCTGTCTTTCCAGTCCCTCACAGGTATCCCAAAGAAATGTTCTGTCAGGGTCAAGAACAGGCCTGTGTCAAGAACTGGCTCTATTCAGAGTCTAAGATACATTGCATTCTTGCCTGCTCTGCTCTTGTGTTAAATATCCTATTATCCTACCCAAGAGCTCCATGGGACATCTTGCCAAGAGCAGAACATTGTTCCAGGATAAACCAGCAGGATCTCAGGAGTGTGTAGCTAAATATATCATTTATGAGAAGATTTCCAGCAGTGTGAGGCGACCAGTACAAATGAACCAAGTTCTGCTGAATCTTCACCTTTCTCCCTCTCCCCACGCCACATTCACACATAAAACTACTCATTTGAAAACATTTCTGTGCAACTTCTTCTTTGCCACTCATGTGCCTTGATAATTTACTCTTAGCAGGAAGACTGGAATGTCCATCCTACCAAAATGCAGCATATTAAAAAGGTCAAAGCACTACAGCAAAATAGCATAAATCACAAAACGCATTATGCCATGTCTGACACCTCTTTGGCATCACCAAAGCTGTAACTAGAGTGAGAAATTATATGTAATTATCCTCCTGCTGATAGGCTCTGAAGACTGTAATTTCATGGTGCCTGGATGTCATTTTCAGCACCTTCTGCCTCTTTGCAGTACTGCAGGCACACTTTCAGCTATCATCTGGGGCACCTGAAAAAAAAGTAGGAGTAAAGGAGAGACACATAAAAGTTTTATTTGGAGCAAGAAGTCATGACAGGCTTCAAAATTACAGTAATATTTTAGCATTGTTCCTACTGAAGTCAGAAATCTTCAGGAGATGCCTGATCTCTTCCTGTGGGCTGTACATTATTGAATCTCACTTGAGACTCAATAATGAGAGAATATTATGCTCTAGGAAAAAAGGTAGATCTCAAAGTTAGAAGCTGATTTGCCTCATGTTGCCTCCTGTTTCTGTTTAGGCCAACAGGGCAAGTAGGACAGAGTAGATCCATCTCATTAGATCTAAAGGCAGGGTGTGGATGACTCCTAAATCCTTTAACTGACAATATCAGAACTGAAGTATTAAATGACAAGCAGTAAATCTCCCTTTTTGTTGTGATGATGTCACTTTTGAGGACCATTTGATTTAATTAAAACACACGAGAATTAGTCTGCTGACACCTTGTTGATTTAGTTGACCTCTGTTAATACAGTTAGTGAGTTATAGTTCATTGTTTTGCTTTTTTCCATGTTTTATGACTCTTTTTCACTCCCTTTCCTCATACTCCTGGTGCTAAAGAGGCCAGGAATTAACATCAACATGACTATCCCTGAATAAATGGTTTGTTAAAGGCCTGCAGCGCTCATTTACACCTTCACTTGGCAAGCAGAAAAAGATGGAGGTGTGACTGAGCTGAAATCTGTATTTTCTAACCTCTCTGAAGACAGCTGGAACTTGAAGAAGTTGGATTTCCCCAGAAGCATAACAAAGAGATCAAGTGTTAGCATAGGGTCTTGAAAATCACAGAGCCCGAAAGACTTACAAACACAAAGAAAACTGGAGTAGGAAAGAAGACCAGAAAGGATAAGAGGCAGAATATATTAGTTTGGGTATTCCACCCTTCTTGCACAGCTCCTCTGTGCTGGAGCTGGCTCACACACAAACTGCTGGCAGCAGAGGCAGAGGAGGTCGTGGACCTCCTCTGGAGCAGACATAATCTCTCTCATTGTTACGACAATAGGGCTCCTGTAATGGAAGAAAGAAGGGACTTTGTCAGCGCAAAAAGCAGAGGGAGAGAAAAGTGAGGGGACGAGACAGGGAGGAAGCAAGTGGCACTACAGGTTTTGGGCTGTAGAGAGAGGAGAGTTCCACTGTCTGTGCTGCCGTGGATGTGAGGTGGCACAACTGCTTCACTTTAAAGTGAAAACTTCTGACATTCTGTCACGTCAGAAAGCATAGAAAGAGAGCAGGGAAACAATTTTGGTTTCAGGGGAGTGCTGAATGAGGTGGGTAAGAAAGTTCCTGTGTTCCATAATAATTCTTGTTGTGAAATTTGACCTGATTTTGATAAACATAAAATATTTAAATGCTGAATGAAAAAATTTACTTTAGCTCATAGATTACTCAACCTATAAAGGAAATAATTTTCAGTAAAGCAAAAAAATCCCAAAAGTAAGTCAAAACTCACTGATTTTAAGCAGAGCCAGATATATTGCTTCCTTTGTGCATGTTAAATCAAGAATGGTTTGGGATGGAAGAGACCTCAAAGATCATCTCGTTCCAAACAACCCTGTTATGGGTAGGGACAAGTAATGCTCAGTTAGCTCAAGGCTTTCTTGAGAGATGTGCTTTTCTATGCCAAGATTTCCCTACATTTGATAATTCTTGAGCACCTAATCTAAGAATGTAACCTTCCCATGGAGGAATTATGCTGAACAGTTTTAAAGTTTTAAAGGATTTTATGCTGTGTCTCTTCAGTGGATGGATGTATCACACTGCAAAATAAACTGCTGCAAACCTGGGATTTGTGCAGAGGCATATCAGCATCCTGGCTTTTCCTCAGCCCACGCAGAATCTGGAAAAGATACAGCACAAAAAATTTCAAACCCCACATGAGCAGAACACTACTGAGCAGAGATTTCCTTTGTGTTTCAAACTTGTAAGAAATGTGATCATCTAATAGAAAGGCTGTCAGAAACTATTTACCTAAATAATTAATTTGAAGTAGTTTGTTTCGCAAGTTGCCAGTAAAAGTAATGTGTCAGGAAAAATGCCAAAAACAGAAGGGTATTTTCTCAATTTTTTTTTCCTGGTATCCATCTGTGTCTATTCTCCAGCAGTACAACTTATAAGGGCCACATTCTACCACACACTTTCCCCCAGTTATTGCACTAAAGCAGACTACAAATCACTTGTTTAATTTCTGATTACATTTGCTTTGTTCTAAGGAAAATTTTTAGAGTAAGCTCACTACCAAGTGTAATGCTGTTCAAAAGAGTCTATAGGTTATTTATCAAAACCACATGGGAGTGGTAAGCCACAGTCATGAAAAAGATGAAGCAAAGCTTTGCAATCCGGTGTCCCAAAGGTATGATAATCATATCTCTTGATAATCATATCTCCCTATACTGCCTTATTGCTAATTAAATTAATTAATTAGGGAAGTCTTTCCCAAGTGAACTTGATTTAATATGCTGTATGTAATTAGCAGCTCTTGGAAATGGAGATGAGATTATTTCTTCCCCTTTTTTGGTGTCACAGAGAGCTCTCAAAAGCTTTGCAGATAAAGCAAATGATCAGGCTTCTTGTTTGGTCCAGTGGCAGCTCTGACATTAGCGTCTAAAAGCATTTTTTCACAGAAGAAAGGAAAAGAAAAAAAATAAGGGTCAATATGTTTAGGGACAATAAGGTTTTTAGTGATCCTGGCACACTTTGTGAGCTGACCTGAACAGTCTTCCAAATTTAAATGAATAACAAAGAAATTCCTATTAAGAGTAAATAATGCAGTTGCTGTGGGGATGATACTGCAGCAGTGCAGATCTGTTCAGGGATTGTGTGGTGGGATGACCCTGTCTGGATGCTGAGTATCCACTCTGTCACTCCTCTCCTCAGCTGAACGGCAGGAAGAAAATATAACAGACTCATGGGTTGAGATAAGGATAGGGAAAGACCCATTACCAATTCCCTTCATGGGAAAAGCAGATTCATTTGGGAGGAAATAGTTTAATTCATTACCAATCAAATCAGAGTAGCACAGTGAGAAAATTGAATCTTAAACCAGCTTTCTCCCATCCCTCCCTTCTTCCTGGGCTTTGCTTCATTCCTGAATTTTCTACTTACTCCTCTTAACTGCTTTGAACATGAGGGAAGCTTCTGGCATTATCTCACAGAAGCCACCCTTGTAGCCCCCACTCTGATCCCAAAACCTTGCCACAGAAAGACAAGGGAACTGCTCACAGACCTGCCAAATTTTGTGAAAATAACCTTTAATATAAATGACAAGAATGAGAAGGAATAGGTTTCATTATTTCTAAGGATATTCTAGATGATAGGCTCTTCTCCTAATATCACAGAAAATACATGTTGTTTAATAACGGTCAGAACAGCTTTGAATTTGTAGCTGTATCATTAAATCAGACATCTTATTTTTAAAGTAAATTATTTTCTAGAGGCACACACACACCACTCACACTTGGATCGAGCACAGAGGAGGAGGCAATGCCCCAGCAGCTGGTCAGGCATGTTTTCCACTGCTCAGCCTGCCACCATTGCTTTATCATCTACCTGTGACCTCTTCCTCTGCCTGCTAACATCTTCCTCAGATTTATTTTAGAATGCTTGACACCTTAATATCTGCCAGTGGCTGGCAGTGATAAAACTTAAGTGCCAGAGGAAACTGCTTCTGCTTTTATTCAAACATGTTTCATTTTGTCTCCAAAAGTCCAGGATGGGGAAGTCTCGGTGCTAAAGCGCAGACAGATAATCCATGCTTAAAAAGGGAACTTTAAAAGATGCATATTTTAAAGGATGTACAAAGATGAAAAGTTTTCTTTTAATGCCATTTCAAAATAGCAATTTCATGCTTTTGATAGGCTATTGACTGCCGAAAGATAAACAATTCTCCCTTTCCTAGCATTAATGTAGTGCCTGTTAGAGCTGGCAAAAAGACGTTGAGGTTGCCAAACAATATAAAAATAAAAAATATTCCTTTCCTGTGTGCGGATAAAGTTTTTCCCTTTGAATTTTTTCATAGGAAAAAAAAAAACAACAAAAAACCAACCAACCAACCAACCAACCAACCAACCAACCAAACAAAAACCTAGTGGAAGACACACCTTTTTGCCTCCAAAATCATTAGTGATGGGCTGATAATTCCAGCTTCAGTGCCTGATCCTTTTCATTCTGTGTAAAAAAACAGCCCCTCCAAACAGGCTGCATATAAAAAATGCAAGAGTTATGTAAAAAAAAAAATTAAAAATCAGAAATATTTCTCTTTGACAGCAAGGAAGTCTTCTCCATTGAAATCCTTAATCATATTATTTATAAAATGTTCAGTATTTCCAGAGAGGTTTTTCCACCTATGTTTTATAAATCAGAAAGATTCTGAACTATTCTGAAGATATTCTGTAGCTGAAAAGAAATAAGGAAAACAATAAGTAGTCATTTTTGTAGTATTTGTGCTTCTCTGTAAAAAAAAAAAATCAACTTTTAATTAAATATTTGGGGGAGGGAAATGCTTACTATTTCAAGCAAGAGTAAATATTCCTTCACAAGAAGCATTAATTAAATAACAAAAAGAGACAAATATACATTAGAGTACTTGAAACTTCTTTGTGCTCTGTACTAGAGAACTTTTAGAAAAAAAATGTCCTTGAGGGAATTTCTTCCTGCAGTATGGATTAATGTGATACAGACATGGGAAAATAAAAACCAATTGCTAAACCTTAAAACCACAAAGCAGAATACAAACAAGAAGCTGTGCAGGGTTGAGAGCAGGAGGGAGCAATGACTGACAAGGAGTTGTGGCTTGCTGATGCTATTACCACTGGGAACACAGAGTTCCTCTTTGGGAGGAATAATCTCTAATATTGTTCTTAGCAACTCATGACTTGTAAACTGTACGTTGGGGAACATAATGCTTTAATTTTTAGTGTATGAAAAGGTCCTGGAGGCCAAGATGCCCTGGCATGCCTCTGCTGAGACTGAAAAATCGTCGCTTTGGAATGGCATTTGTGGAGGTCATTAATTAATCACGTCAATAATTAAAAATATACTAGGATAGAATGAAAAGATGTCATGAATGAAAAGACTATGTCAACAAAAATTTCATCATGTGTCTTCTAAGGACTTTTGGTACAGAGGCTTTCACTTTCATCACACTTTTTGGTACTTAGGACTCAGAGGGAAATTCCATTTCACTTCCCGATGGTTTTGTCAACTCCTCTTTGAGCCGAATGTGAGATGAGCAGGTCCTCTTCGATGTTTATGGACNAAAAGAAAACCAAAAAAAACCCATGTAACCCCCATAAAGAAGCAAAGCCAAAACCCCACCAGCACACACAAAGCTAATCTCTGTCCAGACTGAAGATCAGGATTTCCAAGCCAGCCAAGAAAGGCAGTTGGTAAATAGCTCAGACATTTCCCAACATCAAAAAACGCTTACCCAGGGATTGTATTTATTTCTTTTTAAATGCATCAAATACAAGAGAGAAGACCTGGAGGATTCAGGGTTTGAGCAACAGGATTCTGATAATCTCACTTTGGTCTCAGCTGCTTGGGTCTGACTGGGGTCAATCTGATCACATGTAACTGGTCTCTGCTGACTGGCCAGAAATCCACTCTGAAGTTTGTTATCTCAGCAAGGTAATTTGACAAATCTGAGCAACACTGGGACAGCGTGGCAATATCAATAAAGACAGCAAGAACTAAATTGGTAAGGATCAAAAATCAAAACAGTGTCAATCAAGCCTCAAAAATTCTCCTGGGTGCTATTGAACTCTTCCAGTACTCAGAGAGGGAGAGATGATATTTTTCTAAAGCCCTTGACTGAAGACTCACACCAATCATTTAAATTTTAGCATCTCTTACAGACATGAAATTCAGGAGAAACATCTAAAATATCAGAAAAATGGAAGATCAAAAGAATGCATTGAATAACTAAAATATCAGAGTTTTTTTATATAAGGTGTGGGCTCAGGGAGCATTAACAGCCAGCAGCAGTAAGACCAAGGTTTTCTTAGATCCTATCTTAGGGCAAGGGGGAATAGCTCTAACCTNTCACTTCCCGATAGTTTTGTCAACTCCTCTTTGAGCCGAATGTGAGATGAGCAGGTCCTCTTCGATGTTTATGGACCCGCAGCCGCTCTCCTCCTGCCCAGAGCAGGCGCAGGGACCTGCGTTCGCAGCCTCCCGGGATGAGGAACATCCCCTAGGATGCAGGACCCGGCTCATTTCCCACCAGAGGGCACTGCAGGCTGAGGCAACAGCCCCGAGGTACAACTAAAGAAACCCACACACGACAAAAAAAAAACCAAAAAACAAAACANAAGGTAATTTGACAAATCTGAGCAACACTGGGACAGCGTGGCAATATCAATAAAGACAGCAAGAACTAAATTGGTAAGGATCAAAAATCAAAACAGTGTCAATCAAGCCTCAAAAATTCTCCTGGGTGCTATTGAACTCTTCCAGTACTCAGAGAGGGAGAGATGATATTTTTCTAAAGCCCTTGACTGAAGACTCACACCAATCATTTAAATTTTAGCATCTCTTACAGACATGAAATTCAGGAGAAACATCTAAAATATCAGAAAAATGGAAGATCAAAAGAATGCATTGAATAACTAAAATATCAGAGTTTTTTTATATAAGGTGTGGGCTCAGGGAGCATTAACAGCCAGCAGCAGTAAGACCAAGGTTTTCTTAGATCCTATCTTAGGGCAAGGGGGAATAGCTCTAACCTGAAAGAGGGAAGGTTTAGATTAGATAACAGGAAGAAATTCTTTCCCGTGAGGGTACTGAAACACTGGCACAAGCTGCGCAGAGAAGCTGTGAATGCTCCATTTTTGGAACTGCTCAAGTCTGGGCTGGATGGAACTCTGAGAAACCTGGTCTAGTGGAAGATTTCCCTACCCACGGCAGGGGAGTGGGAATGGTTCCTTTCAACCCAAACCATTCTATTTTTCTATCAATAAACAATTTGGGGGGGTGTGTGCATATGCTGACATGCAATTAACATCACAGATTTCACATACATTCCAGGGGAATCAGAAGCAGTGAAACAACATGTAAGTAATTCACTTTCCTACAGCCCTATATTTTTCCTCCAATTCCCATTTCTAACTTCAGGGAGTTGTTGATCCTGCATCAGGCTCTGGGATGGCAAACCGTCCAAGTGGAACTGTGCTGAAATCACATAAACCATCTTCTGGAAATATGTGTGACTGTGTCTCCACTGAGCTGAGGCCACAGGGAGAGACAGATTAGATTCATTATAGGATCATTAATTAATTAGGTGTGTTTAAAGTTGGTTGAATTCACATTTTTCCCTTGGAATGGCCCTTTGTTAATATCTGTATATCTAAGAATAAGTGTGCTTGGATGAGTGTTGTAAGTGATAGAGGGAGAATAATAGGATTAATGGTATATTTACCTCTCTCTAGCATTACCAGAGAAACAACAAGGAAATAAATGGTGTGGTTCCCTATTGTCTTTTCCCTATAGCTATGTTCCCAAGCTAAATGTGTAAATCAAACTAGTTATTTTGTATTCATGATCGCATACAGAATTTCCTCTCCGGAAGTGTTTTGCTTACAGTTGAGATGCAAAAAAAAAAAAAAAATCCAGCTCTTTTGGGAGGACAAGAGTTACACTGCTGAAGTAAACTAAATGTGTTTGAAGATACTCTTTGGAGGAGGGTGAGGACAGAAGTGAAGTATTTTTTGCTAACTGCAGGTCATAAAGGGTATCCAGACCTTGAGTATTTAGTGAAGGATATCATCAAGGCATGTGAGAGAAAAGGAAAACTCTTGCAGAGAGCAGAAAGGTAAATTAAAGGAAGGCATCAAGGAGAAAATTGAATGCTGTAGAGTCTTTGGAAATTGCTTATGCATAGCTTTATGTCTGCATGTATTTTAACTTTCTTAATAACTTTCTTTGAGTTACCAAGCACGTGAGCTGCAAATAGAGCTGCAGAAGCTACTAGAACTGTACTTTTGTACTTCTTTGTTTTCTTCAGTTTGAAAAGTTTCATTATGGTCACGGAGATTTTTATAAAAATCCAACTTATCTCTATGACACAGCGATTATTCCTCATGAATAAAATAATGATTCTGGCTCTCCAGCTTTTTCAGAACAGTAGTCTTTAGAGGAACTAATAACTTCATACAGTCAATGCTTTTTTGTGTTCTCTGGAAAAATTTAGAAACAAAACATACCAAAAGACTTTACCACCTGTTTTTAAGGAATCTCTCCCAGCACTACCCTTGTATGTGTAGAGATCCAGCATTCATGTCTTAAAATATATAATGAACAAAGTAATAAAAACATGAAATAAAAAATTAAACCAAAACAAAATGAAATATGTGCTTTATCTTATTTATATTTATATTTTATTATAAAATATTCTGGGTTTTAATTCACAAATCAAAGCTAAATACAGCTGAGTAAAGCTGTAGCAACCTTCTATCTTCTGCTTTAAGAGTCAACACTAATGCCTCAGTAAAACGAAATCCTCATTCCCTCTAAGAACTATAGAAGACAATTAAAATTAAGATTCACAAGGCTTCAAGATTTAAGAAGTGATTTTACTTTGTATTGTTAGCCTAGGAAAAGGCAAAGAACAAAAAGATATCTTAGAATGTTAAATCAGTGCTACATTATTTGAATGTTAATAATGAAAAAAATGTACAGTATCATTCTCATTTGGTAATTATTAAATTCTCTGAAGCAGAGAAAAGGAACGTTTACCTAGCGCATATATATATATGTATATGCCTATATAATAATAACCTTTATAATCAAATAAATTACATATTTTAAGTGTGACACTACAATATTTCTGGAGCAACCTCCAGCACAGAGATGAGTGATCGTGTCTTGCTTCCAAGCAGGCAGGTGATTTAAAACGTGTAAAAAGGCACTGCACAGCCACAGCTCTGTAAGCTCTGTAAGACAATAGAAAATGGTAAATCTTTATGGTAACAGTAAGATTTCTGACTATGTCATGGAGCATTATTGATTGCTGTCCAGCACACAGCAAGACAAAACTCTCAGTAATAACTCACCAGGGCTGTTGCCCAATAAAGTCAATGCTGGTTTCTGATAGTGCTGGACTGAGCCCACCAAGCATCAGATTTCACAACTCCTGCTTCTAAGAATCAGCCAAATTATCAGCTGGCTTAAATCAGTTTGACTTCACTGAAGTCAAGAAGCTGTGTTGATTTAAAAGGAGTCAATGACATTTACATTGTGTCCTTCAAAGGGTCTTGTGGCCGAATGACAGTCAGTAATTACTTTCAGCCTTTTGCTCAGTGCTCCAGATGACAGGAGACACAGCACAAATTGCTCTTTTTGACCAGCCATCATTATAAGCATAAGCAAAATTACAACAAGCCTGCTCTCTGAACATGCCCCTCTTGGGCACAGTTGTCTTTCCTGCATTTCATAATGTCAGATTTTGGTGTTATGTCACTAGAGAAGCCCAAGGAAGAAAGCAGGAACCTCTTCTCCCACTTTGGAGCACTGCCTGGCCTGGGGGACTCACACTTTCTGTAGCAGCACATGCCAGCAAATCCACTGCTCCAGACTTTTCCTTACCAGTATGTCAAATTTTCCCAGGGCAAATGAAATTTATTTACAATTGGACTCTTTGCTTTTTGAGATGGTGTCTAATCCAGGTGCTTACTGAAGGCAAAAATATATCCTTTCAAGCCAGATGACATAAAATGGGTTATGAAAACATTATCTCCAAACTTCCATACTAGTTTCACCCATAACTATTTGGCACATTGAATTACCAGTCTTCCAACAAAACAAATGTAATTTCTGAACACAGCTTCTTGTACAGTGGAAAATAAAATCTTGCAACCCATACAAAGCAGCACGTCATACCATTATGTTCTAGATCAAGAGTCTTTTCTAAAAGCACATGCCTGAATAATATCCCTATCTAAGTGTACAACAGGAAATAGTAAAAAAGTGTTGTTTCTTTCATTCTAGCTGGTAACTCTAGCCACTGTTTTCCATGTACTACTTTTATCAGTCTTTCTGTCTGTCCCCCCATTATTCATATATTTCCACAACCTTTATTTGACCAGCTATAGTTGCAAAAGCTTTGTAAGATTATTGCGTTTGCCTTTCTTGAACTAGTATTTATGAGTTGACTCTTTCTAGGAAACTTATAGTCCCTGTATTCTTTCATTAATCGGTTGGATGGAAAACTTTGCAAGACTTTTGAACAGTGTTCAAGTTTTTTGTAGTAAAGGTGTTCATGCTTCATGCTTAAGTCACTTAAAATCATCTCAATGAATGCTATTTGCTTTTCAGGAAATATTATTTGGACTTATAGAAATATTTTCTCATTGACCCCCTTTTCATTCAAGTATGATAAGTGCACAGACATAAAGTTTAAAAAAAAATGTTTAATTGTGCTTCTATCAGGAATATCAGAGTGTGGGACAAGGGTTTTGCAATTCTACATGGAGCTATTATTTAAAGGTAAAAGTTATTTTAAATAATCTAAAAGTAGCATCAGAGAGAAAAAATAGGCCATGACAGAATATTAATTTTACACTCCTAGCTTCTATTGTCAACTGGACATGTCTTGCTATCATTTCTTTACCTCACCAATTACCTGCCTTTATTGAATCTCACTTTTATCTTGTTCTAAGAAGGAGGGAATGGAAACAGTCCTCATTTCCTTTTCTATCCCTCATCCTCAGCACCTGGATCATCCTAAATTCAGATGAGCATAAGAAATGTCTATATTAGTTACATGACTTGGGCTGTTGCATATTTTTAATCAATATAAAAATGAAAAAAAGCATAAGAATCTACTTATTAAAAAAATTATTACATTTTGTGGCAGTACTTACGAGCAATATTTGCTAGAACTGTTTAGTTGATGTATATTTTTATTACGTGTGATTGCATACATGTACTTACAGAGGGAGAAAGAAAGCAAGTATGTGCTCATTGGTATCTATTTTACTCTTCCTTTGCTTTCTTTTTGGTGTTTCTGTATTTTTCCTTAGTCTAAAGAGAAGAGCTATTGATTTAATAGCTAATTTACAATAAGTAAAACAAGCAAGAAATAGTATGATAAAAACTAAATAATGTTTCTTTTTTCCTCTCTCTCCTTCTTTCTCTCTCTTCTTTTTCCTTTTTTTTTTTCTTTTCTTTTTTTCCTTTTCTTTTTATTCTCAGAATTAGTAGGGCTCTTTTCACTGTCATGCAATTTTCTAAAACCTAGGCTGGGTAGGAAAGTGTTATCATCTGAGACCTGCTTGATTTCTCTCACAGTGAGTAACAGAGTTTGAGATCTCAATCCAAAAGCACAGTTCAGACTGAGAGGTGTCTGCACCACAGCTGAAGATTTCCTGATGGCTTCATTGAACACTCAAAATAAATTCCCTTCCCATCCCAGCAGTAGTTCTCCAGATGGCTGTTGAGAAATGATTTGCCAACAAGGAGCAAATAAATACACAATGGATTTCTAAGAAGTGATAATAAATAATTCTGCCTGGTTCTTGCGCTGTACTTATTTCGAAGATAAATAAAGGTCCGTGGTGTCAAGAGCTGTCAATCCGTCTTTTGTGATGTTATGAGTGCAGTCTCAGAGCCACGCTGTGCTTGAAAAGCAGTCTTCACAGAAGACTTGTCTATGCCTGAGACACATCTCTGTTCACCAAACTTCATTAGAGAACGTTTCACCACACTTCCAAAAATGTGGAGGGACTTGCAGCAGAAAACCAGTGCAGAGGAGCAGCAGGATGGAGGGCAAACACTACAATCTGAAATTTCCTTTTGATTTTCAGTGCCCCAAGTCACATGTGTCACCACACGCACACATTACATTTTGCATTTTGAAGAAATACCCAGTGAATAGCCTGAGTAATAGGAGCCTCAGTAAGAAAGATTTATTGGTTAAGCCACTGAGCCAAACATCTGGAATGTCTGTTCCTGTGTTACAAAGTGCTCAGTGCCATATCTGCTTTTCCAATATTGCAGAGAGAATTGTCAAATTTCATAATGTAAAATTAGCAGCTTTGTACCATACACAGCTGGATAACAAAGCTAAAATGAAACAAATTAATCTCAAATTATACTTATTTTGCTCACCTTTCTTTCACTGCCTTTCATCTCTGTTGAATCAGGCCTTCACTGACACAAAGTTGTCTCTATGACTGAAAAATTCACAGTTACAGCACAGGTGGGATATATACAAGCAAAATTATGCACAGGCATTTTTTCATTATTTTTCTACATAACTACCTCTCTAAATTTTATGTCTAACAATGAAAGAGATCCTGTTTTCTCAGTCTGTTATATCCGTTCTTATTTGCTGCCAAAAAAAATAATCACAAACCCACACGTCATTTTACTCTGAGAAACACTACTGAAAAAGGCAAACTGTTCCATTCTTATGATGATCAGAGCAGACAGTCTGTGCTGCTGTAGACAGTATTAAATGTAAAAATAGCAGCACCACCTATTGGCAAAATGCATAAACTGAGCCGTCAAACTTCACGCCAGCATTCATCCTGCTGCTGGATGTTAAGGTTGAAAACTATTATTTTTATTATTTTCAGTTTGCTTTAATTATTCAGAATGAACATGTTTGTTAATAGGGCCTTTTTTTTATTTCTTTTACAGTACATGTGACATAGAATGCAATAGGACCTGGTTTTAAACTGGAAAAGAAACAAAAACGTAATATTCATAATATTCAGGTCAAATTTGTTTGGAATATATCTAAAAGGTCTGCAACCTTTTTGTGTTGTGGATTTTGCCTATTGACTAATGCTGTGATCCAGAATTTCAGGTCTCAAATTTTTGACAAGTCCCTTTTATTTAAATGGACTATAAACAGAGACAAAAATTAGTGTGGAGGGAAAGTTTTCTAGCACTGGGGTGAAAAGACAAGATTTTCAAGTATTTGTGCATATCAGCATCTCTATATAAAATGTGACCAATGACCTGCCCTTGGCTTGTAGTTACCATGATTCTGCTTAATATAAACAAAAACAAAGGGCTTCAGGCAAGAGATAGAATGTGAAATAATAATAAAAAAAATCTTTAATTTAACTGAAAATGTGAGGCTAATACTTGGGTGGGCAACTTCAATTTTTATCCAGATGGCATTTAGACTGTTAATCCACAATTTTTTTCACTGTGCTTCCGTTCAATTTTGGTTACTTGTGTTGAGTTGCTCAGAACAACCCTTGCTTAATTTTAACTTTATCAGAAAACTTATTTCTGATTATTTCTTTTTCATTATTTCACCAGGATTGATACAAATAGAATCTTTATTATATTTATATTTTAAAAGTTATATAATTTTGCTTTTTAAACATCATCAATATTTATTAAAAAACTATGTTTCATCCATGCATTACCATTGAACTGCTATTTTTTTAAAGTCTTCTGCTTCACTTTCCCTGCTCCTTCTGTTCACTGCTCCATTATTTCTTCTGAGAAGGAAAATGTTGCTAATCATGGTAAGTCAGTTTCCCACAGCAAAAAACTCCCTCTGCATGCTAAGATTGACTATTGACCTTTAATTCTGCAATCCTGGGCAATTCACTATTTTCTCCTACAGTGCCCAATGCTTAACTTTTTTTTTTTTAAATGCTGGGTTTTCCTTGAAAGCAAAGCTACCCTGTGCTCAGGAGTGTACTCAATTTTTTTTTGTTTGTTTGTTTGTTTGTTTTTTGTGTGTGTGTGTGCTTTTGAGGAGTGCTAACTGTCCTTGTATCTGCAAAACATCATGAGCAGGATGTGTTTCTTACAGGAAACCATGCCAAACCCTGTAATGACTCATCAGACCTCTGGGGTGAAGACCTCTGCTGGAAAGGGGATGTCTGCTGCACTTGTAGTCTCCTGAATCTCAGGATTCATAATTTCATGGCCTCATTTAGGAAGCATGAGATCATTAGTAATGTTGGAAAAGAACATCAAGTCCAGCCCTCAACTGAATGCCGCCATGGCTGCTAAACCACCTCACAAAGTGTCACCTCTACCCATTTTCTGAACATTTCCAGAGTGGTGACTCCACCATTCCATTTAGAAGCAAAGCTGTTGCATTTGCCATCGATGGACACTCATATCTCCAGCCTTTGCCTGTAATGAGTCCTTGCAGTTAGCTAATGACAGGGCAAGAGAAAATGGAATCAACTTGCACCAGGGGAAGTTTAGATTTTTTTTTTTCCCCCCCACAGAAAGGATTTTAAAATATGGGAAAAGGCTGCCTAGGGATGTCAAGGGTCACCATCCCTGGAAGTGTTCAAAAAACTTGTGGATATGGCACTTAAGGACATAGTTTAATGGTGAACAATTAGTACAAGGTAATTTGACTAGTTGATGGATTTAATGATCTTAAAGGTCTTTTCCAACCCTATCAATTCTATGTTTCTATAATTTTACTAGCAGAAAGGCCAGCAAGAGCAGTATCTCTCTTGGCCTCCTTTGCAAAATCTCTTTTTTAATCTGAACTGCAATAAGCAGAGTGATTAAGATTGCATTCTTACATCTAAGTTTTATGTTTTCTTAGCAGCAGGCATTTCTTCATAGCATTCTCTGTATGAAAGATTTTTTAATTCAGTGGAAGGAACAATTCAATTTATTTTTTTATCTACAAGAGTGCATTAGCTTAATAATTTACGTAGGCTTCCTTGGCTTCATGACACTCTTTTCAACAATGCAAACAGAGCCAGCCACACTGCAGCTGCAGGCTTGTAAATACTTGCCCAGCCAAGCAGCTCTACTCCAGCTAATGAATCTTGGGGAGGCCAGCACTGGTAGCCTGAGCTACAAATGGAATTCATTACATAAAATGAAAACCAACCAAACAGACTGCACCATTTCCCTGGGCCCTCTGAAGACACGTCACATGCTGTATGTCACCCTGGGTTGAAGTCAGGGTGTTGTGTTGTGCTGTGATGTTACATATGTGTTGGGTGGTATTTCTCCACAACTGTCCCCACGGAACACCAGAACAGTAAGTTGGAAATCTGGAAAGGATATAGAGGTTTCTGTCTGAGGGACAGGCATACCCCCGACATCTTGTGGCAGAGGGCTGTGGTTATGTGGCTGCCCTCATGCCACAGGACAGAGGATGATGTGCTCACCTGTTAGACCCCTCTCAACATTACATCTAAACCTCCCAGAACCTCTGCTGTGGCAGGAAGATATTACAGCTGGATAAACAGAAAGACAAAAACATCTTGCCCAAGTTCACAGAAATGGCTTGGTGAAAGAGCCAAGCACAGTCAGGCAGTTTTGACTGCTCATAACTTGGTTTAATCAATAATCACAATATGTCCTGAATGTGTGAGTATTATGCCTGTATCCATAGCTCTCCAAGACCTGCTGTCTCAGAAATGCATTACAGGTTTAATTCCTCTCACAATTACGTCAGTTTTAAATGTGCCACAACTGGAATTACTCCTAACTTTGCCCTTTGTAGATGAGGAGAAAAACCAAGATTTATATGTCATTTAGGGAGATATACATTGGTATTACAATTTTATTAAACTTCTGACTAATAAACAAAAGCAGATTGTGGATTGAAATGAAATATAGCAGCGGACAAATGATTTATCAGCAGAGAGAAAATTTATCATGACAAGAAGTCATATAAATTATTCTTGTGTGAGTTTCAGGTAGCAGTTCTTTTTTTCAAATCATTACTAATTCATTCAAAATTAGTAAGCCTAACATAAAAAGCCATCACATTGCACTTCTAGGGGAAAATATTTGTAGGGTATGCCCTTGGCATGCACTTCAAACCACGGCCTGATGTAGTGAATTATGTACATTTCTTGAACTCAAGTAGCATATAGCTTGTTAGCCTACATGTAGCAGTGTATCCAAGATTCTGAAACGTGACAGAATCTGGCTACCAATAGATTGGATCATCTACGTTCACATTATTGAGTGATTATTGATTAGTGGAAGAAATGGAAATCTTTCACCAAAAAATTGGAGGCACCCCTTCCTGAAGTATGCGGGAGGAAACCCTGGACCTGTAAATCTTAGGAGTTGTACTATTTTCATATTTAAATGATAGCTCAAGTGATAAATTACTGTAATCACCCTGCCTTTATAATTTCATTTTTTACTTGGTAGCTTATAGAGCTGGATGGATAACTCTTTCTAATAATGTTTGCAGTGAGTTTTACTCACATTTTTCATTAATTTATGGGCTTCAAGGCTATGCAAGTCTCTTCATACTGCATAGTAATTATTCACATACCTGTTTTTCCATTGAAGAGCAGTAGCATCTACTTCCTTAACTGTTTCCTAGTAAACTCAAACTACCCTTAACAAAATATTTACTGTGCACACAAATAACAAAAGGATGACTTCTAAATAAACATATGAATAGACATGGTTTGTTTGCATGTGACAATCATTGTTATGACTGAGAGAAACAAACAGAAGATAACTGTAACAGATAAATCTAGCACATTTCTCCTTGGGATAAATAATGCTTGGGAGCAAAGAAAGCATTTTAAACCACCATGATCTTGCTTTGCCTCAGGAAGACATTGATAACCTTGACTGCCACTTTTTGCTCATTTACATTCTTCAAGCCAAAGCACAGAAGTGGGTAAAATCTGTCATTTAAGCAAGAAAGTAAGAACAATGATTTAAACCATGTTACACTAAATAATGTAAATCCACTTTACATGTAGCAGGTACGGGATCAATAGGGAGACAGAAAGAAACAAGCAACTCATTTCCACCTTCTGCTCAGATCCACATGGCCAGAAGCCTCCATGCGAGGGAGGGAGATCTGGCTCTGCCATCAAGGGACACCAGGCAGTGCTGACACAGGTGTCACAGGCCCTGCCCTGTGTGACACATGGACAGAGCACGCTGCTGCTCCTCCCTCAGCTCCTAGCCATTGGTTTGTGCCAATTTTCCACTTCTGTGTCCCTCCCTATGACTTCCTAAGATGAGGATTGTGTACAGTCAAGGGTTTCAAACAGCTATTTGTTGGCTTTTCCTCCATGAACTTATCTCAAGGAAACCACCTACCTTCCTGGCCTCCACGGCACCTAGCAGTAAGGGATCCCATCCCCATGTTCTCAAGGGATCTCTCATTCCTCAGGCAACACCAACAGCCAAGTCTGAGACAGGTTGCCAGCTTTTCTCTGCCATCACACACGACTACAGCTCTCCCTGATGGTGCCGCAACCAACCAACAATCTTCCCAGGACTTCAGGGACCTGGCTTAACTCTAAGATGAGACATCCAGAGAGAGATCCAGACCTCCTACGGAGATGAATACACAGCCCGATGTGTCACGGATACTTTGGGACCTGCTTATGGATGGATGGCAGGCACTTGGTGATTATAAATGTTGTGCCACTTTTCTCTGCATCCTATTGATGGGGGTGATGAAGAAAACGAATGTCATCCTAACATTTTAAGGCTGCTGAATTCCCTCTGTGATGCTGTTCAAGATTGCAACGACACGAACTCCAACTCAGAAGGCTGACAATGACTCCTTTATTTCCGGTTATTTTTTCCATTTTATGCTATTCTACAAAGAGCAGCCCAATGGGTGGAAAAAGACAAACTTCTTTAACTACATTGGTCAAGTCAAAGGGACATCAAGAAGAAGTCCCTCTTAGGGAAAGGAATGTAAACATAAGTTACAGTTAGGAAAACATGTCTCTTGTTGACAGAACAGTCTCTGGGAAAGAGTTTCAGAGAAAAACATCACCAGGGCTACACCTCTGATCAGATGTAGTGATTCTGCTTAGTAGGCCAGGGGATATAAAGTTAAATTTTTCTTCATTTCATAATAATTAAACATAAAAAATAAATATTTTTAAAATAAATTTCTCTAAGAAAATATATTGGATGGCTAAGAGATCTGGATGCAGAGATGAAAGATGATTTAAAACAGAGTTTAGAATGGTTCTCTTTTTTCTTGGAGCAAATTAAAATTAAAATAATCAAAGCCATGGATCAGTATAACCTGATTTTTAGTTAAAGGAAGATTTTAGGAATGCCCTTTTTCTGATACAATTCTGTCCCAGTGCCTGTGCTCTCCACTCAGAGCAGTTTGGGTTTCTGAGCTCTATTCCTTTGTGGTCAGGGTGGTGCTTTACGTGTTTTCTGGACATTCTCTCTCCCTTCATTTTCATCTCTCCCATTCTGTCCCTTGCATTTCATTGTAGGGGATGCCCTGTGTTCTACCGTCATTTCTCAGGAATTCTGCACAAATTGATTCAATTGGCAGCCATTACCTATATATTCCCCTTAATTGAAAACCATATGGAGCTCACAGGAAAGTAGTAATACCCATTTTTTTGCTCTTGTCTAGTTAAGGCCTTTGCCTCCAAACTTGAAAAGCAGCTGCACAAGGCAGGCAAGGTCAAGAAGAAAACTGATCTAATTATCCCATAAATCTTCAAATAACAAGAACCATCAGGCTCTGTATTTATAACACAGAACTGACCAAAAGACTTTAGCAGTATGGGATCTTGCTTGGTACAGGACTTCAAGAGACTATGGTTGGAATTAATTTATTTAGGACAAGGAAATGAATCGCAAAACACATCCAGTGCTACCATACTGTGAAAATCCAGCACATAGGCACTACTTCTCCTGGCTGTCTTTTAGATCTCCTTGCATTTATTTTAACTAGTTGGACAAACCTTCAGACTGAAACTTTCTAGCAGTTGAGGGTTTTTCAAGGTGAGTTGTGAGGAGAAACAGGTTAAATTAAGGCAATTCAGGCAGCTCATTCTGAACATGAGACTGAAATCAGCACACCATAGATAGTAATAAGCAGGTTAATTTCAATTAGATGTGTCACATATTTAAGGTTGCAAAGGCAATTTGGAAGACACATCCAGGCTGAGAGGTTTGCAGAGTGAGGAATGCCTTCTGCTGCTTCAAATTAGGGCAAATCATAAAACTTCTGTTTTAAAATCTCTGTTCACCTATAACATACTGAAGTACAACAGCTAAATTATATTAAATATCTGTCTACAGTGGTCACACAAAAAGGTCTCCGGGAAAAAGGTCTATGAACAAATAGTGGAAAGAGACACAGGATGGTAGATTAGGGCAGAGGGAAGGAAGAAAATACATTTAAGGTGGTGGTGAAGGGCAGGAGATGTACGTCCCTTGCAGAGCTCAAGCACCATGCAAGCCTCATGGATGTCAGGAACACTCATGGCAGCCCCAAAGTTTCCAAACAAAGAGTCATTAACCCAAAAACCCCTTCTTAGTTAAAATGCACTAGAGGCGCATACCTCCAGAAGAGGAATTGGGGAAGGATTTGAGTAGCATAATCTTTACTCCAGAGTCTGTTACTGCCCCAGCTGTAAGGTTTACAGTGATCAGAGTAAACTGTCACTGTCTTTAGAGAAAAAATAATAATTAAAAAAATAGATTTGGAAAGATATCTTTCCTTGAAAATTTGGTTTCCTTTAAGACAGCTGGTTTCCATGTTTTAGGCTGAAATGCATATTTATTGAGTTTTTTCTCTAGCTGTGTTTCAGAACACAAGAAACTCTTCACATCAGTGAACTTAATAATATGAAAGAAGTAGCCCACAGGGGGAGTGCCTTAGCATTTATGACTCTTCAGTACTTTATCTTGCATTCTCAGACATATTTTTCACTAACTATCAAGTGCTTTTAATAAGTAGAATACAATTTAATCAACAAAATATATTATAATCTGTTATAAAGGCAATACTTAAAACTTGAGGTGAGGATACAGAAGAAACAACCTGAAACAAAACAGGATTCACCAGGCAGCATGGAGTTCACAATTTGTTCACAGCCATAGCTTCAATCTGCCACTTCATGTATCACAACTCCCACCACACTCTATTTTGAGACCTGAGGTGGGATTAAATGAACACACAGATCATGAATCAGGTTTTTTCCTTTTTTGCATATGGGTGGATTTCACCTGCAGTGCTTCATATTTTGTATATTTTCACATAAAGAGAGGGTTACCGTGTTTCTTCATTCTGTTGCCTCCTTTACGTAAATTTTAATATAAATGTTAGCACATAAGAAATGCAAATAACGCAGTTACTTTAGAGAAAATGAATAGCAACTAGAAATAAAATATGCTGCCTGTATTGGAAGAGAGCAAGAATGCATCAGAATTAATTTTGACTACAAAGAGCCTGTAAATTTTAAATAATAATCTCTACTTTATGTGTCTTAGACAATAGTAATTAGAGCAATTTTTGTGAGCAGTATTTGTCGAGCTACGTAAAACGAAACTGCACTAATGAGATGTATTTGAAATCAGTAGGACAGCATTATGAGGAAAAGATCCATTGTGCTCCCTTGCTTCAGCTGCATGTGAAACCAGTCTGGAGGCTTAAATCGTATGAGGAAAAAAAAAGCAGCAAACCATTGCCATGTGCTACTTAGTACACCCTGTGACAGTAATAAATTCCCTCAGATTCTCAGGTGCCCTGTTATTATCTTTAACTGCCTTCCAGCCTGTCAATCTTCTGCTTCCAGATGGTATCAGTCATTCACACAGGCAAAACCTTGCTTAGAGGGACTTACACTTTGTGCTGGTAATAGGCGCTTTATCTTCCAGTGGGTTATTTGCCCACTCTTCTTGTGGAATTCCAAAAAAGAAGCATTTCTGATTATCTGACAATTTATCTTTTGTACGGATCTTGTTGGAAATTGAGTTACTAGAAGGAGTTGGTTCTTTCAAAATGGAATCTCTCCCTGAGGCTTTGAGAGCAGGATAATAAGATTTCATCTTCTGCACCACAGAAAGCAGGGGACAGGAAAATACCTACACGTCCAGAGCCCTTGATAGGGAACACCAGAATTTCTGTACACAGCAGATCCTTCTGAGGTATCTCATACTACAGCTGGCCCACACAAACATATACAACCAACAAAAAGTCTATGTACCCATAACCTCTATGGGAGCTAAGCCATGTTGTATATCTCCATACAGTTACCATTTATTGCGCAGAACACTTGAGGCAGGAGGTTTTTTTCCTCATTTACTCTTAAATAAAACCATGCTAATTCCTCCTTGACTAGGTGCTACGTCATCCACTCCCTAGTGAGAGCCCCTTCTTATGGTTCAAGGCAGCACCAATGCCTCCTTGTCCTGGTGACACCTCACTGTCCCACTGTACTGAAGCTAGACCTGAGTTATGTACAGGTAAGAGCACATTAACTCATCAAAAATGGTCACCATTCCATCAAGTTCATTTCATTTCATGGGCTTCACAATATCCTGACATTTTGTTCTCAAATACCTTTGAAAGCAATATAACAGAAAGGAAATGGGCTTTTTAAAATCTAAAATATCAGATGTCCATTAAGTTTTGCATAAATGCTGTGCTGCATGGTGATGTAGCAAACAGTTTTCCTTAATAAAGTATATTTTTTGTAAAGAGGTTAAAGTATTTAATAAGTTGGAGACCTAACGGCTGACTCATTGAAAAGAACACTCTATATTGAAAAGAAATTCTTCTTATATTTAATAGGCTAAATAAAATAGTTGTCAGAATTCCTAGACAAAAGTAAGAAAAGATAAAATATTTTCCATGATAAGGTTAGAACCGTGGAATTCTCTAATTCCTACAGTCTATGCCATGACTATTGTTTCTTTGGATTGATTTGTTATTTTTTTTAACTGTTTAAAACATCTAAAGCACAGGCAAATACATCAATGGCATAAAAATGGAACAGGTGATGCTGGAGGGAGAGGAGGAGAAAACTCTGTTTTAAGAAAAAAACAGAACAGGACAAAGGCATTGACGCTACTGAGATAGTGCAAAAATATCTGAAATCCAGACACACTCAACAATTTTGCAAGTCCTCTTAATGTGACACTATTTTATTTTATTTTATTTTATTTTATTTTAGTGATTCCCAAGGCCTTAATAAGTTACTTTTTCATAAAGGTAGTAATCACCACCTGAACAACTCTTCTGAGAAAATATGTAGGAGTTTTATGATTGGACTTGATGATCTTAGAGGTCTTTTCCAACCTTAACAATTCTCTGATTTCAGGGCTTTATTAAGTCAAAGAACAGAATTTCTGCGGGAAAAAAGCCAAACATATTTCTTGGTTTTTTTTTTCCTGCTGGCCAGAATCCATTCTTTTACTAGAACCAAATGAATTGAAGGACAGCTCTCTCTAAGCCAAGTATAATATTGCATGTATCCTCTACTCAGCACTTTTCTGCTTAGAGTTAAAAGACAAAACAGTTAAAACTTGAAATAAAACAAAATCTATTAATTACAACAAAGTCTTCAGGAGATAAATCAAGTTTTCTAACACAAATATGATTTAAGAGTTTTTTTTCAGGTCACATCAGTGAAAAAGTCACAGTTTCTCTCAACATCTGCTAACCCAAGAGTGACTGGAAGTGCTGACTGAGGGATAGAGGGCAATAGGCACCCTGCAATGCCTTTGAAACATAACAGTTTTAGGTCTCATACATAACAAGAAAATTTGTTTTCATTTTTTCTCCTTTACCTGAAGTATGCCTATCCCTTCAGATAAATTTGTTCTCAGTAATAAGATCCTGTTACCTCAAAACCCATTTTTCCCTTTCTCCAAGGGGAAATTTTCTACTATTTTCATAAGGAAAACAACAAACTCATTTATAAAAGCCAGAGAAAAACAAGAAAAAAATTGATAATTGTAATTAGTAACACTGATAGAAATATTGGAAGCTATTAGTAGAAGGTTGCCTTCATTTCTCATCTTATTTTTTCTGTTTCAGTAAAAACAGACAACTTAGAACTAACTTATCTTTGAGTTAGTTTCTTTCCTTTCTTACCTCTTCTTAGTAAAAACATGAGTGTATATTTTTACGTTATAGGTTGTGTAATTTTAAGGGGGTTTTTTTTTGATATTTTTTGTTTGGTTTTTTGGGGTTTTTTTGGGGGGTTGTTTTTTTTTTTGTTTTGGTTTTGGTTTTGGTTTAGGTTTTGATTTTTTAAAAAAAAAATTTTAAGCCCCATGTCTTGACTGCAAAAAAAAGGGCACTGATTCCTGGCTCCTCCTTGTTGACAATAACTTCATTATGCATATTGCACCCAATTGCTTGACCTTTGATGATGTAAATCTTTGTACCTGGAGAGAGTTATTACTAAGTTTATGAAAACACTGCAAGTGTAGAATGCACCTTTCTTTCTTGGCTGAGGGTCTGGTCACAGAAGGATTTTATTGCTCAACCCTCCCACAGCTCATCACACAAAGGTATTTTGAACTAGCTGACACCACCAAATCTACAGGAGAGACAAAAACAAATACCAAATTACAAAAATAGCATGTTTTATGTAAAAAGCCCCAAAACAACCTCTCTTCCATTAGCAATATTTCAATCAGAATGAGATCAAAATCAGATCATAAATACTCATAATTTTAAGCATGACTATTGCACCATTTACCAACTTTTTTCGATAAGTACTTTTAAAATCCTCAAACTATTCAATATAGGATACTTGCTTTTTTTCCCAGAATATGAATAAAACTGAAGTGAAAACATACTAGGATTAGGCCAGCTTTCCTGATTCCTAGAGTTCCCCTACCTGCCAGGGGTAATTTGGCTACACATTGATATCAGACTTTCTTACAAGCAGCAACAGAAATGGAAAATCAGAACGAATATGAGTGATTACACCCATCAATGCTCCAGAGGAGATGAGGAAAACAAACAAACAAACAAACAAAAACAAACACAAACTCCTATGAAAATATTTGCACCCTGAAATGTTCATGATTGATTTCATGACAGAGTTTGGGAGCCAAGCAGAAAAAACTTTTAAGGTTTTAGGTGGCAGCAAACAATGCATGCATTTGCACTCATATTAAGCTTTGTAAAAACACTTTTTGTTTAGCAGTAAATATTCATACAGAAAATCCTTTCTTCCACAACTTAAAATATGTTAATTTTCCACTCACTCTCATTATTCTAAGGGTTTGTACTGTTGGGTGTTTCTTTCCTTGTTATCATTCCATTTATCTCACTAAAACTCTTAGGAGGGGTCGCAGAAGTAATTTGTAGCAGCACAACAGCTGGTTTAGATTTTGCCAGGATTTCTGCTATATTTTAGTGTGCTTTCAGATTATGTTGTCTCGTGCTTAATGTGTGTAATCCATGTCTGTATTAAGAGGATACTTGACCGCATGTAGTGTAAATAGCAGTGCCATCCAGTTTGCCCGAAAACAACCACTAAATCAGCTTACAATTACCGTGCCTCACTTTATCCCAGGGACGAGGACTATTTCACAGGGCTAGGGATCACAACAGCAGTGCTTTCAATTAAATAGAACACCCCCGTTGCACCAAATGTAGGCCCTGAATTCTGTCACAGTTAAATTGAAAGATGGATAATCCCAGCAGCCTTTGAATTGGTAGTGCTGTATCCAGGAGTAGATTAGAAAAGCTTTTTTTTAAAAAAAAATATAAAATAATAATAATCATCATAATAATAATAAATGCTGAACTGGCATATTTTAGGGGATGGTACCTACAATGCAGCTCCCTTAACCCCTTTTCAGATCGTTACTGGTACATTTGAAGCCGCTGTTGGGAAAAAAAAAATTCCTATGATTTTTTGTCACTTGCAGGGGCTTTCATAAGAAATGCAGCTCTGAATCAACGTGCACTAAACAGTCCTATTTCTAAGTGCCTCATGCCTCTTCCCAGCACAAAGAATAGGAAGGAGGGGGCAGACAAAAGTGACGTTAGTTACCTTGGCATCTCCAGTACTCCCCAGAAATTTAGTCATCCACAGCTTGGCCCCAGTGCTATTCTGAGCGCCAAAGGCACAAGGTGCACGGCAGCTGAGATGAAAGGCATTTAGCCAAACCACCTCCCTCCCTCCCTCCCTCCCTCCCTGACCTGCTCTCTCCTCAGCTGGGATGTGACTGAGCATGGGCAGATGCAAAAAGGCCAATGAACTGTGGTCCTTTATCTCTTACAGGCATAGATTTGGAATATGAGATAGAGCCATGTATACATACTCCTACCTTGTCTTCCCTCTTTTTGGCTTATTAACATTGTTTATGGACCATAGCCACCCAAAGGCAATGCAAACAAAATAGCTGATTTTCTGTCTCACAGATGATTAATTTCTTCAGTTTTCTGCGGAAACCTTCTGTAAAATACAGGCACAGAAGTACCCAGAATATTCCTTCAGAAGCTCCAGGGAAGCTCCCCAGGAATGGTGTTGCAGGATGAAGGAAAGTACATAAAGCTGTTTTGAATGAAACAAATCAGGCTCAGTGATGTGGTAACTTCTCACTAAACATGTTTTTGATTGCTTACAGCCCTCTCTGTTCTGGAAAGCTGCCTTACACCATCATTTCAAATTATTTTGACTATTTCTTCAAATTATTATCAAGTGAGGTGCCACGAAGGAACTGCACAGGCGTTGCTGCAAACAGCATTACAACAGAAGGCACAAGTTACTGCCAGTGAGAAACCAAGGGTTTTGCAAACGCAGTCGAGTTCTGAATTTTTTGTATTTCCTACCACACAGCAGAGAGTGCCCAGTTCTCTAGGGTCCTTGTGTGAAAATGCGACCTGAAGAGAGAGGGGAGGATTCCTGCTGCCTGGCCCTGGGGGCTCAGGGGGTGTCTGTACCCATCCCTTTGCTCAAGGGGCACGTGGGCAGGTTGGCTCATGCTGCTTGCAGCTTCCCTGGCTTGTGCCTCAGTTTTACCCACCCCAGACACCCACTGGGGTGCACTGCCAGCAGCACACACCTGCTGATGTCACCTGCCACCATCACACACACCCTGACAGCACTCACCTGCACAGCACACATCAGGGGCAGAACTGAGGCACTGAGGTGAGCAGTCATGGAGTGAGTGGTCCAAGACAAGGGATATCCAGGCATCCAATTTGTGCCTGACACCAAAGACTACCCAAACTACCCCTAGACTTTGTCCTGACAAGTTTTAAAATCTAGAATAGTTACATTGCAAACCTGGAAACTACATTTAGCAAGAAAAGCTGATTATTACTGTTTTTATTATACCCTTCCAGTCCATAATACGAAATTATTTTCTTCTCGGCTTCTTTCCTAGATAGGACTCATTATATTTAAATGACTACCCTGTGACTAGCCAAACTGTAATGATTGTGAGGATGAACAGTATAGTTTAGATTGTGATGAATAAGCTCCTTGTGGCGGTTACAACCGGTTATTAAAAAGTTTAGCTTCCTTACAAAAGTTTATTGTGATGCTCATGAAACTGATTTTTTACCTAATGGCAAAAATTCACAAAGCATTAAACAACACCTGACTGCAAGTTTGTGTAATGCCTAGAAAGCTACTATTAGGTGCCATCTATTATTATATTATTTGTGCTTTGTTTCAGATGCTTGTGTTTGTAAATATGTTATTTACTGCTTTTAATATGAATGCTTGACATTTCAGTGGAACATGCTGACAGACTACTCAAGTCTCTGGAAAGTTAACATTACACAAATCAAGTAAGCTTTACAGGAACTTCGTTTTATAAGTGTAAGCAATTTCTATAAATGTCAAAATATCTCATTTCATCATGCTGGGAACCAAATGCTTTCCACTTTAATTTTCTTTTAAAATTTATATTTTCAAGTTTTAAAGCATTAGGTAAGTTTTCCAGTAAAAGATGTTAAACTTCAAGAATCAAGATGTTTCAGTCAATAGTTATCTATTATTTTGTCTTATGCAGAATATATATTTTTAATTTTTTATTTCTTTTGAGAAAGGAACTGAACTCCAAGAGCCTGTCATGCCTTCACAGCCATGATTATTTTATTTGTTTAAAATTAGCCCCTGCAATTTGTTTAAAATTAGCCCCTGCAAAATTAGTCCCTGCCAGGGAAGCTGCAGATCCAAAGACAAAGAGGCTAGGAAGGAGTGGTTGAATGTTACAGTCAGATAAAGTTTAACACATGGCAGATTCTCATGCTGGCTTTACACCTAATATTCCTGAGCATCTTACAGCTAAAATACAAAGTAGTCTGTGGTGTTGTTAGGCTTTAATACTTTTAAAGACACATTGAGCGCTAATGGGGTTCTCTGGACTGAAGGCTTTGTTGTTTATTATACCTGGACTGCCTGGGTGTTCTCTAATGGCATTCTCTAGTAAATCACCTAATTCCTGACCTGCTGTTAAAGTCAGAAACCCCTGGATTATCTCCACCCACCTCCCTGCCTGAAACAGCCTCGCTTCAGCAGTGAGTCATATCCCTCCCAAAACCGTGCTCCAGACCCCAAAATATGCTCACACACTGCATTTCATCAGCCTCTCTGAAACCCAGGAGCAGGTATGGAAACATGAAACCAAACAGCACTTCCTCATTGGCAAACCCACCTGCATTCCTCCTTGCTGCACCAGGCACGGCTCCCCAGTGCTGGCTTCCCACCAGGGCTGGAGCCTGCTAAAGATCCCAGTGCCCAAACAGCAGAAATAAGGACCCTGAGGCATGGTGCAAGGTGTAGGAAATTGCACAGGCAGCCAAAGAGCCCAAGGTGAGAACTGAGGACAAATGGAACTTCCATTAACAATGTTCACTTGTCATCAACACAAAATTCACTCCTGGAAGCTAACAGCGAGCAGGGCTTGGGGTCAGGAATTGGACCCTGTACTTTATAAATGGCTCTGGTGGCTGACTTTACTGTGCAGCTGCCTTCCAGGAGCAGGGAGACATTATTTAACCAACCAACGAACCAAGAAACAACAACAACAAGAAAAACAATCAAACAAACAAAACCAAACAAAACCAAAACAAACAAAACAAAATCAAACAAATAAAAATGACGAAACAGAACAAAAAGATTTTTTTTCCAGAATAACATTTACTCTGAAGCATATGCAAAACCATTCCTCTTTTGGGTTCCTACCACTGGAGCAATGCTGTTCTCATTTGGATATGCTAAAATTGAAATACAGGTAGCATCAAAGAGTTAATGTCACTGTTCCTGACTCTCTCATGAGATAGGTCTGTTCCTCTTCACAAGGGAATTTTTCAGTTTTCTGTCATCTAAATCAGCAACAAGTTTCCCACCACCTCTCATGGCATGGAACCGGGACACCATAGCACTGTAAAAAAGTGGTCAGTCATGGCTGCACATTCAAGCGTTCACAGGCATTTTAAAATGAAATTCATAACTGTGATTTTCTAAATATTTCTAATAGATTTGTCTCAGCTACAGTACAAAAACATCCCACTACCACCTCCCAGACCTGCATCAGGTTTTATTGTCAGATGCTACATCTTGAGACTTTGAAATGGGTATTTTGAATAAACTTACAGGTTCCTGCTAGATGTAAAAATCTCATTGAAATTCAGTTAAAGGTAAGTGCCTAACCCAATTAAAAGACTTGAAAACTGTGACATAAACTCAAAGGCACACATCAATTTTTATCTTGTATTTTTTTCAGTTCAAGGAACAATGAAGAGCATCCCAAAGTGTCATGTTTTGTTTGGGGTTTTGGGGTAGGTTTGGGGTTTTTTTTTTGGTAATATGAACAGTGATAACCTCTTACAAATCTCAAGCTGGCTGATCTCAGAGGTATCAGGGGGAGTTCATCTCAGAGCTGCACAGAGACAACGGGAGGGAAGATCGTGTGGTTACCGCAGCAGCCCCAGGGGAACTCGATTTCCTGCCATACATATGTCCTTCTGTATTGTAGCAAAGGGAGACATTTAGGCTCTTGTCTTTAAAGGTTCTTCAGTACCTAACTCTCATTTAAACAGGTGACTAAATGCTTTTGAAGAACTGGACTATAAGCTCTCAGATTCCCATATGAATTAAGGTCTCTAACAAGGAGTTTAAGTAGAATTGGGGAAACTAATTCCAGGAGTCCAATTCTCAAAGCCCTGCAAAACCCATTTAAGTTGGTGGTCTATGATGCCTATGTGCTCTCATTTATGAATTCCTTCTTGAGCAACAAATATTTGTTTCCATCTGCTTTGAGAATTGTCTCCACATAGTTAAAGAAGGAAAATACTTGTGGTTATTTTCTAAAAGGGGAAATGTTCCTGCCATCTCAGAGTTAATTAGCAGTCAGGAGTGAATTACATCAGAAAAAGCAGTCATGGGTTATTTACATACAAAAATATATCTGAAGGAGGAAGCTGTAAAAATGCCCTAGTTTTAAAATGGTAGCTCAGGTGCCAGCATGCCAAAGACAGATTCAATGGCTTTTTCAGCCTGAAAGAGTTCAAATCTGCATCTCAGAAGAATCCTACACCTCCCCTGATGTAAGGGAAAGCCATATTGAAAAGAGTGTCTCTAGTTTCCAAATTTTAATTAAAAAAAAAAATCAGGTATTTTGCCCCAGAGACAAAGCAAAATTCTTTATTGCATTGATTAGAGCATGTGGCACAAGACATACTTCTGCTTCTAATCTTGCTTCCAGAGAAAAGATACTTAATTATTCTGCACCCCAGCATTATTTTACAGTCAGTATTTAAGTAGACCTTAAAGTTTTTGGGTGTTGCACAGGAGCAGCTCCTAGCTTTATTTTCTGATGAGAGAATTTGTAAACTAACCATCGGTGCTGGTTAATGGAGCTGCCTCTCCCAGATACCTCCCATTCTTCTCCCTACTGTGGGTACAGCTTCTTCTAGTGAGTCAGATTTGTTTGGAGGGAAGATTAATATGCAACTCTCTATGGTTCACGCTCTCTTACAGAATTATTCAGACATTCTTTCTGTAGCCTGACTCCTGATATGCTGACAAGGCATGAGATACGCCCAAGTGTTACATATGACACGGTGTATGGTGACATGTTTCCACTAGGTTCTTACTGTACTGAAAATCTTCAAATCCTTTCCAGGTTAAAAGTGACTAGCGCATGTCAAGCAAAAATAAAGAGCTTTTCTTGTTGATTGATTTGATCTTTTGATTTTTTTTTGCCTATACCAAAACATCTGTGGTTTCAAAAGTCATTCTCATTTAAAATGTTTCCTTTAAATACAAATTAGGAGCATGTGATTTGCTCAAATCCTCCAGCCAACTAAGAATCTCTCTCAAGAGTTAATTACAACAACTTAAGACGGAATATATTCTTTTCTCGTTGCTTATTTAATGTGTTCAAGACTTTATATTGCAGTACTCCCTACTTTCCTCTTTAGTATGAATCATTTTACAGTTTTCCTTGGCATTTCTATTTTAAGTACGGGACTGTACCATTTCAAGTGAACGAACATCTTTGTTCTGTAAGGTTTGATAAATGAGAACATTAGATATACCCAATAGCCTAATGAAATTCCCCACCTTGGTTTGGATGCTGCAGATTATTTGATTATTTGGAGAAAAACCTCATCTTCAATAATGGTGCTAAACAATGTGTGACTTCATTGATATTTAACAGATAACAGACTTGAAACAACACTATTGGAGTTTATCTTTTGTACCCAACAGCTGTGCAGTTTAAAAAAAAACCAGAAGTACAATACTGTATTGTATACTTGAATTACACACTTAGTTTAAGGGATAAGAATCCCAGCAGCAGATGGCATTCCAGTCTGTCATAGCAGGGGAAAGAAAAAAAAAGTTAAAGCAGGCCAATAGTCTGCTGTGATATTATAAATCAACAGACTGGTTACTGCCGAACACATGAAGATTAATATCTCAAAATCTGTGAGTTTTTTCAGAGAAATGAAAGTAGGAAACACCTTGGTGTGGACAGCATCATGACAAAACTGTGCTTCAAATTCTAAAGTTAGTAGACAGAGAAGCCCTCATTAACAGAGGTTTCCCTGGTATTTCTCATTAAGTGCAATTAGGTCCCTGAACTGCATTTTGGGGGAGAAAGCCGAGGACAGATTCTCCACTCCCAGGAAAGTCCAGCTGTTGCAGTATGACAAGGTGTGGGAATCACAACTCCCAGGCACATCACCCCAGAGATGAGCTTCACAGCTTGACAGTGACACTGCTACAGTGGATCAGGGAAGCATGAAAGTTCATATATCCCATGTAATCATGTTTTATTCCGGGAGAGAGCCCCTCCCAGCCTAGTTTCAGCCTCACAACAGACTCAGATTAGCTGAAGGGTTTAAATCCCTCGTCAACAAATAAAGGCATATGGTACGAGAAATCTTCCTTAGAGCTGGATGGATTAAATCAGCTGAAACAAGTATAGGCAAGAATTCAGGGCTGGCAGTTATGTGTTTGTTCTCTGTGAGTTACTGTGCTGCAGATCTGTGCAGTAATTGCTAAAGTGTTGTATGAAAACCACTTCAAACCTGAAGGCATCTCCAGCATAACACAACATAACACAACATGAGAATTCACACAGAAGAGTACAAACACACAACACACAATAAACTTATTACTTACCACAGTTTGTCTGCAGCCTTCATGCATAGATTTTGATGAATAGGTCTCAATAAACCTTGCCTTGGCAACCAGGACATAGCTGCCAAGAACACAGCTCCCCAAAAATTAGCCGTTTGTCATCAATTGTATAATAAGACAAAAGAATTTGCAGTTAATTTGGACATGACAGCAGCAAACATTATCAGCAGATCATAATACATAATAAACACTCTGGTGATCAAAAGAAAAAAAAATAATAGAGACACATAAAGGAAAAACCCAAAAACTTATTGATTGCCTGAATCCCAGTCTTGAGACTCACACAGCACTCTCATATTTTTAAAAGCACCTATGAGTTTCAGGATGATTCCTAGTCATGTTTTTTTTGGATTTGTTCATTTCTACAGACCGTTAAATACTGGGTAAAAAAACCCCAAAAAAGCCTCTTTTACCTTGAAAAGACAATATATTACTACGGTTTCACTGCTGGCATGAAATTATATTCTTTTTGTTTCCTTTGTTTTTTACTTGCATTTATCAAGTTGTCTTAAACTGGTTCTTCACTGCCATTGCTTTCCTCATTACAGTAATTACAACATAATTACATGTATAATTCACAGGTTGTAATTACAATATTGTAGTATAAAAGGCTTATAAAATATCAAAGATGATTTGTAAAACAAATGATAGAGTGCACTGTATAACACCTACTATATAATACACCTACATCTCTTGAGCTGCCCTTTTCAAAAATGGGTGTTTTGAGTTCGTTTGTCAAGGGAATATTAATCCAGTGAGGATTTTGTTTTGGTTTTCATTCTATGAATTACCAACACTCAAAACTTAAATGATATCCAAACATCTTTAGTTGTTTCATTGTTGTATCTTAAGGAAAGCAAGCCTATCCTATTTTCAGATCTTCTAGAATTTGGGGTCTGTGATTAGAAAATCTGTGACAACAAAAATAATTTTTACAGGGAAAAATTTGAAGCTTTCACAGATTACAAGCACTGTGAGTTCATGCAACTATAAGATCTCATCCAGCAAGACACAAATTTTCTTATATATTATTATTGTACGATATTTGTACCAGTCACAGATATTCAGTGGACACCTACGATAATTTTCAATATTCTTCAGCTGTACTGTTCAGACTGTCATTACTGATGTAACTTTCCATAATTTTTCAAGAGAATATCTCCTCTAAAATGGAGGCATAATACTCTTTGGTGCTATTTATCATCATCTGAGGAACTGAATGACTACTTATCCATTCTATCTGANAAAAAACACACCAAAAAACCAACAGGATCAAATAAAATGAACAGGTACAATAGGTTAACTAGAAAACATTAGAACACTTCTGCTGTTCTCCAGTTAGTAATATCATAATTTGCACAGGCCAGCTCAACAGTATCTTCTGCAGCTTTGAAATTTCACAGCTTTTTATATACATCTTTTCAGATATTTTTGATCACTGAAATCTAACAGATAAAATCTTCACACTTATTAAAATAATTTTTATATGCCATTTGCATTAAAAGAGACTTCAAAGCATCTAATACTTTTGTTTCTTTATTTTTTTCAGCACAGGTCAGAATATGGAAGAGATCCTCATGACTTCCACATTCCTGTGATTATTATAACAATGCATGTAGTGCGCAGATGTGGCTGGTTCCTCAGATGCACTGGAGTTAGATACTTCCATCAGGGAAATCACATCACACTCCATGGCGGAGGTGAAACAAAAACAATCCATTTATAAGAGTTGATTGAACTAGGCATCCTCTGCTCTAACAGAGAAATAACTGCTGGCAAAATAGGTGAGACTGCTCTTCACTGATATAGAAAAATTACTAGAGCACACACAGAACCTTTTTTAAGATAAATCAAGGCTGAAATCATCCAACTGGAGGTTAATGGTAATAAATATATAGAAATCTTGTGAACGCTCAGAGATCAAGTGTCCCAAAGCCCACAAAATTCAAATATAGAGGTACACTAAAAATTACAGTGAGACATACACAACTAATGATCCTGAACTTCAGTTTATAATAAATAATATCAAAACTCATCAAGTTACATACATAATTGAAGTTTATTTTACTGGGTTACATAAATTTTTCTGTTCTATTTTTCTATATTGTTTGCTGGACATCATATTATAGATAGGTCATATGAAGCAATCTTTTAAATAATTACTCTAGAATATCAAAATTCATTAACTAGGCCCCTTAAAAAACAATGTTTTGGTTAGCAGTCAGAGAATATTGTATAAGAGCATGGACAAAGCTCTTTTATATGTTTTATGTGTTATATGTTGATGATGTTAACAATATATGATAAAACATTATATGTCAATGATATAATCATTCTAATATCCAATTTTCATCTTTCAAAGGAAGTATACTTTTTAAAAGACTAAAAAACTAAGACATGCTTTTTGCTCTATGAAATCCATTTTATAGTGAGAAATTTAAAGAAAAAATAATGAGTTCATTTATTTAAAAGGAGGTTCTGAATTTATGTAAGAAAATAGAATTTTAATAAAGGAATTTTGATGCAGACACTGGTACAACATGACACTGCATCCATCTGTCTGTAGCAAGACAGACAGTGGATACATTCAGACAAGAAATCAGGTGAAAATATTTAATAATAATGATATTGGATCCACTTCTCTATTGAAGCAGCCAATTCTCTGTTACATAAAGTATTTAAAATAATATTAGATATCTTATTAAACAATATCCTCTAACTCAGCCAGGAGTTGTGGACTTGATTTGAAATCAGCTAATAAAATTACGTTATCTGCTATGCTATGAACCATGAAAATTATTTTATTGGTTGCCCTTGGTTTTCAAAGTTTAAGGAAAAATATCACAGACACAATATCACTGAAACTTTAACAAAAAGTAAGGACCTCACTTTCATTAGTCCCTGGCCACTTCTATTATGCCAGCTCTCAGTGTAGAAATTTTTCATTTCACTGTGTTTACTTTTGGAGGAGTCATCCTTTACAATAGTCATTGAGTGCATATACAGATTTCTGTTGATTTCAGGGAATTATGGTCTGAAATATGCTACAGTGCTCATCCTGAGTGCTGTCTTCCTATGTAAATCATCCCCACTGATCAATGGGATGAATTTCAAGATAAGATACCAATCAACAGGAGCTGGAATGGAAGAATGAAACCTTCTATGATAGCTTTCCCTCAGATTTGCCTTCAATTACTTTCTTCCTCCTAAACATACAGGCATTTACTAAAAATGAAAAAGAACATGCTTTGAAATTTAAATTTTCCTACCACTATTGAAATGCCTACTTTCTAAAGTTTGAGAGGCACATTGCAATGTTGTTTGTGACCACTTTGTCACAAAAGAGACAATTTATTTGTTTAATTAATCAGCTGAAATATCCCCAAGGATTTCTTCTTTCCCTATGAAGACACCTTTTGTTGTTTAGAAATAATGAAAACATTTCATCAGGGCTTTCTAGTGTGATTGATAGTCTTTGCTGAATTTTGTTGAAGGCTTTCTGTCTGAATGGTTCTTTGAGCTCTTTATTCACTTTCGTGGGATATGGAACAGTGTTTTAATACTCTACTAGTAACAGGTGTTTCCCCTATAGGAAACCATTAGCTCCACATTTTTAAACAATGCAAATCTAATTTTTATTTCAGGCTTGGAAGTTTTCTGGTTTCCCTTTTAGGATAGATCAAACCTTTAATAAGTCATGAATAAACTTCAGATCTTCCTACAGACAACTAAAGAACACTGAAGGCTTCATTCATTAAATAGGCTTCTAAGGATATTCCTAAACAAATGAATTTTCACAAAGAAATCTGCTTATTGTTGATGGTTTTCCTCTTCTCTGAGAATGCATATGGAAAGAAGTGTTTTATTTTTTTTCTTGAATACTCAAACTGAAGGAGAACACAGATGAACAGCTACTCTGGCTTCAATAATCAATCTGAAACATGGGAAGAAACTGAATAAAATGAAATTGTTTTGCACTACATGGCTACTCTTTGAAGGTACTCACAGGCTGATCTTAACCTAGAAGTTACAAAACACATTAAGAAAAAAAGAGAAAAAAAAAAAAAAAAAAAAGACAAAAGAAATTGCTGTGATTACACGATGTTAAATCCAGAACTGGCTAGTGAGTAATGATGAAAATGTCTCTCTGAAGGGGTAGATTGACCCCTGTGATAACTCTAAGGACATGTGACTTGTGGTAAAATCAATAGAGAAGGTGATTTAGAAAAAAAATTACTTTTTGAATCCCCCAAAAACATCAAATAGACATTACCAAAACTCAGTAGGGAAAGAATAACAGAAATGTATATGGGAAAAAGAAATTTAAAATATATTTATTGTGGGTAAAAAATGCATATACATGTAGATAAATAGAATTTTCAAGACCAGGTTGAAGGGGGCTCTGAGCAACTTAGTCTGGTGGGTGGCACCCCTGTCCATGGCAGGTGGGTTGAACTAAGGTCCCTTCCCTTTAAGGTGCCTTCCAACGCAACCTTTTCTATGATGTTATGGAATCAGTACTTGTATGTGCATGTGTATTTATACATATGTATGTGTAGGTTACTGAAAACTAACAGAAAAAAGGATAGTACTACTCATGTGAGAGCATGTTTTCTGTTGCACATATTATTGACTGGATCATGTGCAACACATTTAATGCAGAAAGCCCAGTTGACATTGGATTACCTTTGATTTTTTTTACAGCTTGTCAGTATATCAAAGGCTGATTTGACCAGTGTGGCTGCCTCATAGATGAACTGTATCCCAAATGAAGCTATTTAACTGACAGTAGAATGGAAATTGCCATAATAGTTGTGGGGTCACGTGCAGATTTGTCATCAGTTAGGGCCTAAAGGTGGTTAAAAGAGAAAAGCACCATTTAAGTTTAAGAATGCTTGCTTGACGAAGCACAAATAACCATTCAAACTGAGAATTCAGGTATGTACAAATATATGTATTATACTTTGACTTCTTAAGATAAATGCTTTCATTACTATATGAGAAGTAAGAACATTTGAAAAAAGAGAGGAACATGACTTTAATCAACTTTTTATATCTATTGCTGTATAGAGCCATGAAAGCTGGATTGAAAAGGCAAGAACAGAATTCTAAACACTCAATTAATATAAATGACACTTTTAAATCTAAGGAGGTTTAAACAAACTAATTATTCCCAGCAGAGTGGATACTCTCTCACACAATGTCGATGTTAGATAAAAGCCTAATCCCTTTCCTTCTACCTGTTAATCTGCTCATTTAAGACTGCTTGTTAAAATCATGTACTGCTTTCTGTATAATCTATGAACCAAATTATCAAGTACAATAGTAAGAATAGATACATCTATAAAAATATATAGCTTTTATAATCACAGTTTCATAGCACTGAAGTTTGGATTTTGCAGAGTGATAACTGGTCCTGGCAGCAGTGGCATTGTTAGTGGATCTTTCCTTCATGTTTCATCAAGGATGCAAAATGATTTCAAACAATTATTCAGTTGCCATATAAGTGATGTTTATCTGAGATCCTGCTCATACAATTAGAAGGAATGTAAATAGGTTGTCACTAAAAATGCACCAGTAGACAGCCGTGGGGAAGACAAGTTATGCACATAACTAATTTATAAAGGGCTTGTATACAAACACGTGTTATCTTAGCCCTTTACTGATTGAATTATTTAAGTAGAAGTAACTTTATTTAGCTTTATACAAACTACTAATCTACTTTTTTGGTTAAAAAATAATAGAGGTAAAAATGTGAATCCTCCTGAAAATTCCAAGCAACTTTGTTTCAGCTGTTTTGGAAAAATTTAGCAAATAAATTATATTTTGTGTCTTTTTTATACGTAAGTACGCACTTTTCAAACTTTTGCTCTGACAATTGTTTCCTCATTTTCTGAAGAAGTTATTTCTGCTTCCTTCTTGTTAAAAATGACATTGGGACAAGGAGGAGAGGGTTTGCTGAAGTAGGGAAAATGTTAATGATACCAAAGCAGGCTTTTAAATCAAATTTCCCCTTTTCTGTCTTTAGAGGGACTCATTCCTACCACTTTTAATAATGCACTTTTCTCTCAGATCTAACAATAGAACAGCTTTCAGTCGCCCTTGGACCTAAAACAGAAGATGGTATTTACTTGAATGATTCCTCAAATTCAGATGTAGAGGACCAAGAGTAGCTCCAGAGAGGTGTCTTAGTTCACCAAGCTGCTGACGCCTGGTTCACTCTGTAGCCATGGTTACCACAGGAAATCCCCACCATTTACTTGTTTTCCTCTGCTAAACCTCCCCTGCCTTGCATTTCCCTGCATGTCCATGTCCCCACCCCACTGTGCTTGCATGCTTCCTTTCACGGCCTTGCCTTGCCAGGCCTTCACCTTATTGGCGTTCCCTTGACATTCCCACCCAACCTTGAATTTCCTTGCTGTTCCTGGTTGTCCTTTCCTTTGCCTTCCTGACCCATCCATGTCCTTCCCATGCCCTTCCAGCCACTTCAGTGCCTTGCACTGGCTTGCTCACTAATCCCACACCTTGACCGCCCTTGTGCTTTTGCGTGGCCTTGCCCTGTGTTGTCTGCTCCTCTCACAACACTTGCTGCATGGACTACCCCTCCTTTGCCCTGCCTGGCCGTTCCTGTCCAGCCCTGCATTCCCTTGTCATTCCTGACCATTCCTTTACTGGGCCTTGCTCCACGCACCTTACATTGCCTTGCTGCTCCCTCTGCAGCCTTCCCTTGACCCTCCTTCCCTCCACTGCCTTGCACTGACTTGCTCACCCATTCCTAAACTTGAAATCCCTACCCACTTTTCCAGGTCTTGCCTTTTCTTCTCCTCCTAGGACTCTCTTTGCCTTGCCTACCTCTCCCCTGCCTTGCCTTGCAAAGTGGGTGTTTTTGTCTCTTCTTACAACATCCTTAGCATCCAGTTAGCTGAGTGCTTCTCTTGTACTGCCTGCAATGTGCTTCTGATCCTTCTCAAAAAATACACTGCCCTGTTGTGGGTTAGGAATACTCAGTTTAGGAATGTTCCTCAGTTTAGTGTTCCCACTGAACCAAACCTTCAAAACATGGGCTCCTTGTTCACTTCCCAGCCCCCCTGCCCCTCGTTCTGTTGTGGTGGGATGCAGAGGAGAACTGGAGGCACAGAAGGCAGAGATCATGAGTCGAGATAAGAACAATTTACTGGAAACAGCAATCAGATATGGAATGAACAGTAAAAGCAACAATATTAATAAAAGGGTATACAAGAAAGGCAAACATGAAAACACCCCTCACCATGTGTGAGGGACAGATTAATGTTAGAATGCCTCAGCGTTGTTTGGATTTTGTTCTGAACTGCTGTTTAAAATCTAGTTTTGCTACTATTGATGGAAAGTACTAGAGAAGCTGCTCGTGTCTTATGACAGCATGTGCACAAAGAAAAGTTCTGCTGCTGGGCAACCTGCTCAGGGGGAAGAGAAAGGCTCTGTCTCTGGGGGGGAGATTTCTCCAGGAATCCAGGGGGATTTCTCCAGTTGTCCCCTCATGGGGGTGGAGAAAGCCTAGGAGGATTCCTCTGGGCTACTCCCCCCAAGGTTGGAAAGAACTCCTGCTACTGAGGACTGCTTCTCTAGATATCCCAATGATTTTACTTGGATGATTGGGCCACGGGAGAGGCTATAAGGAATTATGGACTGTGTCACATTGCCCAGCACAGTCTGGCGCCCTAGAACTATCTCAGCTCAAAGCTGCTCTTACCTCGCCCTGAGCCCTTGCCCAGATTCACTGTCCCTGTCCTTGATCTGCTTGTTGCCATGTCCCTGCTGCCATCTTAGCCCTAGCTTGTGTTCCCTGCTTCTGTCCTGGTGTCCTGCTGCTGTCCTGCCTGCTTGCTGTGTCATCATCCTGCCCTGGACTGCCCCACTGCTGCCAGCACTGTGTCCCTACTGAATTGGACTGACAGGACATCATGAGACCCATGGTGGTAACTTCCTTTCTCTCCTGCATTCTCTCTCTTTTTGTTTCTTGCAACTCTTTTTTTTTCCCCCTCTTTTGCTTCTGCCTTTTCTGTCTCTTCTGTTAGGGCCAACTTTCTTGTTCATATACTGTTCATAAATGTAACATCGACCTCATTTGTGTCTAAGTTCGTCCTAGGGTTCTTTAGAATCCTCTCATGGCTTCTTTGGAATGTGACACCACACAGAAACAACAACACCTGGATCTGCTGCCACCCTTCCCAGCCAGGATACCCCTCCCTCATCCCCACCCCTGGCAATGATATACAATGCTTATAGAACAACCAGCCCTCCTGGCTACTGAAAAAATTAACCCTGTCCTGGCCCAAAGGCAATGGCAGGACTCACCAGGGCAGGAATGGCTTCTGCAGTCTTCCAAAAGAAGAGGAAACTCCCAAATCAAAACAGGGTCTAGCTCCCTATGAGGCACAGGGGGCTCCAGCTAGTGTCCCACTTTCCAGGTGGGTATTTTTCAAACTTGTCACCCTCAAGAAAAATATTTCATGACTGAGGATGAGTAATGGAGTGTGAGCCTTGTACCCACATTTCCAAATTTTTTCCTTTGTCATTCTTTGCTAGGTTAAACACTCTAGAACCTATGTTTAAGTAGTAGTAGTAGTAGTAGCAGTAGTATGGTTGAGATGGTTGAGTATTGTAACCACATAATACAGGCATTCTATCTTTCTGTGAGCCACATAATCCCAAGGCTGAATTTTAACAGGGTCTTTTAAAAGAGGGTCTTCTCCCCTTTTTTCTCAGTACAAGAGTATTTAGCTTCTTTTCAAATTTTTTTGTGATAATCAGCTCTGGAAAGCAGACTAAATTAATGACTAAATCAAGCTTTTTGTCAAGGCTGATTGACAAAGATTCAACAAAGATTCAACAAAGATTCAACAAATCTTATCAGGCTAAACCCTCAGTAGAGCACCAAGATGCTTGTCAGTGTTAAAAAGGAGGCACTTTGTCATCCATACAATCAGAAATAAAGGGACCTTGGGGGGATTACCCACAAGTGTTATATCTGTATTATGTTACAGATATATGATACATACAAAGTTACTAGGGGGTGAATCAAGACCTTCACGATTCCTGCTTCAGGCATAAGCACTCACTTTGCAAACTCTGCTTTCCACTGAGTCTCACCATTGTTGCAAATGAGGCCATTAAGCTCTTTGCATCACAGGTAATGTGTGTGGAATCTCCACTGTTGAAGAGCAGCTGTATCCATCCAACCCAACATCCCCTGGTTTTCATCTTCCTGTTTGGCAGGGGCTTAGGTTTATTTTTTAAAGAAAGACAAAGCACAGCAGGACTTCACAAGTAGTAAGGGAGCTTAAAGGCCAGGAGGTATCACCAAGAGCATTTGACATTACTGTTGGAACTGTTCCAAAATCCCTGGGACATTCATCTTGAACCAAGATTGGAGAGACTTTCAGGGCACAGGAAATTGCCATATGAAAAATCAACTCTACAGTCACATAAGGAATATTTTATAGGGAGTATAAAGATATTTTTCAAAAGACAAATTTAAACACACTTAAACATTTTAATTTATTTTCTCCATTATTTGAATTGGTTTTTTTTCTATTTTCCTCTGTAATAGAAGGCACAAAGAAAATAAAACTTGAATTATGCTTGTTGTCAAGGAACAAAAAACTAAGTAGTTTTGGAATGATTACCTGAAAGTCTGATCAAGCTGTTCAGGCTCTATTAATGTCTCTGTTGCAAAGTAATGTAATTAGTACCTTCTCCCTTGTTCTGCAACTCTTTATTTCAGCCAACTCTATTTGATGATAAGTCTACATGAGAAGCCAGAGCACACTTGTGGAAGTGTACGCAGAGTTAAATCTTGGACACCAAAACAAGGAAAGTCAGGGTGTTGCAGTCTATCCCAATTTTTAGACACCAGGAGGCAAGATGGCTTTGTTCTGATGCACAGCAAAGTTCAGCACCTTAATTGGATGGTTTAAAAGCCAGGTAGTGGACAGAGAGTCCTCTGTCTATATGAAGTCCACATGTAAATCCACTAGCTTGCATTTGGCTAAGTAAATTTCATTAACTATTTAAACTGTTTACAATTGCAATGATTCTGGCTTGATTAGGAGTGCTCTTCTATTAGCAGGGCTGTTTACAGAGAGTCTGCTCAGCCTGACTACTTCTATTTGCAGTACAAACCCGCCCTGCTAAAATAGGACTTCTGGTTCAAAAAGCAAACATTGAATTTAAAAAAAAAAAAAAATTCCATGAGGGAATAATCTCAAGATACATCCTAATTTTCTATATATAAACCTGATCTTTTTAAAATTGAATGCTGTGTTAACATACATACATCCCTCAGTGTGCAGCACTAATATCATATTAATGAAAGTAATTTCTCCCTGCTGAGGTCTTGTGGAAGTCAAAGTAGCCACATAAGGGACAGGTTTGGCCTCCTAGGTCTTATCAAGTCAATGAGCTAGGCAAATTCTGATGTGGCTAAAGGAACTTAATGTCCAGTTAAGAGCTCAGTAAGAATTAGAAAATTGAGTCACAATATAGCAGGTCTCTTATGGCTGGTAGCACCTTGTGCTCTTTTACCTCAGAACTACCTGTAGGCAGATTTCATAAAGACATATATTTGCATTGTAGTCCCATTTTTCCATCCATATTATTGCCACTACAAAACATGACTTTTGGGCAGTAATTAAATAACGTTCTTGCATTTCTCTCTTTCATCTGTTTTCTTTTGCCTCTAAACCTAAAGCATTTGCAGTTAGTTACACATGCCAGCAGGAATGGTAAATCCTATTTCTATTTCTATGCATTTTATTTCTTTATAATAGTGGAGAGGTGACAACAACCTAAAATATTCCTCAGGCTGCTTTAAAGAAAGTAACGACTCCCTGAAAAACATCTAGCAGCAATTATGCAAATTTGTGCATATTTTTATACTGTTCATTCAATACAGGCACAGGAAATTCTGTAAAAAAGAGAAACCATAACAAGCAAAAGAAGGGAAGATGTTTGAAGACAAGCAACCATCAAAGAGAGATGTGAAATGTTTCCACAAATGTACCAAAACTCCAGTGGGAAAGGTTTTCATATAAAGTCAAGGAGAAAGAAACACAAGCTCAAACTGTCATCAGAAACATAGTTATGAAGGCATGCCACAGGAAAATGAAGAGGGCAGCATTAAATTATATTTAAAAAATGGGTAACAAGTTTAAGATTATTAAAATGAGCAGACATGAGGTAGGCTGTTTGATATATCTGGCGGAAGCATTATTCAACCCTAAAAGTGAGAGAGAAAACATTTTGTGAGATCATAAAAATGGGAATTATACTAGTCCAGATGAAAAATTATTAATTCTGTAATATTTATTTTATAAATTTGCAGACTATTGCAATGGTAAGTGTTGACACATGATGACAATACCATGATTCATGCCTCAAAGTTCTGGTGAATTATTAGATAAACATTAAGACTTTACAGTTCCATTAGATTTAGCAAAATCGCAATCTATTAGTACAGCATCTAGACCTTTGTCAAAATCATCAGCAGTGTTTTCTTTTTAATTTTTAAAAAGACTTGGGCACTATAACCATACTACTGTAATGTACTTCTTCCATGTTTTCTAATACATATATTTCTAAAACTGACTGCTAGATTTCATTCAAAATAATGTTATATTTCATCATGTTATAATTTTATCTGACAATGCTATGTACTATGAAACATAAATAATTTTAATAATTTTAATAATTTTAAGTCATTATAATTTTACTTTATCTTTTCTACATTTCAAAATATCACTTTTTGTTGTAGTGCATAGCAAATAGTTACCTGCTGAGCTGAATAATGTGAACAAGTGCTATTTAGCCTTTGTTTTCATTTGTACTCTAAACAAGACTTTCATCTCCCTGGTGAGTTTAAAAATGATGACTAATACTTATTAGGAAATGGGATTTCTTCCAAGTCACAGTGCTGCTGGACATTTCTTTTTGGCTTGACATGCTACACTTCAAATAATGCTCAAGGTTCTGAATTAGTCCTTGATAAATCATACAGACTTGAAAGTAAACCAACAACACATCCTAGAACCGCAACACTGCAGAATGTCAATTTTTGGAAAGGAAAAAAAAGAAACAGAGGAAAAAAGGAAAAGGAAAAAGATGAAAGAGACCTACTCTCCCACATACTTTTGTCCAGCCTTGTAAAATGACCGAGAGCAGAAATCCATGTCTTTGTTTTAATCCACCTAAGAATTAGTAGTGTTAGTTGTCTTGCACTTATCTTATGAAGACAGCCTGAGCTGGGGTTTGTTCAGCCTGTAGGAAAGATGGCTCTGGGAGGACTTTAAAGTACATTCCAGTAACTAATGGTACAAGAGAGCAGGAGAGGGACTTTTTAGAAAGACACTGGGGGATAGGACAGGTAGAACAAGGGGAAATGGGTGGGGAATGTAAGCAGCAAGGCAATAGTTGTCATTCCTATGGAAGCCACTCTCTAAATCAATAATAGGCCTCCTGTGCAACACTTTTAGTCCATCATCTCACTTCAGTAACACTGGCTACATTCTTAGGATGCGCAGAAATATGTAATTGCTTCAGAAAAGTAAATGTTTGCTTTTGTAACACAGACCTATCAACACAATATATTATTTATTTTGTTGTTTGATGGGGAGAGGAAGCTATAGGTAAAATGTTTAGGAACAGCAGTTTGAAGAATTCAAGTGGTGTAAAGACACCTATTTGAGTGTACAGATAACCAAATTAAAAAAGCATTGCAGATTTCATTAAGACAGTCATTAGGAGGATTTTAAAATAAAGCAAAATAGAAAAGGAGGAGGAACATTTGGGTTGAGAGGATGAAACAATTACTCAAGTCTGCTATGTGTGGGTATGGAAAAACAGAACATCATCTTGGTAAGGCTGCCTCATTCAGCTTTCACTTTTCTGGTATAGTCACTTATTCTGACAGTAATTTTAAATGGATTTTACCTCTTTAATTTCCTCAAACTTAGGAAGGATTGCTAAAGAAATTACAATCTAAAAAAATATAAAAAATAGAACAAAGTCTGTGATATGAAGCTACTGTTGTAACATGAAAAACAAATAGAATCAAGGATATTAGATCTTTAGAGTCACAAACTCTCCAATGAAACTGAAAATTTTGCCTCACAAAAACTTATGCCCACATGTCTGGGAAAATTCTTTATGGCAAAAAATAATTTTTAAATAAAAAATTAAAAATAATCATAAATTGCTAGATGTAGAACAAATAGGAAAAATAACAATTTTATTTTACACAAATGTTATTCTGTATGATCAGTAATTTTGTTACCATGCAAGCACTTTATGTACCTACAGTTTCTGCAGATGTGCAAACAATAGCCCAAGATGAAAAGCAACATCACACAGAATTTCTAACCATTCTGGATATCAATGGAACTGTTCTAAATATTTTGGCCATAGATCCCATATTACAGCAGTCTCACTAGATAGAAAAGTCCTGTACATGTTTACATAAAAACATTTTCACACACAGTTATCAGATTTATCACACAGAGTTATGAGGGGGACCCTGACTTTACTGTAAACTGAAGACCTCAAGATTAGTTTTGGACCATGTTTGTTGGCAGGTCTTTCTCTGCTAGCTGTTTGAAACTGTTTTTCTCATCTTCGTTTTGCTTTTATAAGTGCATCACTAGGAAGAGCTTTAAAAAGTGCTTTTAAAGTATCAGAGAATAAAATTACTCTCTTGACAGTATTGGCTCCCAGAACAGCATGATTTGTTGTTATATTTTGCCATCAATTTGGTAGGGAACAAGATTGCTGCCTTTCTTCCTTTCAGATACATGCAGTAGGTGAATTAAGGCTTTTTAAATGCAGAAAATATAATAATAATAATAAAGTAACAAAAATTTAAAGGGAAAATGTAGCTGTTGGTAGTCTTAACAGCAACCAAAAGAGAAAAAAAAGGCTGTCAGCATTTCTTGACGTCATTTATTTCTAAGAGCCCACTGGGCTAAAGGAAAGGCTGTATCCACATTCGTACCCTCTGAGTGTCACCCTGCTGTTTCTTTGCACCTCTGCCAAATTACCCTTCTCTGACCACAGAGGACACCCTGGAGTTTAGGCCCAGATAAATCAGCATTATTTATATTAACTGCACATTTTCACATGTGCTCAGGTTTTCTCCTGTATTATGTGTACAGAGACAAGCTGGAACTTCAACCCAGAGAGAGATTTGCACTTGATTTTGGAGTGCCAGAGAGAGCAGAAGCGCTTAATTTACCCCTTTTGAACTGAGCTAGTGAATCAAACTGCACTCCAGTGTTACTTGCCATTGCATATGATGGAAGCATGACTTGCTTACAGTGTTCTCTGCTGTGGCGGAAAAGCTTGTTTTTCATGACTCCTCGAGTTGCTAAATACTGGAAATCCCAGGAAATCTGATGAATAGTTTCTTACTGGAAGAACAGGAAAAGATAAAATGCTTCCCAATGATGAAGGTTTTCCATTCCATTAAACATGCTACAACCCTTACTATTAAATAAACCCAAGGAAAATAAGGTTTCTCAGTCTCAGTTTCTCTCTCTTCCTTTCTCTTTTTCTCACACACACTTTCTTTTATCATCACAGGCAGACATGACTAAATCTGATTTTAGGACAGTTTTTTGTAGTGATAATGTAAGCATTACTTATCCACAAGAAGACAGATTATTTTCCCCTCTGATTTGCAACTCCAGCTGCAATATTTGCCCCTGCTGGTTCATAAAAAAATTATTCTGACTTCCCTTTGTATGCAAAAACTACTTATAATAGTAGTACCTGATATAGTACTTTTTTAACAGGAAAGATATTCTGAGTGTTTACTAAATGTTCACACACTAAATTCAGTGTAAACTTGACATTTATGCATGAATTCACAGAATATATTTATTCCTAGAAGCAACCAAAGACCTACTTGAACTGTTCCGCTGTGTTGCATTTTAGGTCTGCAAATTTGAAAAAAAAAAAAAAGAGAAAAAACCCACAAAAACATATGAAAAAACCCCTCAAAATCTGTGATAATTACGTAATTAAAAAGACACAAAACCCCACAAAATCCTTACTGTGAATCTTATTGTACACTTGACAACCAAATTAATCTATTTAGATTCCATTTCAGAAAGTTTTTCATTAACCATAGAAGCAGCATTTCCAGAGTGCTATTTTACACACACTATCATCTTGCTTCCAGTATTATAATTCATAAAACAAAAGACAAAGCTGCAGAGAATATGAATGCCTTTTTTCTTTGCATTACTGCTGACATCAAGTGTATTAATAGGAAGTAAATTACCAAAAAAAAAAAAAAAAAAAAATTGAAATGGAAATTAATTATTCAAAGTATTCAAATCATTCTTGTTTGGAGCTCTAAAAATAACTCACAGCAAAGCAAAAGGACAGTTCAGTTGACTGATAAATATTTTGGGGTAAAATCTATTTTTCAAAGCATATTACAAATATGAGAAATAACTAGGCAGTAGAGATCCTGTGGCTGAGCAAGGAAATCATAAGTCTAGAAAGCCTGAAAACAACGTTATTTCAATTTCCCTTACAATAGGACTGTATGACTTATAAGTTTCCAGAAGAAAGATTTATAACCTCTTGGTAGTCAGGCTATAAATAGCAAGAAGACATGGAGTTAAGGAAGGAGTAGCTGGCATGAAGGAAGGGCAGAGGTGGGGCTGGACATGGAGAGGATGGATGGATGGATGGATGGTTGTATGGATGGATGGATGGATGGATGGATGGATGGATGGATGGATGGATGGATGGATGGATGGTGGATGGATAACTGGGGCTTCTCTCCTTCAGTTTTGCTTCTAGGATCCCTCAGTCCTGAGAAGATGTTCTAGTGCCTACCTACCTTACCTGGAGGAAGTTCTCCCATCCAGGGAATCTTAGTTCTTTCCATACAAAGCAAAGCAAAAAAAAAAACCAAAAACCCAGCCTCACAGATTTCTTACACAGGACACAATTAATCAGAGAATGGATCAATGTTCAGGGCTGAGCACACAGCTGTGCCTGCACAGGAGAACCCTACCCTTGGGTTTGCAATTATTTTGGTAGGAGAACATGATGGAACTAAACTTTAAAGTGTAAACTGTTGTTCCAGACTGTTTGAAAAAGAGGCTGGGAACAGAAAGTGTTTATGTTCTAAATATAAGATCTGAAATTGCATAACCTGAAACTTACTGTTAATTAAAATGGGTTCTGCTGTAATTTCTGTAACTACGTGGGTCATAACAAATGGCTTGCTATTTCCAACACATATCTGTTTACTGAGTAAAGAACTTCATACAGTTTTATAACAGGTCCACTGATTTGTACAAAATCCTTGATAAACAGCAGTAGTGATGTCAGGTAAGAGCTATAAACCTCTCCAGAGTGTGGTGGGCAAAAGAAGCCTTAAGCTGCTTATATGATACCAGTTACAAAGACCATAACAAAAGGCTTCATCTGTAAGATTATCTATATCATGCAGATAAACAACACAGCTGCTCGTTCTGCCCACTAGCTTATCTTAAGAACAGAGTTTAAGGAAAATGAAATCTTTAGATAGCAAGTCCATTTTTACATAGGTGTTAACCTGCCCCCTCAAAGTGTCAATTAATCACGTCTGAGAAACGACTTGTCCTCCTCAGCAAATAGTCAAGAGCTCACTCTAAAAAGGGGTAACCTGGGACATTAACCCATCACCTTTTATGTCAAGCTAAGAAGCTTGGTTGTTCTAGGTTTCCTTACTCAATTCAACTCAACTCAGTTCAAATACTGACTACTATTTTATCAAGTCTATTTACCACTTCAAGAAATTCAGATGTCCACTAATATCAGACTCTGAAACCAATGTGCCTTGATGGTCAGTTGTCTGTATGCATAAAGTCAGAAAGAAATAATTAGAGGATTTAGCTTGAATTACCTTTGGGCAATAAAAGTTTGACACCTTTTAATATCTTAAAATCATCCAGATGTGATTTACCACTGTAGATATAAAATGATATAATTATAAATGTATATATTCAATCCAGAATTTTAAAAAAATCCAAAATAAAACTTTTAGTTCTTGATAGTGAATATTGCCTTGTTTTCCTTCATCCCTAGTAGTTACTTCTGTCTATACAGTTACTAAGTTTGTAATTTTAGTGGTTGCAAGTTTATTTTTAGGGCTTAAAGTGTCTTTCTTCAAGTGGATGTTCACTTTACGGAGTGATGTCTTGTCATGACAGAGAAGTGTTTCTTCTCTTCCAACATTTTTGCCATGGAAACCCATCCTACCACTACCTTCCCTTTCTCCAGACCTATATCTGAATGTTGATATTAAAGATATTTTCAGCATTTTTTCAGCATTTTTTTCTTTGAATTTCAGCATTTTCTCTTTGAATTTCAAGGCTCAGATATTTCAATTACTAAGACATCATAGCATGAAGTACACCAGTGCTACCAGAAATTATGTTCACAAGATGCTGCTCGTCTGTGATGTAGCCAGTGCTTAGCTCAGTGTTCAGGCTCCCCATCCAAATGTCTATTTCCCAGCTACAGCAAAACCCAATATTTGTGAATGGAGCTCCTTTCCATATGCTGCACAGATCATGCTTGTTGCTTCTGGGCACTTCACAACGAAATCATGGATGAGATTTGTTCAGCTTCCTGTGCTCTCCTAATCCACACAACTGATGTGCCACTCTAGGGCAGTTCTAACCTTTATAGCTCTGACTGACCTCAGTTTTCAGTTTCCATGGCAGAGAAGTGCCAAGGCAGACTATAAGAACTGATGAATTTAATCTGCATAAAATGTGAGTTCTTAAATAACAATTTTTAGGAGTGTCCTGTAGCAGTGGAAAATAGTGTTGCATAGGAGAAATTAGAATTTCATTTTCTCCTACTTCTTCACCTCTCCACTCACACAGAGGATATAATTTTCTGCCCTGTTTCCTAAAATGTTCAGGATTTTTAGAAATAATATATAAATCAAATGCACTCCATTATTAGGTCAAAGGAGAGAAATGTAATCTCTCATGAAAATGAGAAACTAGACTCACATCTGAAGCCTCAGTCCTCAAAGAGAAAAGAAAATCATGAGCCCCTTAGCTAATGTGAACAAAGATTATGACAACTTGCAATTGTTCTTGATCCAGAATTATTAGTACCATACCTATGCATTTAATGCCTATTCACAATATAGCATTGCACAGAAACAATACTGATGCTTTTCCTGAACTTTTTTCTTCTCCTATGATCAATTAATAACTCCAGCTATTCAGATTTGACCTGTTTTAGATTAGCCATGCTATGCCTACAATGAATTTTAGGACTGGATATTTATGAAAAATACTTTAACAATAAATTTTCTTAAACAATCATCTAAGCCTAAATGCAAGATATGCCTACATCCTGTGGGGGCCATGAGCCCCAAACTATATGCTAGATTTGTACTAAGGAAAATTTTTGTCAGGTACAATAAAAGAAGTTGGACTATCAAGCCCCTTACAAATATATAATTAATTTGAGTCTTAAAAGGGATGAGGAGACCTGTTTAGCAAAATGAAAAGGCTATAAATTATTTGAAACTGGGTAAGGAAAGCCAAGATGAACCGACAGAGATTTGTATAGAACAAATCATGTTAAAATTGGCTCATTTCCTTCAGCAACACAGTATCCAGCTATGTGGTTAGGGAGAAGCAATAAGCATCATGTATCTTCCTTCTAAAACATGACATTATTTGACGTTACAATCTTTTAAGCTAGGGAAACACGGTCTGGATTGAATTGCTATAAACTGGGTGCAAGAGTGGTTGGATAGTACTTCCCAGAAGACTTGCCAAATGTTCTCTGTCAAAATGGAAGCAAATATCAAATGTCCTCCCACAGGGCCTCAGCTTTCATGCAGCTCTGTTCAATCCTTAATTAATGAAATAAAAGAGAGCAGGCTTCTGTGTAGAATTAGAGAAAACATGAAGACAGGAAGGACCGTGCTGATAATTGGAACTAGCCATCAAAGAGAGCTCAAAAAAGCATAGAAATGTTCCAGAAGCAGTTCAGGAGGGAGAGGTACAAGTTTTTATACTTAGGAGCAACCAGCTGCAGATGTACCAAGCAGGGAACAATGAGTAGACAGCACTCCTCCAGCAAAGGGCCTGAAGGTAATGTGGTAGTACATGCTCAAGCAAAACTGACAGTGTCATGTTTTCATGAGACAGGCAGATGTCACCATGGTCTGCATAAATACAAGTTCATCCTGAAAACAGATGAAGCAATCCTCCTGCTCTCTTGCTCTGTCTTAGTTTGGGGCAAATTTGGGAGGAAACCTCCGAAGGGGGTTTCCTCTGGAAAGCCAACTCAAACCACCCCTTCCCCCTGCCAGTCCGGGAAAATAACTTCCTCAGAGAAAAAGTGGAAAGAACTATTTATTTAATAAACAAAATATCTAGAAGCACAGGGAATGAATAATAAGACAAATAAAATGAACAATAAAACCTCTTGCCGCTCCGAGTAGGAAAAAACTGATAAAGTCTTTGCTCACTCAGTCTTCACCAATCCCAGTCCGTCCGGAGGTCCAGGCCCAGGGTTGGGGGGGGGAAGGGGCCGCAGGTGCGAGGCCTCGGTGCTCCTCTGGGTTTTTTTCTGCAGTCCAGGACAGATTTAAACAATCCCAAGAAAAAGGAAAAAAAACAGTCCAAAAAACTTCTTTGCCTCAGCTAGCTAAAACGAACTAAAAGCACAGGAGATCTCTGTCCCGCCGCTGTCCGTGTCTTCACGAACCGGAGTCAGGAGAGGAATGCGTGGGAGTCCGGCAGTATTTTCAAAACAAAAACTTCACGTATTTTTCTTCTCCTCGTTCACGGTCAGACTGTTTTAAAGGTACAGAACTCAATATACATCACAAGCAGGACAGACGATTGGGGATACAGGCATCATAAAGTCACCCTAGGACATGCTCCTCCTGCCAAGTGCTTGCAAGACCTCAGCAGGATATTGAGCCTGCCTCCGGCACTCCATCAGTTTTGGTAAAAGGACAGACCAGCAGAGCAAACCCCAGGGGAAATAAAGGGTGTGAGGGTGTGAAGAGGGAGACCTGCAGAGCTCTTCTGAAACAAACAGGGCTTCTTCCTCTAGAGAAAGGTGGGTAGAAAGGAGTACGAGGGGAAATAGTGTTATCTTCCACCTCAGGTGGGTGAAATGCTTTACCCAAAGGAAAGGGAACGATTTCTTTTCATGCCTGTGCCAGATATGGAGATAATAAAATGGTTGCCTCACCTGCCCATCTGCAGTCACTTTTGAAATAGGATAGTTAATAGCAATAATAATAATAATAGCAATCAACTTGGTCAAGCTTCTGTCAAAAATGACACTAATATAGTAGATCCCACTTTGATGAAGGAACACTGATTTATGAAGATCCCTCTCAGCTGAATATTTTTATAAGAGTATAGAGACACACACTGCCTGAATTTGTCTCTGACATATATAATTCATTATTGAAAGAGTAATTTTGAAAGGATTGGATGACACCAGCCAATGCTTTGCAGTCAAATGGGATTGACTCATATTATAACCTTTTTTTATAACAGAGACAAAAAGCATATGAAAAAACTCCGTATTATGAGTAGGTATTTATGCAAAATTACATTCATTATTCTTTTCATTTATTTGCTAATTGCTAAAATAGTCTGGTAAAAAGACACTAAGAGTAGACACAAGTATTAAGCGGGGTATTTAACCTCAAATTGATACTGTGTATACAGGTGCATTGTAAATATTTAAAATTCTATGACTAAGCCTCACATTAATCCTTATTAACAGACGGAGTGTGTAGAGCAAGAATATTACCAGTACTCCTTCCCTAAGCAATGTCCTGTGAGAAAGGATGTTGATAAGCCCAATCTCAGGAAAAACAAACAAACAAAAACACAAACAAACAAAAAAAAACCCAAACTAAAACAAAAAAACCCACAAGCATGTAATATTTTTCTGCCTGTATCTGCAGTGTGGGTCACTGGGTTACATGCTCAAAGCTGAACTGGAATTAGTTATTTTATTTTTGAATACTATATACATATAATTTCTTTGCTGTGGTACAGTGAAAGATGCAAGGTATTAAAGAATCCTGTGTTCCAGATTTATAATAAATATTTCAGGTGGCTGGAGGGGAGATCCCATAACAATCACCACAGAGGTCTGCAGATGTGATTTTTCCATGCCTTTTTTAAAATATGCAAATGGAAATACAAATATTTTAATGTTCCTAAACTTTATTCTGCCTGGACATGATATATTTAACTGTTCCTAAAATTCTAAACTTTAACAAGATTCATTTTCCAGAAGGAATTCTGAATTATATAGTGTAATGCATAAAGCTATAACTTTTTTTTTTTTTTTTTTTGACAAAGGCAAATATATAGTGGTTAACTGGTTGGTTCTCTTAGGTAAATACTCCTCTAATGTTCATAAAAACTTATTTCAGATATTGAGAAACAGCATAGGGCCTCACGCTTATATTGTTGCTGAGACATCAAAACAGCTTTTCATCTCACGTCTTTGGAAAAAAGGTCCAAGTGCCCACCAAGCCTCGCTATGACTCCCCTTCCCAGACAGGAGAGGACACAGGAGAGAAGATAGGATGGAAAACAACTGGCAGGTTGAGAAAAGGCAGTTTGCTAAAGCAAAAAAAAGAAAAGCAAGAGTTTATGTCTGAAATAGCAAAATGAATCTCCAGTCTGATGCCAGCACAGGCCCACAGTCAGTGAAGGAGGAGCATAAGCACTGTTATAAGAGCTTGACTCCTGCATGTCAAAGCACCCTGGAAATGTCCACATGTGTGTGTCAAGAGAGCTGCCTGATGTCATTGAGAGGCTGCTCGCCATTATGGTTGAGAAGTCATGGAGGTCAGAGGATGACCCAGAAGACTGGAAGAAGGCTGCTGTCACTGCCATCAACAAGAAGGGCTTAAAGGAGGATCAAGGAAATTAGAGTCCCTTCAGTCCTTTCCTAGAGGAAGTGATCCCTTCCCAGAGAAAGGTAATCCTCCTGTGGGCCAGGATGAGTCAGCTGAAGCACATGCTTGGGAAAGCCCAGCTTGGATTCACCCAGGAGCAAATTGTCCTTGACAAACCTTCTATGATGAAGTAACCTGCTCAGCTGATGTGGGACAAGGGATGGACATTGTCTGACACCTGAATTTCTCCAAAACTTTCAGTATAGTTTCCCACAGCCTCCTCCTAGAGAAGCTGATGTGTTATGGTCTAGACAAGTGGTCCTTGAACTGGATGGGGAACTCCTGACAGGCAGCACCCAGTGGGTGGTGGTAAATGGCTCCTTTCTAAACGGGCAACCTGTCACAAGTGATCGATACTGGGTGCCATGCTGACCTGGAACAGAGACAGGACAGAGCTGAGAGAATAAAGTAGGTATTTATTGAAAGGCCTTTAGGGTACACCTTGGGCAGGACAAGAGCCTGGCCAGGGCTATACCCAAGGTGGCCATAGAATGGTCCACCACAAAATGGATGACCAGTCATGAGATCTCACATTTCATAGGTTTTGGTCCATTTGCATATTGGGGTTTAGTTGTCCAGTTACAGCCTCAGGTTGTGAGGTCTCATCCTTCAGTCCACTGTTGTTTGTACTTTGGGGCCTGAAAGTTGTCCTTGGTATTCAGCAGGAAAAGGATTTGTTTTGTCTCCCTGCTCCATGAAGAGATCTGACTAACTTAATATGAGGCTCAGAGCTACACCGCCGGGCAGCACAGAATCTGGAAAACATGAATGCTAAAACTTAAGCCATCAGGTGCAATGCTGTTCAGTATCTCTATAAGCAATCTGGAAGATGGGATAAGCTGTAGCCTGACTATATTTGCTGATGGTAACAGAGTGGGGAAGTGGGCACTTTGGAAGGAAGAGCTACCCTGCAGGAAGGTTACTTTTTTCCGAGCTAGACTGGTTTGACAGGGACCTTATGAAGTTCAACATGGATGAGTGTAGTCTTACAACTGGGAAACTATAAAACAAGAAAGCAACACAGGTTGGGACATTCCAAGCTCTATGGAGAGTGTCTTGGTTACTCCTGGTGGGCAAACTCATTATGAGTGAATGGTGTGCTGATGTGGCAAAAAAAAATTTACCCAAGAGGATGTTGGGTTTTATCAAGAAAACATCACTACCAGAGGTAAAGAAGTCATTGGCCCTCTGTACTCAGGGCTTTACAGACCATACCTGGAACACTGGTAAGCTTTGGTCCATGCTCTACAAAAAAGGCATGGACAGGCTGGAAGGGTGTCAAATATAAGTATTTTAAGTTCCCTTAATGAATCATTGCAGAGGTATTAACAAAAACAGGTTGTATTTAAGAGTAACAGGGTCAGGAAATCTGCTGCGTGAGGAAAGGCTGTGAGAGCTGGGCTTTTTTAGCCTTGAGAAAAGAAGGCTTGGGGAAGACCTTATCACTGAGTTCTAGTTTTCAAATGTTCTCTACAAAAAAGTTGGAGAATCCCATTTTCAAAGAGTAGATCAGCCACTAGAATAATCTCAGGGAAGTGGCAAATTCCCCAGTGTTGGACACTTCTAAAAATAAGCTGGACAGGGTGCTGGGCCATCTTGTTTTGACCATGTTTTTGCCAGGAAAGGTTGGACCAGGCAATCCTTCCTTTCCAACCTGTTAATCTATGATTCTATGATTTTCCCACTCCCTCTGTTAAGTGCTAAAGAAAGAAAAACCTAAAAAACCCAGGCTAATTTAAGGAATTTCTTCCACAGAGACACTGTAATGGCACTGCATGAGCTGATAATGCACAATTCCTGTTTATAGTGCATATAAGCTCTATCTAGTGATTGACTTTTATTTAACCTGATAGATTTCCCATTAATGACAAACTTTCAAAGGTAGCTTCAAGAAATGAGAATGCATAGATTTTTCAATACAATCTAACAGCTTGCAAGTGAGCAGGTGATTATGAGCCCTCTGTTTTGGTCTGCTTCTGATCTTGGATGAAGGAATTCCTGGGTTATTTAGGTCATAGTTCCTCCCACATAACATTCAAAGGTATCTGACAGCACATGCCTTTTGTGCATCATGCATTATGCACAACTCCTCTTAACCCTCCATTGCTGCATGGAGCTCTGTGAATTGCCTTTTTCTCTCAAGTGCCTGAAGGAGGGCCTCTCTGCTCTCCTGCTCATCTCTCCCAGTAACTGGTGCCTTTGCCAGGGCAATCCCAGGAGTAATCCACTCAATCAGGTGTCAAGGGGGTCTCAAGTACAGGAAGAAGGCAAAGCTGAGAGGTGTCTATCAAATAAGAAAGATCACATTTTACTGAACAGCACTTCAGTGCTGCAAAACTATTACCATGCTTTTATTAGGAATATTTACCAATGGACAACTATTTGATCTGCACTGATGAATATGTGTCACAGCCAGAAAACAGAAAACTGTGGAGATAAATGATATTAACTGTTTTACCCACCAGGTCAATCCATTACCATGCACAAAAGAAAGGTGGATAAAGTGAGAAATCCAGTTTGCTGGGTATGAAAACAGGCCATGTCTTTGAGATGCTTTGTTTTCAAACACACTGATCCATGAGTTATAAGGGTTTCCAATAGGAAAATACCTACAATTTCCTTCGAAATCAGGATATTTAGAATCCAATCTAATTTTTTTTCCACATTAGGACCTAAAATAGATTTGGATGAGCGCTGTATGAAACACGGACACTGTGGTCTCAGTCATGCTAAGTATTTGCATCATCTCATCCTGCAACCTGGTTGACATCACATAAAATTCTTGATACCTAAATAACTGTTTCATTCAAGTCAGAGTGAAGTCATCATAAGCCTTTCTGCTATCTTCAAGATCTGGTAGAGATGAGCCAGCTGAATGATATTAATTGATGCAAACAGGAAGAATGAAGGGAAGAACAAGTGCTGATTTGTACACTGTACATCACTTAAGCTGAGAATCAGATAACTGAGGCAACAAGAGAAATTGAGAGAGAAAAATATTACAAATATTAGAAATCTGGATATTAAAATATCATATAGTCTGTACCAAGCCACAGTCTAAATGAGAGAAAGTCATAGCAAGTTATTCATTATGCCTTATATCCCATAAAAACCCCCAATTCTATTATCAGGGAAGATTTTGCTGTGATCTCCTCATGACATATTGTTCTTCCCATAATAAAAAAAAATAATTTTTGAGTTTCTGAAACAATTTTCAGCAACTGGCAGCTGCTTCCTAAAGTGAGTGATCTGGCATGCTGGACTCTACGTCAGATATCATTCTCGCAGACAGAGTTGGATACCACAACTTTAAAGACTGCTTTCTCAAGTGCCATCCATGTAGGTCAGCTGTTTTAACATGCACAAACCGTAGGTTTAACCTGTTAAAGGAAAAGACTCATGGCTGAAGAAGTAAATCATTATCAAAAGAAGTAATCATTATCAAATAAACCATGAGAAAAACTAGGTAAGGGAAAAACATAGCCATGATATTCAGGTGGAGTTTTGGTCCCTGTCCTAAAATTCTGTTGAACAAGAGACCAGGCTAACACAAGGAAAACAAAATCTCAGCAGTCTTAAATCAAAAAACATGCATCGAATAGAAAAGGGGAAAGCAGACAAGAACAAAAAAATAATAGAAACAAGAGATTTAGCAAAATACCAAGGGAAACAAAAGGAAGGGAAGATTATCTCAGCAAGGAAAACACTTCAAAACAGCTTTTATGGCATGTATTATGGTTAGAAAATATTTTCATATTTTACTGGTAGGTGGGGCCTCCTTTAGTACAGCAAATGAAATAATCAGTCTGACATCGGTTTCTAGAGTCAGATTGAGGCAAAAAGAACAAAAAAAGCTGCATGTACAGAGGACACCAAGTAGGAATGCAACAAATGTTTTCCTAGCATAGGAATAACCAGTACTGACATAATCTGTCTGAATCTACTACATTTGATTTCTCAAGATCCTGTAAAACTGAAAATAATAAAGATATATGAGAATAACACTAGAAGTCACATGTAAAAAAAAAAAAAAAAAACAAAAAAACACTAGGAAATAATAGTCTATTTATTCCATCTTTTCAAACAAAAAGTTAAAAACTAACTTAAACACTAAATAGCTTCCCTGTGAAATATTAATTTTATTACAGAAGGATGTACAATCTCCCAATGATTCACGTAGCAGAAACCAGACATGACAAATTCAGACAGGGTGGCAATTGTTAATCTAGACAAATACAGTAATTTTTTTAAATGCAGATTTATGACTGAGGCTAATTAATAATATGATCTGCACCTTTTGTAACTTTTGTAAGCTAGAGAAAAAATTCTTATATTTGCAGTCAAGAATTCAGTTTGTCTTAACTTTTACATGCCCATTCAAAGTCTTACTACCCCATTTACAACACTAATGCTGACTGTTCAAACTATATTATTATACAAAAAGCCTCATTAATAGTGCATTTAAAATTTTTTTCTGTTCACTTTGTTATCTAGCCTTTCACTTGTGTTCTGCTACCCCTTCCCCTGCTTGTCCAGATCCTAAAGTCAGAAATGAGAACTCTTTCAAGAGGAAAGGTGGGCAAACTGGGATCAGAGGTCAGCTTTCTACACCACGAGGAGTATGATGCTGACAGTGGGTTTTTTCCTTCTCCCAACTCTAAGGTCTGCATCACTTTGATTGTGGTTGCTTTTAATCCATGTTGTACGTTGATCACCATTAGTCTACACTTCCACATGATATCCTCATATACTATGGCACACACTGTGTGTGTTGCATATTCCAGATATTTGCTCTCCCTTTCATTTTGCCATGTAACTGGTTTTTATGTGATTTCCAAGGCTATGTTTCCTGGCAACATTGGTAATTTGTTTATTTCATGTTTATAACATCTGCTGTCATCCCCAGGCTGTGCCTTTTGTGGAAGGCCCTTGCTACCATCTTTTGCCTGTTTCTCCTCAAAACTCCATATCATTTTTTTGGGAGGTCAGAGGTATTTCACTCTACTAATAACAGCTGGTTATTACAGATATGCAGCAAAATTATTATAACACTGCACCACACAATTGCACAGAGCTAACCCAAAGAAAAACAAGTTATTAAACTGCTCATCAGACAAAAAAAGGCTAAACCACATTTTTAGGCAAGCCAAAGGGCAGCCAAAGCAAGCCTGGCTGGGCTCAGCTTTCATGATTTGCAGGACTAAATCAACATCTGTGTCTTTTGGCTAGCAGTGGCAATACCAAATTTACTGCACCACGCAGCTACCAATCAACTGACCAACAATAGAGTGAATTCTTCAAAACTTCATTTAAATCTCAAATTACATATATAAGCTGGTTTAAATTGGAACTAATTCAGGAGTGTAATGGCCACTGCCATATATGTAATGAGTTTAGGTGACTGCTATGGTCAGTTTCTGGATTTACAGTCTCCAACTGAAAGTTTACAGTGTCCTGTGTCTTGAAGACCTAAATACCTCCTCCCCAGGATTTTTATTTGTAAAACACAGCTGGTAGGACAAAATATGCTTAATTATTTCTCTTTCAATATTTTGCCTTTGGATCGTATGCAGTACTTGGAATACCATAAATTAACAGCAGTATAATTCTCTTGAACTTTGCATTCAAAGCTCCCATTTTGCCTAGGAAAAGAAAGGACAAAAGTTTTAAAAATGGTAACATAGTTTTGTAAGCAGAAGAGTAACTTTTTGCGTGTTTGTTTTTTTTTTTTCCACTGGTCAGAGATCTTAAAGACCTTGAACAAAAGGTGATATGATATACAGATCATCTGTTCACACCTAAAGTTCAAAGCAAGACCAGACAGATGGAAAAAACAGGTTTTGGGTCACTAACTTTCTGCAGAAGGACAACTTTTCTTGCATGTATGGGTTCTTTTTGCTACATTTTATTTCTCTACTTATTCCACACCTGTTCCCCTATGTACAGGCAGCTGCATTGCAGCCTGCCCTTTAGCTGACAGGTGATACCTTCTGGGGTTTTATAAAGAAGTTCTGGACCAGGTGGCATTGCAGAAGTAATTCTGCACCAGGGACAGATTCCTCTTTCTTGCGCTCTCATCTGTATTTGCTGCTGGATGACCTGCCAACCTCTGCTAAACATAGGCATGGCTCTGAGCAACGCTCAGCTTTTCCACCAGCCAGGAGAGTCTGGGTTTCCTTACTAACAGGAGACTCAAGGATGTGTTTAAAGTTACCATTATGCGTCAGAAAAACCTAGCTGTTCTCTTTTAGCGCTGAACTTGGGGAAGAGGCGGTGCAACATTTAGTTGGTCTGGAATATTGCACAAAAGTGCATTACAAAGCTATCCTTTTTACAAGAGCTGAATTAATCAGTAACCACATTGCTATGAAATTTATTGAATAACTGTTAAAAAAGGCTACAACATTGGTAGTGTGACTCTACTTCTGATGTACACTAATAACCAGTACACGAATAACTGCTTGGATAGCACAACTTAAGCAACAACAAAAGTAAACTATGAAATGTTACTTTCTTAATAGACACTTGGTGCTATTCATACTGTTCCAAAATTAGCTCTACCAACATATCTTAATAATACTCCATCAATTATTAGAAACACTGCTGCCTCCCAGGGGGCAGAAATTTCTTGGATATCTTTATCTGAAACAGTTTTCTGCATGGCAGCAGCTTTCCCACCAGGAGTCCTTTTTAGTATTTCTGTTGTCAGGGATCTTCCTTTCCCTTTGATGAGATCTCCCAGGCATGTCAAATGCTGTTACTTCAGGGCCCTTCTAGCTACTGAGTTATCAAGTACAGTGCCTTCACCTTGTGACTGCCAAAGTTATACCAGGTCCTCAGTGTGTCAAACAAGTTTATTATTTTACCTTCCAGTGACCTTTACTCCCACAGACTTCTCGCTAAAAATCTTTCCTTGGCCAACCAGCTATTCCTGTTGTTATATATTCTAGAGTTAGTAAAATCCATTAGTTATTCACAATGCTTTCTTCATTAATGAAATATTATAACATTGATGTTTCTGGTCTAATGTGTGGTTGAGCAATTTCAAGGATTCTAATTAGTCTGCTACAAAATTGAATATATGAAACATAAAAAAGTTAAATTATTATTATCTAGAAAGCTTGAAATTAAATCCAAAAAAGAATTGCATTCACAATGGTTTTTAGCACATTTAACCACTGATGTGATATGGCTTTCATGCTATTTTTCTTTAAAATACTGGAAAAAAAATGTATTACAAGCCTTTGACTTCTGTTGTTTTATCAGATGCACCGAATACTCGTAAATACAACAGTAAATATTGTGGCAACTGACAGTTAACAAGCCTCAACTCTTCCTGTGCTTTGCCCAGAGCACAAAATATTCAAATCATTGTTGTTGAATGAGTGAAGAATTCTTACTCTCTAGTGTTTTAGCCCTGTGCACAGACATACACACACTGCATGCCCTAAAACAGCAAACCACCAAGGCTGTGAAGAATTGCTGACATGGTGGAATCTGGTGATTCCTCTTCTTCAGACCCACCTAGCCACGAAGTCACAAACATATTTGAGAGACTTTCCAAGTCCAGAATAAGTTTTTAGAGGAAATTATGGGAGAGAAGGGTAGAACTCTTCAGATACTGTATTTGTAGTATTCCTCAGTAATCTCTCTTCTCTGCACCAAGAGTCTTGACCTTTTCAAAAAAGCAGTGAGTACTGGAGAATTCTCCAGAGGAGACTTGGACAACAGTTAGGAGACAACTGCAAGGGAAGCCTTGGTCACTGGTGAAGGTGACCTTGACATCCAAAGCCCTGTGGATTACATGAGGAAAGATTAGCTTTATGTAGAAGTTTTACTGAATGCATCACAGAATAATACAGAATCGTAGAATAATTTAGATTGGAAAATACCTCTAAGTCCATAGACTCAAACTGTTTAAGCCAACACTGCCAAGTCCACCAGTAAACCATGTCCACAAGGTCCACACTTACCCATCTTTTAAATACCCCAGGGATGTTGACTCTACAACCTCCCAGGGCAGACTGATCCATGCCTGACAACTCCTTCTGTGAAGATTCTTTTTCCTAATACCCAGCCTATATCTCCCCTGGCATGCCCTGATGACATTTACAACAAATTACTGAGAATATACCATTTAAAATATCTGTTCAGACTATGTCATGCACTCTCTGTTTCACAGAAAAGAAACATACAAAGACTCATCCCAATCAGTTCCTAAAGGTATGCATCCCCAGAAGTCCTTGGGGTTCCTTTTCACATTTTGAAGACCCTTGCTCAAAATAAATCTCACTATGCTCAGATACCATGTGAATCTCCATTTACCCAGCTTGCCTTCAAATTTAATTCTTCACGATTATGTAAATTGCTACATTAGCAATTACTGGTAACATTCCTTCCTAATTGACCACATGGCACTCAAGGAGGTACTGCTTTCAGATACTGTTTTCCTTAACAATACCTTTTGAAATCTATGTAAATGCATGATAGGAGCAGAAGATATCATGCCATTCTGAGTAGATTCCTTTAATTGTTGTTACAGTCTGTAGATGAAACCCATTTTCCCCTAATCCACTTCAAAATATTTTATCATTCATCTGTCNTTTTTCATTTTGCCTCACACCAACAAGCTCCATTAAAATGTTAAGCTAAACACTCCCAGTGGTTTAGATGTTGAGGGTAAGCCTAACTCTGGTCTCATGATATACTCCTGCACGTGCCCTGACAGTATCAATCACACAAATAAAAAGAAGTTTCACTCTTCTAAGGTCACAAAGCTCGTTGCCAAAGCTTTCAGTACTGATGTTATGAACTTCTTACCTCTAGCTGGTGCCAAAGATGAGACCAGACTTCCTTTTTGTACAAGATACCCTCACAGGAATGCCATGACTCCTTGGTGCCACAGATTACTAACATTTCTGCAGAAGTGATTATGGTTTTGGCTTCGTGGGTGCTGAGGTGCAGTGCTGATTCCAGTTCCATTTAACAGTGTTTGACAGCAGCTAAGCCCGAGGATGAATCAAAGTTGACATATTTAGAACAAAGCAGTGGAGCACTTGACTAAGCCAATAAATGGTTCCAGCTGGGACTTGTCCTGTCTGTTGGTGATGAGGACACTGGGGGCAGTTTCTGTGGCAGTTAACTTTAGCTAAGGATATTTGGCATTTGCAAGGAATAACAAATACTTTTTATCAGGGTGTTTTTTTCTTTTTGCAACAATTTTATCTCCCCTCCACCCCCAATATGCATCAAACAGGATCAACCTGTATCAATTACTATGTTAAGCCCAAACATAGATCTGATTGAGAGTCATTAAATGCAAAATAAACTTAATTACAAAGTTTAACTAAAGAATTTGTGGAACATGTTTGGGAGACATGGCTTTAAAAGAAACAGAATTATGGTCACTCAGCCTACACATTGAGGGCATTTCCCTAGACACTAAAAAAATAATAATCCTGCTGGAACTCTGAACAGTCTATGAAAACTTAACCAACTGCCATTTGGTAACTGATATTTTAATATTTTTAAGAAATTTCTGTGATAAATATAATCTGCCAGCACTTAATCAGAGTTCAAGAATATCCTGTTCTGCTAATATTCTTTCCTTTCAAGAGAATCTGACCACCTTTAAGCCTTGGTAGAGAACAACAGAACATACAGAACCCAAGTTCTGTTTGGAAAATTGCATGATAGCACTTCTATATTATATAAATAAGTAGTATAAGAAGTAAAAAATAGGTATATATAAGAAGTGTAATTTAAGGTTTTCTGACAATTTACTTTTTAACCTACATATTGTGTAACAGGCAGAACAGGTGGTTTCCACTGGAAGTGGATAGCTTGATGTGGGGGAAAGGTTACTGAAAATTTTCCATATGCCACAGTTACAACCATGGGCAGGTCATTGCTACCAAATGTCAAGAAAATATCTTTCTTCTGCCTTGGCTCTCTCTTTAGTTTAGTATTCTGCTTTTTAAAAGTAGAAATTTTGGGTGCTATGAGTGTACTGGTTTGATTTTCTTATCTAGATCCTGTGCTGCATAGTAGGATGCATTCAACAGAGCATCACTTCTGAAAACAGTGACATTTCCTAGGACACAAGAAAAACATTCCCTGTTTTCAACCTCTTCTTGTGCTGATTATGGAATCTGTATTCAGATAGGCAGTGTTTTGCACAAACATTTTCTTTTACCTAATTCATACTAATCTGCATTCCACATGCAGTCTCACTACAATATCACCTAAATTCCCTTTTTCCTCCCTGCCCCTGCAAGAGATTATTATTAATATCACTTTTATTATTACTGTCATTGTTCTGTCCCTTCTTCCCAAATTCCAAATTAAATAGAGAGAGCATGAAAAACACATGTTTTTAGATTTTAAGTTGCAGTGAAGAATAATGCAGCTTATATAAAATCATGCAGTTCATATTCCGAACAGTCTTCTCCATGATTTTCCTCGGTTTTCTTTTATCTTCCTTTATCTTAGAATCACAGAATCATTAAAGTGGGAAAAGAACTCCAAGGTTGAGTCCAACCTTCGACCATATACCACCATGTCCACTAAAACAGATCAAAAAGTGCCACACCTTTTCATTTTTTGAACACTTTCAGGGATGGTGACTCAATCACTTCCCTAAGGAGCCTGTTCCAGTGTTCCCGGTGTGAGTCCCACCAGAAATTTATCTGTTTTTCAGCTTTGACTTAAAAAATGTCACCAGAACAAATGTAAAAGTCAAACAGGAAATGCTTTTTTTCAGCCTATTTGAAGTGCCTGTCAAGCCTTATAGAGTCATGGAGTGGTTTGGGTTAGAATGGACCTTAAAGACCATCTACTCCCAACCTCCCTCACCATGGACAGAGACACATTTCAGTAGACCAGGTTGCTCAGAGTTCCATCCAACCTGGCCTTGAATAATTCCAGGGATGGGGCATCCACAACTCTCGTCAATCTGTTCCAGGGCCTCAACATCCGCACAGTGAAGATTTTTTTCCTGTTACCTAATCTAAAACCTGCTCTCACTGATCCTCACCAGTGAGACAATGAGCTTGGTTACTAACCACCTTTATGTGTAAGCCCTAGCAGAATGCAGACAGACCAAAAACACAGTTTGGAGAAGCACCCTGTAAAGAAATCTTGCTCTAAACATCTGTGCCCCATGAATTTGGGACTACACAGACACTGAGTGAGAAGAGACCTATACTAACTCAGAGAAAGAGTCATGAAAACTACTGAATTAGGTCCCTCTAAAACACTAGTAGCTATTGATTCATATAAAAGGACTGTGTAGAATGCACACAGTAGGATGTGATTCTTTCTAACCCTATTTCTTGTTTTCCTTTTCTCCACTGATACAACCGTAGCTACAACAGAGGTCTCGTTTGAAGTACAAAATTTTCCAGTTTATGAACACTGGAAAGAATAACGTAAGAAATGTCACATAATTTTCTACCAGCAGATGACTTCTCCTGAGAACACAGACTTTGTTCAATCTGGCTAAATCTTTTGTGACTTCAGGGAAGGAACAGAGAAAGCAAGGCTGCTGAAGGAAAAAATAATTATCCGTTGTGTTCTAGGGTAGAATGCTAAAAAACTCCGTTTTTCAATTTGACAAGCTACATATAATGATATCTTTTTAACCAGCTATTTTCTTACACTTGCTGAGCACATGCAGCATAGTACAGATCCTGAGGTTTCTGTAGTTGTGGGATTTTCAGTCAGTGGAGGAGTCTGAAGAAAGTTGTCCTGAGACCAGATCCAAATACACTTTGATGGTAACAGCTTTAGTAAGATTTTGTTTGAGCCTGACCTGTTAAGGACTTGATGGATTTTCTATAAAGCCCCATCTGACATATTTTCAATATACTTTTACCTACACAGAAGCATGCTTTAGTAATTACAAATCTGAGGATGTCTCAGCTTCAAATGAATCCAACTTTCCCTACTGAGCTGAAATATTATCTCCATTAAACAAGTTTGCAGCATCACGATACAATATTCTTCCAATTAAATTGAAATGTGTTATATAGCATATAATAATTTGGGGACTAAAAGTGTGAATACTTTTAAATGTGGCATATAATTTCCTAATGCAGGATACTTTTCAAATACTGTCTCCTGCTGAAAGAGTTCATTGTATCAAAAAGTAGAAACCTGTCAATAATACCCATATGTCCCATAAAATGTTTTCATTTCTTTCATGGCACGTTATGCTTCGTCAGTTTCCTTAATCCTAGCTGCAGTTCACGTTGCCATGCTGAAACAGCTCACTGAGCAGTAATTTATCTCTTGACTGTGGCATAACAACCACAAATACAGGTTATTCTGGGAGCGAGGATTTGCATTGCATAAACTGTATTTTTAAAATCATTTTCAAATGAGATTAATTCATGATAGGGAAATTTTTCCTCTATTTTTGGATCTGGTTTCCAAGACACTAGAGGCTGAGTCTTGAGTGTTTTGTTGGGTATCAGGCAGAATCTTCATTTGGGGATTAGGGATTTCTGTAAAAATGAAATGATACCGCAAGAGAAATGAGAAGATGTTTCCCCCATTTACTTTAATACCTATTTAAAATTGGCATTGGAAAGATAATGACAGATTGCATTTTAGCTGAATTTTTCAGCTGTGTGCTAGATGACTTGTATTTCTTTTCAATTAGGTTGACTGCTTTAGCATGGTGGGAGATTACTTCTCCTGCATGTTGAAAAGTTATTAACAATTAAAATGGAGGGGGGAGCAAGTAGCAGAGGATTATTGCAGTCTTCTTTGCCAAATGAATAGGGCTTCTCTTTGTAACGATCCCGTTTTAATGTCTGCTGTGAAGTGAGTATGGTATGCATTGAATAGATGCACTTATTACGAGAGAAAATATTTTTTACAAATGTAAATATTTACATAACAGTGGTACTTAAATAGCTTGGCCTCACGCATCAGAAGGAAGCAAAATTTTCTTCAGGCATTAACACTGCATGAAATGCATTTCTCAGGCTTTCAAGGCCCACATGTAATAAACAACACTTTTCTTCCTACTTCTTTTCCCAAAGTAGGGACGAAAACCAAGGGATGCACAAGTGTCTCCTCTCCAGCCCTGGAGAAACAGGATGTTGCAGGGGGACTTGGGTGACCCTACAGCCTGAGCCATCTGCTTGGATGCACTTTTTTCCTCCTCTCCTTTGGGCAAACCTCTCCTAAGTTCCCTTGGCTACGTCTCTGCATCACTGAGATGCTCCTGGCAGCTTTCTTACAAGTTATTATTGATTTTGTCAATGGTAATGAAACTTGGAATAATAATAGCAAACTGCCACTTTAGGCACCATGCAGTTAACCAAACTCTCTTCTCCAAATTGCCCTCCTGAGAAAGCAGTCAGAGTTATAGCAGAAATCAGTGGGATCCTGTAACTTTTAAGTTCTACCAAAACAGCTCCTTAGCTCTGTTTTCTTTCCCCCTTTTGATTGCTGAAGTATTTTTGACTGCAGAGGTATTCTGCATTGCCAATGCCCTTTAAGAATCTCTGACTATCTGGCTTACCTTGATGTTCTCTGTTTCCACCCTGCTGATTTTTCCATAAAGGCTTATATTAATCCAAACCAACATTCATTTAATAAACATCTCAGCAACCAAATGAATATTTAGCAATCATAACTCCATTTCCATCACAACAGGTAGTGGCACAGCTGGCTCCAAATGATGTCCACATTTATACCAACTGCACACACATAAATCCCATTGTTATTTTTTATATTTTTTTCATGTCTTGGTTATATCTATAAGGTTTTTAAAACAAACAGCAAAAAAATAGAGGTGTCTGGAAGAGATACCTACACACAGCATAAAACTGTATTAAGTCAGTAAAGTTCATTTTGGTTTTGTGGAAAATTAACAAGTCTCACATATAGGTTTGTTTTTTTTTTTCAGTCTAAACAGAATCACTCAAAATCTTGGTGAACTATGACAACACAATGGCTTTTTCTTCCAAAGCTAACTAGCACTATTGACTTGATACTGTACAATTATTCCTAGAGAACTTCTGCAATATTGTCCAGGAAACATACAACTTTTTTGATTCATTCATCTTTGAAAACAATCTCTAAGATCCAGATCTTCAATTTCAGTAAATATAGTACAATCAATCTTATATATACCCACCAATTAACAGTGTTTGAAAATGTAACTCTAGACTGAATTAACACCGGTAACAGCTCTGGCAAATTTTTGTTCATGTAGTCTAGGGATAGGCAAGTATAATTACATTTCAAATGTAAGTAGTGAAGTCCAAATGACAGCAGATTAAAAAAAAATATGACCCAGGGTGTTTTACCTCAACAACACATTCAAATAATTCTGAATCAAACATTTTAAGTTCTAGACCTAACCTTTTTTTTTTTTGACAAAAATTCTCCTAGTAGCAGAGATAATTCTGAAGTAAAAAAATATCTTGATTTCTATGCGTACACAAATAAAGACACAGAAAATGTCATATTTATATTAGTAATGTGTGTGTAGCCTGATCTTCTCACATCCTTTTTAGACTAGTACAGCTCTGCTAACTTCAGAGCAGCTATTCCTGATTTATATCACAGCTAACACTCATCAGAATTACACCTCTCCTCATATTTCACATGGAAAGGTTCAGGATAGAGATCCTTGTGCCATGTGAAAAATCTCAATCTTCTACAGGTGTTTTTTTCTTTATAAATTTAGGCAGTCCCTATGTCATATGGAGTTTTTATATGATCCAAATTTTAGCAGCCGAAGTGAAGAGATACACAAAGTGCATAGGCAGAATGGATTGGAGACAAAACTACCCAACTCTCATTTGCAGCCAAAATGGACCAAATAAAATGCTCTCTGAAAGTACTTGGGAACAGAAATTTATGACATAGGCTGGAAAAAACCTCCCCTGAATGGTTACAGCAGTCACTCTTAACCATCTGCACAGGTGCCTCTTGTGACAAAAGCTGGGGTTTAAAAAGCAAGGCGAGGGTCAGTACATGTGGATCAGGTTTGTGTGCCTGAGGTTTGCCACTGAATTTGATGCTCTTTACCTGCTAATGGCAATTAGTAGCTATTAATTATTTTTCATAACAGTCACACGCTCTTTCTCAAAGTGCACAAACTCAGAGGACCAGGGATCAGCATCTGGAGGAGCCCAACACTGACTTCTTTACTGGAATGACTCAAGTCACAAGCGACAGTAAACTAGAAGTGCCAGCCAAGGGAGTTTTTGTGTTCTGCCACCACACAGAGATCTCTGTGGATTCCTGGAAGAAGATTCCTGTGTTTCCTTATGGAACAAACTACTTTGTTAATTTTCTGATTACTTTTATTATATTTCTAATGTTTCTAATGTTTACTTCTTTAAGGATAAAAATAATCTTAATTTATGCCAGTTAAATAGAATTATTTTTGTCGGAATCCTAGAAAAAGAATAAGCATTTGTATTAAAGGAATGAACCCATACTTCATTCTGTTTAAAGAATAAAAGTTAAAATGGTGCGAATTCAGGTATTATATTAGGATCTGAGATATTAACAAATAGACCATTTCTGTGCAGGAAGTCAATAATCATCCACAGTAATCTTCCAAATATCTAATACCTAAAATATATTCCAAACATATCAAATTTCTAAAGTGTGTCTGGAGTTAGTTGCATTTTTTTTTACCTCATTAATAGCTCTTTTCCAATCCTTAGTTCATCTTTCTTAGAAGTTTTTTTTAATAAAAAGATTATTGTAAAGGTATTTACAGTGAGGATCAATGGTGCAGGAGGATTTTAAATGTCAAGTTCGCACCAACAGTCAATATTTTTTGCTGTGAAATGGCACTGGGCTGTAACAACAGATACCTGGAAACATCCAAGCCTCTAACTTGGACATTAAACTTTGTACCAATATTAGGTGATCTGTATTAATAATCCAAGGTCTATGATAAAGAAGAATAGGATTTTTTTGCATATATATGTATCAATATGTATATAAGTGTGTGTGCATTTTTCTTCAGATGAGAACAGATATGAAATTGTTCTGATACTGGATATTTTGGAGTTTTGATTTCATAGAGTAACAAAATGAAAAAATGTCTTCATGTTGGTAGGGCATTTAAAAATCATTTGGGGAAGGATAATGATAGATTTCTCTCTTGGACAGTTTCCAAGAGAGACTTCTCAGTGGTATGGTGATATATCATCTTCTTTTTACTTAGGAATTCCACTAGTGAGCTTTTTGCAGAGTTTTAAATCTGCAGCCATCACTAAAATTTCGAAATAAAGATTTCTACAGGCAAAATAACTTCATAGATCTTTCTTAAAAAAAAAAACAAAAAAAAAAACTTTATAAACATTCCCTAAAGTTGGGAGAAGAGAATAATTTATTTCCAATGACAAAGCAATTAATTTATTGAATACTGAGAAATTATGTAAATCATAGGACATTACAGGCAAGCAGAGACTTCTCACCTACCTTCAGAACATGGAATTAAGTTTTAAAAAATAAATTAAAAACAACCTTACCATTTTTGCCTTTATGGGATTGGTTCAGTGTGTTCTTAGTTCAGTGAAGTGCCCAGCTGTTATCACCTATGTAGCACTCAGCAGCAGTAAGCAGTAGAGATCTGATAATGATTTATATATGCAATTTAATTTACATAGATCTCTAACTGGGGACCTGATACACTATAAGTGCACATGAACACTTATGCTTAAATACATAAATAGAGAAATAAAAGGAAGAGAGGTAACATTATTTTGAGAAAAAAGGGAATCACTGAACTCCAATGCTACTTTCTAGACCTCACAAATGTATTTTTAATGTGTTTTTAATTCCTTACATTTCCAACCTTTAAGGCTCTGCAAAATGGCTTAACAGTTTAAATACTAGATATTGCAGTTCTTGCTGCTTAACTTTTCCATGCCTAATGTTAATAATGGCACTTACTTTCAGTAAAATGTAATACTCAAAAGCAGAAAGTCTCAAGAAAGGGCTTCTCACAGACAAAGAATTTTCGTAGTAAGAAATTCCAAGTGTACTTTTAAGTTCTTCAGCTACAGATCTAATAGCACCATCTCGGCCAGTACTAAATGTTGGTTGTTCCAAGCTGAAAATACTGCTTCAAGTGACAAACACTTGGCCTCCTCTCCTCTGCCAAAGCCCACACTGCATTGGCTGTGAAAAATAAAGCTCTGTATTACTTTATAGTACCTGCAGATCAAAATGTTCTGATGTCTTACTGGGAAAAAAACAACAACAACAATAACAACAACAACAACAAACCAAAAACAAACAAACAAACAAACAAACAAAAATTTAAAAAAACCAAACCAAAACAAACAAACAAAAAACCCACCAAAATTCAAACAGAGGTATTTGATAAATCTTTGTCTATCATTGTCCTCTATCTTGAGCATTCAGATATAGAATAGCTGCAAACATATAGGATTTTTACACCTACGTACACACACACACATGAGCAGGCACACACTTCTCAAGGAACTCAGTGTAAATTCCAAAGGATAATAGTCATCCCTGGAGACTGGTGCATTGCAAAATGTAAGGAACAAGAATTCAGTTCTATTGCAAACAAGTTCAGGATACTGGGCTTTACTCCAAAAAAGCTTCAATAGAGTATGCATTTTGCTCATCTGCCCCTCAAAAATAACATTGCAATTTTCCCGAGTATAGCTAAATTGAAAAACACATTATGGAATTTTTACCACAGAAACACAGTGAAGCTGTTTGGTCACAGTTTCTGTAGTCCACACAGTTCCCTCTATATACAGACCAGAGGAGACACAAGTGAAGGATTCTGTCAGCTGCTTCTGAACTACTGCAGGCTCAGGCTGAAATGCTTGAGATTTCATTTTATTTCATTTCATATTCATTTTATTTTATTGCCTTAATTGCAGCAAGTCCTAGCTGGCACAAACACATTCATGCTGCTCTGAGCCCATGTGCAGCCCATGCATTCATTGTCTGGGTGAGGACTTCAAGATCAGGCCCTTACACAGAATAAACCACATGTCAAATCATAGAGGAGAAAATTTTGTTGAGAACAAAACCAAGGCAGTCCTGCAAAACTCTTTTCTTGATCCAATCTTATTCTCCATTTATGTTAACAATATAGAACAGGTAGCTTGGAGCTCTTTATCTTTTCGCTGATTATACCATTCTGTGTTCTGCATGCACTTCATTGTCCTCAGTTATAAATGAGCTATAACAGGTTTTTAATAAAATTCAGGAAACATTTTCTGATTCATGCTTGCTATTAAGCACAAGTAAAATGAAATTTATTATTTCAGTTGGGATAGTACATATAGTGCTGATATATCACCTAAGATATTGACTCCTAATAAGATGCAACTGAAATATATTTCAGCTTGTAAACACTCAAGTGGTTTTTTTGGGCTGTGCCTTGGTTTTTTACTGCACAACAGAAAGTGTAATTGAATAACGAGATTTTCTATACTGTAACAGGTTTTGTTAAATTCATTCAACCAAGAAACTGCAGATTCAAGAAATTAGTTATTTCCTATCAAAGAGTATGTCAGAGTAATATGATGAGTGTTTCCCACATAATATGGAAGAAGAAAAGAGGTTTCATTTTTACAAGCTTGCTTTGTTGCAAGAATTTCCTCCCATTTTCTTTCCAGCTTACCCAGGCTATTGTATCAGATTGCCTTGGGCATAAGATACCTGGAAATACCGAGCACATGCTCATTTACAGAACATTACTTATATGAAATAGATAGGCATACAATCTATATATATAACTTGTCCTTACTGGATAATTCTGTAATACAGATTGCATTTAATTAATCATAGTCTGGTGGTCCAAGTAGATTATTAAGAAAAAAAAATTCAACTTTTATAAGTCAATTTTCTATGCCATAAACTTTTATTTAATCCTTCTCTCTGAATTTTGGCCACAGTCTTGCCACTTTCCTCTTGATTTATGAACATAGTGTCTTTCTCTACCTTGTCCCTTGGAGGGAAAATTTGCAGCAGTTATTTGACAGGTACTGGGAGAAAGCCATTTGCTCTCTCTTTGCCCAGCTGTTCCAGGCAGTGAGAGTAAAGAGATGCTATAAACCATTTTACCTTCCTTAAAGTCCACAGAGATCAATAGATACTGCTCCTTTACTCAATTCCTCAGTTACATATCTAGGTCATATTTTAACACCAAAGTTCAAAGGTTGCAGGTAGAACTTAAAAATACCATGGCTTTTTCAGCACCAAAACTTAGGCACCCTCTTGGTTACCTAAGAACATTTGTGACAACTCCAAGGAGAAGACCAAAATTCAGACCATGAAACAAACTCAGTGTGGGTAAAATGACAAGGAAAAAATGGACACATTCAGAACCACAAGAAACTCAGGGGGTGATTAAACAGGATATTCTCCCAAATTTGCCCTGAAGCAGGACAGAAGTCTGCTTTGTAGCAGACAGAAAGCGGTTTTTCTCAGTGAATGTCCACAGAGCTCAGCTGGGCACAATGAGATGCAATATTTTAGATTTGCTCTTGAGAATCCTAAGATTTTGCTAAATCTCTGTGCTCAAATGTTTTCCTCTTTGTAAATGTCACAGCTCACTGTTATTGAATATTTATCTATTGTAACACTACGCTGAAACAAAACCCATATTTAAAATTTTGTCCTTTTATTTGTAGAGAAAAATCATGAGCAACTAAGGCACAGAAGCCTTTTCCTAATACTCATCCTTGCTAAATAGCGATTTAATGTTCCTGTTATGGCTAAGGGTGAAAGACTCATGGTAGCAACACGATGCAAGATATTTGAGTATTCTTTTCTTTTCTTGTAGAGTTTTAAGAGAGAGCAAAAACAAAAAGAGAAATAACACTGAACAGAATGGGATGGAGAGCTTATCATGTACAGTCTGAAGCAGGACAATGGATAATTTGCTTCAAGCCTGTTATAGCCCTTGAAATAAACTAGCTGTATGAAAATGCTAGGATTTTAAATATAGCTCTCTGTCTAAGCACTTCAATTTCCCACTGTTCTACAATAGGATACGATAACTTCACATATTGAAAGAGTCCATTTAAAGTCACCTAAAGAATTTTAAAATACATCTCTATCTGATGTGATGCCAAAGCCTGGAAACTTTTGCAATAGGCTTAGAGAGAACACAGGACTTCTAATACCTCTTTTCTCTGTGAGGCAGTGGGAACATTGGGCACTGACAATCAAAGAGCAAGGCATGGCATCTGTTCTTTGGCCCACATTCCCCCTGTGTGTTCCCAGTGATCCTCTTCACATGTCCAAAACTTTCACCACCAATAAGCGTTTCCAACATATTTGCTAGAGCTACAAAAACCCAAATGTGTTAAAGAACAGTTATTCTTAAATAAGGCAAATGATAATATTTAATCTTTAAAGGAGGAACTAATCCTTCCCAAATTGCAACCTGTCCATTCCTATTGAGTTAGCAAGCAGAGAATATCTTTCCCAGCTTAAACTACATGGTGGCTGGCTGTATATCATTTCATGGAACTCAAAGACAGATAAGTCCCCCTGGGTGGGACTCACAGGTCTATTTGGTTGCACAGGAGTAACTGGAGAAATAAAGCATTTAGTTAGTTTCATTTAGATTCAAACCCTGAGTTTTAAGGGGAAAAAAAAGGAGAAAAGGCAATTTTCTCTTACAGGTCACTAGCTCTTGAAAAATCAGTGAGAATAGGAGGGATGGGCAGCTGCATTTTAAGCAGTTCCCAATCATGTGAGAGGACAAGTTTTGACAATGAAAAAAAGATTCCTTTCCTCGGTGACCAAATTCCTTGCTTTGCAGAGGTGGCATCTTAGGATGTCTGCATCTTAAATTTCAAACCTTTCAGGACTTGTTCCTCCCTCTTCAGTACCAAACTCCTACTGGAGTCACAGACAGTCCCTCTGCAAGCAGGGACTCAGCAAGGAAGACCCAGGCCTGACCACCTGACAATGAAGAGGATGGGAATACCTTTATGGAGAAGAAGTTACAGGGACAATGCAGGGGACAATGCCTACAGGGTTCCTGTCAGCCACAGTGGAGCTGCTGCTGTGGGCAAAAACCACAAAACTTCTTTGGGAAGCGCTTCTTTGAAAAAAGCAGGACTGGGAATTAACCTACCTTCTCCTGAGGGAATGTTCATCTCTACAACCAAAATCTTTCTTGAGAGGTCACTGACAAATTTGGGTTATTATCCAGTGGTGTTGTTTTCAGTATTATTGACATGTAGTATGTGAATTTTTGTAAATACAGGCTCTGCCTAAGGGCAGTAGTGGTGAAGTCTCCTAATCCAAGAGTAGAGAAGGAAGATTACAGAGGCAGTTCTATATAACTTAGTTTGAGAACAATTTTTCTGAATGTAAAGCATATTTTAACGTGACTGCCCTCAAAACTTACTTGTATTACCTTTATTTCCCCACTTTTTCCACTGAAAATGAAAAAAGTCACTGTATAGTTAATCAACAAGAAGTACCTTAAACATTTCTTTCTGTATAAAGTTCATAGTGTTTAAAAATGCTTAACTAAAACTGTTCATATAAATTCTGATCTAGATATTGCTTTTAAACAGGATTTGCTTAATGTGTTTCGATAGAAAAAAATCAGTGCAGTATATATGGACAGTTCCATTGAAGAGTGCTGCACCATAAAAATATTTTACAATGTATTGTAAATTTGTGTTTAGCATATATTTTCATTAAAGAGATCTATGTTACAGAAGCTGTTTTTAAAAACAAACAGTAAACATTTTTCAGTATAGAATGTGTTTCCATTAACACTCTCTGCATAAGGAAAACACATTTAGAAAAAAAAAATCTAGAAATTATTTTGCATAAAAGGTGCATTAGCATGGAAAATTTCAGCAAAAATTTTATTCTGTTTTTAACATCATTTACCCACTGTATTTGTGGTGGAAGTGCATACTACTCTCATGGTAAGCGAATTGTTGTTGCAGAGAAGAGAAATATTCTTCATAATTGCTCCAAATGCAGTATTTTTTCCCCTAAAGAATATCCCATGGTAAAAAGGCTAGATTAGAGAATGGTTTGCATCACAGCTGAACTCAGAGGTTCAGCCCATATCAGGGCAATGTTGTATGAATATATTATATATTTTTCCCTGCAAAGAAATATTCTCTGGGAAAGCAGAAAATTGCAGACCATAAGTTCTTGTAAACAATCTCTGTCCTGTGTCTCTGTCTCGGGAGATGTAGATTTGTTTCTCTTTCTTAACCAATGGGTGAAGTTTTGCTACCTCTCAAGTATAGGAAACATTGTGGGGAGGTTGTTCAGTACGGAGCATGGAGGAAGCAGCTCGCTCTGTACACCTGAGCAGAAATAGCCCAAGCTTGAAGAATAGAGTCAACTTTAATAAATCTTATTAAGCCTTCTGATATTAGAGTCCATGAGTCCTGATTCACCGCTCTCATCGCGGCCATACATGGTGACCCCGAGACCACAGGGCAAGGTGGTAAGCTGACAAAAAGTTTCTTCCCTGAAGAATTTCAATTTTTTTGAGGAAAAAACAATGTGTGGGGGAGGGGGGAATGGAATATCTGAGATGATAGGCTTTATTTATGATTGTATCCTTAGCACAACATGGAAGAGAAGCCAGGTGACCACAGTTGAAATGGGGTTCTAGTAGAGCCACATAGGATATTTGGTATATAAAGTTTTTGACTGCAGTATTCTCTGCTTGGTTTGCTTTTCACTGGTGCTGGCACTGCCACATTATAATCTTCTGTCCTTTTAGGGACTGAAGCAGAAAGATCACAGATTTACAGACAGCCAACTGGGAATGCCTTCAAAGGGACTGTCAGTTCATTTATGCTCCTACTGATCACTCAGATGATATACTTTTGGTAAATACCTAATTGTGTTAGAACTGCACTCTTTTTTCTAAGGTTAAGGTTTGGGACTTTTTTTTTATTCTAGCTCACAAGACCAGAACAGTTTTTTTATGAAGCATTCATAATTTCAATTCAACACATTTGCCAGAGGTAGCTATTTTGTAAGTGGTTTTACTCACTGCATTCAAAATTAATAGACATATTGTGACACTGCAAGGTCCAGCAATCGAGTCAGAGCTCATTTACACTTTTATAAATTAAAGAGTTCCGTTCAAGTCATTTTACTATAATGATTATAAACCATCAGGAATTAATGCAAAAAGATAATATTGTATCAAGAATGTGAACAATATTTTCCAATTTGCATTTTGTTATTGCATTAAGAAATTTACATACTAAAGAGTGCATATTGTATATAGTATTAATACCTTTAAATCAATTTAATATTCAGGGCAACTACATTAATGTAATGTTATGGTTAAGAATTTAAATGTAAAAATGATAAGAAATTTTAAAACTGTTTCCCACAGCAGACGTAACTCACTTTTATATAAATTTCAATGTAACTGGAGTAGTAAAAATACGAAAATTAATTCTTTAAAAGAGCTTTTTAGGAATTTATCACATCAGTGATTGTTCAACGACTTATAAGCATTTTGCTGTTCAATAGCCACTCAGAGCCAAGCAATCTCAAATGAGTCCTGCTTCAGCCATGTCTTAGACAACTCCTACAGTCTGCTCAGAACTTTCTCTGACTTAATTTGTGAGGATTTAATCAGTCTGAAGGCACAAAGTCTTCATTGTCTGCAGAAACAGACCTGGGAGAAATAGTAACACTGAGGACTGCAGATTGTTCAACCACTGCCTTCAGCTGTCACTACTCTTCATTAACGTTTTCCTGCAAATTAATTTTTCCCAGTATTTGTTTTAGCTAGGGTAGACAGAAATTTTTCTGTGGTGTCACTATTCCTATTTGGCATGTTGGATGAAAGAAGTTCCTTATACTCAAGTACCAAGTGAAACAAGCCATGGTTACTAATGTGAAACTCTCTGCAAGGCCCCCAAAAACGCTCCTGACAAGGCTTGTAAAAGTGCTTAAAAGGGTTGTTCATGTAGTCTGAGTTAGATGCATGGGACAAATACTGGCAAGATATTCTCAACAAAGTAACAAAAAAAGACTTTACTGGCCACTTTAGAGAATCAGAGAACTTTGCCAAAATGTTTAAAGCAACGTTCAGCCAACATGAAACACTTTCCAAAACATTACATTAGTCCATTCAACTTCACCAAGTACCTAAGGCCAAATTATTTGTCTGCACCCCAAGAACTCAGCCCAAGACCTTCTCTCCCTACCGTTTGCTAAAAGTTCTAGTTTAAGGAACAAATGTTTTGAAAACATAAACAGGGGTAATTGATCAGGCGTGTGAAACAGGCATCTGCTCACCCATGAAAGCTCATGAAGTGGCACATGAAGGACATAACAGGAAAACTTGACTTTCAAGCTAATGGAGTCAACCCATTGGACCCTGTGCACCTCTTTGGGTGGCAGCACACTCACACGACGTCTTCCATGTTCAGGGGAAGTCAGAAACTTCATGCCTAGGCTCAAAATCACTAGGAATTAACCACATAATACTTGTATGTATTCTGAGGGAGCAAGTCCCTACTGCAGCTGAGGAGTCTGTGTGTCCAAATCAATATCTGGAAAACAGATCAGCCTGGTAAATCTAGGAAGGAAAGCTTATGAGGAGCAGCTGGGTTGATATGGTCTGTTCAGCCTGGAGGAGACTGAGGTGAGACTTCATTGCAGCCTACAACATCCTTGTGAGGGGGAGAGGAGGAGCAGGTTCTAATCTCATGTCTTGGATGATCAGTGGCAGCACCTGAGAGCATGGCCTGAAGCTGTGTGAGGGGAAGTGGAGGTTTAGGTGGGATATCAGGAAAAGATTCTTCACCCAGAGGGTGGTTGGGCACTGAACAGGCTCCCCAGGGCAGTGGTTGTGGCCCCAAGCCTGTAAGAGTGCAAGAAGTGTTTGAACAATGCTCTCAAGTACCTGATGTAATTCTTGGGGCTTTCCTGTGCAGGGCTAGGAGTTGGAGTCAATGATATCGATGGGTCTCTTCCAACTCAGGAAATTCTACGCTTCCATGCATTTTAAGGGCAGGATTTCTACAACCATTGTTTGTGTACACTCTTACACCCTCTGGATCTCTTCTGCACTTGTCTAGAAATTATTTGTCATCCTTTTCCTAGACATAAGCCTATATATGTATGGATATATTTAAGCAAATGTTCTAAAAATTAAAAAAGAAAGCATAATTGACACAGTGGGTGTTAATTAAGGGGTAATATGAGTAATTTTTTGCAATTCTTCCTAAGCACATCACATGGAGAATACCTCTTTCTCAAACAGCTTCCGCGTCCTCTTGCATAAGTTGACCATTGATGGAAGAAAAATATGCTGCTGGAATGTTTAATTATTTGTTTATTGTTGTGATCCAGAGCCCAGGGAAGACTGTAGTCATAGCTAGAGTACTCAAGGGAAGACACAGGTCGACTCTTTGATGCAATGTAAAATTTGTACCAAAATGTTTCCCATATTTTATGTTGATTTTTAATTTTATGGGTAATAACCCTTGAGGAAGGTAAGTGAACATACAACCAGCTTTAATGTTCATAAAAGTACTTATCTTGTGGTCAGCCACATTCTGAAAGCCAATTGGTTCCTTATATTTTAGTACACACCTGAAAATGTCTTTAGAACTACTGCAGCTTCAGAGATTTATTACAGTACTTCTAAAAGATATTTCTTTTAACTTGGAAAGGTCTTGGAAAAGGGGGAATTCCTTTTGGGAGGGACAGGAATTAATTAGAATTACTTTATGAATGGGAATTTAATTTAACAAAACCCAGCAGGATTGGAACTTAATGCCCCCAAAGTAGGCATACACTTGAGGAAATATAGGAGCTGGCACAATTTCTAGGCAAAATCTCAGGCAATAAAAGGTCCTTTTTATAATTATCATTTTAGAAACATGGCAAGTGGTTATATTAACATCTGAAAATATGTACTTAAAATTGGGCTCTTTTTACACAAACTAGTTGTAAGTCAGTACTTTTTATATAGGACTAATAAATAAAATATTGATATAGTCTTTCTTCTTCTTATGCATGTAGTCAAATAAGCTTCTTAATCTCGTCTTTTTATATAGTTTTACACATTATCATATTTATGTTCAATATTTTAGGGATCTATCATGTTCAGTCTCCAGATTGTGTTCTATTGCGTTTTTTTTCTGGTTTAAAGGTGTTACAGGCATAGCAGAGTCGTTTGTTTTTTTTTCTCTTGCTACCTATGCTTATGTCTACTGAGGATATCTATGTCAACAGGCAAAAGTCATCATGGGTATTATAATATGATCTTGACTCACTGTCGGAGTTGGGAAGATCAATTTTTCTTTATAATTCTTGGAATAAAGAGATAAGCAGAGGTGTTTATTCATCGCCATGTAGGAACCAGCTTAATCATTATTATGTTTTTGAAAGTGTCCTAACTTATTAGTGGTCATCTCGCAGGGGAAAGTCAGCAGGACCAAAAATGGCCAAGGCTGAGGATCACAGACATCAAAGAGCCTTGGCAGCAAGCACCCTTTGAGGATGCATTTCCTGCTCAAGCACTCCAGCCAGCAATCTGACTGGCCAGTTTTTGTTTGGTTGCTTCTTAAAAAAACAATCAGTGACTGTCCAGCACCTTATTATCTTGCAATTCCTACACACGGGCACACACGCATACCACACACCAGAGACTGCAGCTGTGGGAACAACTTTACACCAAGAAAAAGATGCAATTTTTCCTAGGGGGGGGAAAAAAAAAAAAAAATTAAAAATTCAAGTTGCTTGCAACTCATCAGCTTGACAAAATCTATTATTTCTACTTTCACACCCAGCCATGTGCACAATCATTTGTTGCTGCAGAGAGGTGGAAAAAGCAGAGCTGGCACAGAAGCAGGGGAAAAAAATCAACTTCACCCAACATTTATCCCAAGCAAGAAAGCCTCTGGAGATTGAATAATGCACTGCAACATGGAAGGGACAGTGCCTCCTCCTCAGCCCACTGTCTACTGGCTAATCATTAGGCCACTTTCTTTTTCATGTATGCAAATTCATGAATTAATATTATTAACCTGACTTTGTAAAAGCTGGAGATTTGTATGACTAATAAACACTTCTTCTGTGGATTTTGGGGATTTTGTCCAAAAGACGGAACACAGACAATAGACTGTTTTGCTCAGGTTATGCTGCCCATAAATAAGCCCAGTAGCAGTTTTGACTATAAAAAAGATTACAGGCTCATGTATCATTCGCCACAAAGCACACAGAAAACAGAATGTGCTGTGAAATTTTTCATTTTGTCCTGTAAGAGCCAGATTAGTTGTCAAAGGCCAGCATCTGTAGCCCACAAAACCATGCCACAGTTTTATGCTTGGGATGTAACTCCACACCATGCTGGTGCAGGCTGGCCATTGACAAACCTGCATGGTCAGTCAGAGAAAGGTGTGCAACCAGACCCCAGCATTGCTACTTACTGAGATATCAACTTCTGCACATGGGGAAACCTGTATTACAAATAATGCTTTTGTTCCATGATAACAGATAAAGATTGACATCCTGAGTAGGCAAAGATGTCCATGAATTCAGCTACCAGAAGATAAGACCCATCCTCTGATCTCACACTCTGTATTCCATGTTGCCTATCAAAACACTTCCATTATCTGTTATTTCTGGTTTTGCCACATTTTGTAAATAGATACTACAGAAAGGAATTATCCCTCTAGTTCTAGCAAATGAACCACAAAACCTCTGTTGAAAAGGAAGGAAGAAGAGAGCCTACTCTTCCTCCCCAACATACACATAAGTGGCAGAACTAAAGTGATGCTACTGTTGCCAGGCTGAAATAAATTTTCTTCCTTGTTTGTGTTGTCTTCTTAATGGTAATGCATTTTCTAACAGATGAATTTACTGTCACTCCAGAGAATATGTGTTTTATTGATGAAAAGAAGAGAAAATCATTAGCAGTAATGTTGGTGAAGGTGCACATCTTGGTAGGAACAGAATGGAAAATACAAATAGAATATTAAATGGAACAACTATCAGGAACATGAAATTAGTCAAGTGCGAAGGCACAAGACAAATCACTCAAGAAAAAGAGTCATGCAGTTGAAGTATTTGCAAGTAGTCCAGCCCTGCTAGCTACAGTCATCTCTGACATGCTAGGGGACTGAAATAGCCTGGCTAATGAAAACTCCAAGATTATAGACATATTACAGGGATCTAAATGGCTCTGTTGACTCCGCTGGAATCAAGCAGGGCTTGCAAGCCACGGTTCAGATCTGTCCTCAGCTGACCTGAGCTGGTCCTTTGCTCAGCCACCAAACTGCCTCCATGTCCTTGGCACTCTGTTCCTTTAGGATCCTATTTCCCTGAGCCCCATGGTGCTCCCGAGCCAATGCTCTGAGCTCCCATGGCATGGCACTTCCCAGGACACAGAATTTTTATCTGTGTGGGGTGAAACCAGCTCTGCCTGGCGGGGCTGCTGCTGGCTCCAGGCCACTGTCTGCAGGGCCATCTGGTGCTGCTTTTCCCTGGCTCCCTGGCCATTGCAAGGGGCTTTGCCACCATCCTGAGAGCATCTGGAGCTGGGATTAGCTGCTTGCCGCGCCGCCTTTACCCTGCCATGCATTTGTTGTGGAATCAATAGCAAAGGAGAGGTATGAGTTCTGAAGTTATGTATTTGCGTGTAGTCAGAGCATGGACACTTTATTCCTGGAATATCTGGCATTTCCAACAAACACGGTGTTTAAGGACAGGTGGAAGTTTAGGCACGTGACTAAATCTCCTGATGTTTTGTGTTTGTGTTAAGCATTTATCAGCGCACACAAAACCCCACAGAAAATTAGAATTAATTTTGTTAAAAAAAATCTATTGCTCAAAAAAAGAAAAAAAAAGCTTGATAAATAGGCTAATAAAGAGGTATATGAATAACTCTCTATAGTGATATCATTGCAGTCTTCAGGAGAAAAACTCTGAGCTTCTGAACAGACCTTTTGCCCGCCGAGTACAGCTTAAAGGACGTGTTTTCCTTAGATACTTAATATCAAATTAAAGTGAAGCGAAACCTGAAGTGAGACCAGAAATCCTAGTGGACTGCTCTGCTGGAGCTAATTAGCATGTCCTGAAGCTGCTTCCCAGCCTGGAAGGGCTGAGGACACTGGGAGCTGCCTCTGCACCCAGGCTCAACTGAGGCTTCACACGTGCTGGTTGTGCCTTCCGGGAAATTACTGTGCATAGTGACCAACAAACGTTAGAGCTGGACAGGAATTTTCCACTGGAATCTGTTCTTCAGCAGAAAAACCCCACAGTCACTTGTAGCAGCTGCTGCCTGACACAAAGCAAAAGCCAGGATTTTCATCTGCGCAGTCTCCCTGGCATGGGAGGGTGTGGTGGTAATTGATGATGGCACCAATGCATCAGGGAAAAAGTGAAGGGAAAAATCTTCCATTTCATAAACACATCCATGTATTATTTCATATATGCATTCAAAGCTATAAAGCACTGGTTTTACACTGAATTTTATTCTATTTATTGGACTATAATTCACTTGTGTGTATAACATATCTACATTAATAACATCATTGGGGGTTACAGTAATCTTATAAATATCTTGTTGTACTTTTGGAGGTCAGAAAAATCCAGCCTCATAACTACTCAATCAAAACATCCATAATCATCTAGTATAAGCAGATTCCAAACTCGTGTCAGCATATCACAGTGACCAGAAAAATTACAAACAGGAACAAATGACAAACCACTGCAATGCCATCCTTCTCCTCTACTCTGCCATTATTACTTTTTGTGTTGTATCACTGGCAGAAACGGGTTGGTTTGGGTTTTTTCCAGCAAATTCTATTTTTTTATGTTGGAATTATGTTTGCTTCCTTCCCTGTTATTTCATTTAAACAGCAAGTCACTCCAGGTGTTCCAGCACTCATTTCCTGAAGAAAACTCCTTTCTTCTTTTACTGCATTTTGCCCCACATGGCCTTGTCAATCAGAGTTCCCCTTGGAGAATTCTCTCCTCTAATTCATGCAGGTTGCACCTAGGGAGATGCTGTCAGTTCAGGGAGCCATGGAAGGAGGATGATTCCATGAGATTTTTGAACTGCAGTTCATTGGGGCAAATCAGAAGCATGAAAAATGTAATTTAATATTGAAATCACTCAGAAAATATGTTTTATTGTTTCCATATTTCCCCCCCACCCAGTGGCTTGATAACAAATTGTGTGAAATTTCATTCTTTTAAGTTTGACCAGATTCGGGGGGGGAAAAAAAAGTGCTGGAATACAAAAATTTCCCACTAAATAAAACCTGTAATTTTTGGCCAGCTCTAATCAAAATCATTTTGTTTGAAATGAAGCAAACAAAAACACACCAATCTCAGGTTTTTAAAACAATCCTTGCTCAAGGAAAACATCAATCAATACAACATTGACTATATTCAACTATATTGAATAATGCTGCTATTTATATGCTGGGTTTCTTTTAATAAATGTATTTTAAATCTCAGTTCAGTCCTAATTCAAATACATATAAGTTACATTGGCTGAATATATTCTTGCTGTGATAACTCACGATTTTCAAACCCAAAAAATACACTACTTTTTAATTACTATGCAAAAATCACAGAAACTGGAAACCAGTAGCCTGGGTAAATGGTAAAGCACTGATTTAATGAGAAGCTACCTGTTTTTAGGCATAAATTAGCAATTACAAATATTTTTTAATAATTGCAACTGGTGTCTAGCCCTGTAGATGTGAAGTTCTTTGAATGCTGCTAATTCCCCTGGAGTTTCATAAACAGAAGAAAACCTTTCCTAAATAATTCTGAGATTCAAAAAAGCCAAACAAACCAGAATTTTTCCATCCTTTCTCCGAAAAAAACCCCAACCCTTTAGGAATCTAGGATTCTGGAAATTATTTTGGTTCATGGCCTTTTTTCTTCCAAATTAAAATCTCAATGTTGTTATAGCATTCTCCAGTGTTTTGGCGTAGATAGATGTGCACAGTGGATTATACTGAATTTATGGCCAGATTTGTCATTCCAAAGTTGGCACAGAGCTGATTTCAGGTGTTTATGAAAGAAAAATACCCTACTTTCACCTAAATTTAGTACCTGTAGGTACCCATACAACTGGAGCATCCAGCACCTGCCCATGGGTAGCTCAGTTTGTTGTTAAGAGACACTCACACAGGTTTTCGTGCAGAAAAAATAAATAAATAAATACAATTTGATATTCCATTGCAAAGGGTATGGCATTATGAAGGATAAGTGTAGCTTTATGGGGTCTGGGGACAGGAGTGTGCATTATATTTTGTGGCATTTGCTGAAAGAGGCAGCAATTGGTAATTTGAAGTCCTTTACTGGGAAACTTTGAGAGGCTGTTTTGGTCTGACACTTCTCAGGCTTGGAGCAGACATCTGTAAGCCTTGCAGCAGTGCCTGAGACCAGAGCACCCCCCAGCATAAATCACATCTCATGCTGTAGTGTCAGGGCAGGTACTGCGGTCAATGCCTAGGAAAAAAAGTGCCTAGCAATGTCAGAATACATCCTGGCCTTTCTAAAGTACTGAAATATAAATTCCTGGGGCTGCCTCATGGTGCTTTCTAGCAGGCTGACAGAGAGGATTAGGCATGAATTTAGGGCTGCTATGGCTAAAGGTGATGGGTCTGGTGAGATTAATAGCATCCCTCTTTCCCTGACTTGAGGGATATCTAGGATATCCATGTTCATAGCTGAGGGCATGAGGGTAGCTCAAGAGACACTGTAGATTGAAGGGGAGGGGGCAAGATTGGGGAGGAAGAAGTGAAGATAAATCAACTTATTGAGTAACAGGAGCACAGCTGGATACAACTGATGTAGAACTAGGTGCAGATTACAGATGGGACAACTGCTGCCAGCTTTACCCATTGCTAGTACAAGGTAAAAGCACATTGCCTGGCATGAGGAATTGCTTATAAAAGGCATACTTGCAGATTTCAGGGCTAACCAAACATACCTGGAAGCATGTTTCCTTCAGGATGAAGTCTGATGTGGCTGTCTCCACAGGGCTCATTATTGTCATCCCACACCTCTGTACAAAAACTGTAAAAAGGCTGGGAGCATTTCCTTGAGTTTTCATCTTATTTATAATATTTTGGGTTCTTTGCTCTTTTGATGGCATATAAACTGCTTCATACCTAATACTAGCTCTGGTAGCTTAATTAATAAATAAAAAGCCCATAACCTCTTGGTGACCCTATGACATTACATACGTTTAATGTGAACTGCAGATGTAACACTCAGAAAATGTCATCATCCTTTAGCTGATCTGGATGTTAGTCCACAAACTGAGCAAGTGGAGAGACTCAGCCTCCTGTGAGCTGTGGAACAAATGCTCTGTCAGATACATCCTTATGAGCACTTGCCACAATCCCCAAGGTGGTATTTGAAGTAAATTCTTCTTTTTAAACTCAGATGTTTATTTTGACAATAAAAACACATTCATTGCTCTGCCATAACCTATAGTTACACCAAAATGAGCAGAGCTAGCTCCAAAAGGCTGCTCTGAAAACTCAAGTATGAAAAATAAATTTACACAAAGCCATCCTCCAACACTTTTGACTCACAATCCTTTGCAGGTGATGAATACCATTTCTGGTCAGAGAAAAGGAAAACCAATCCAGTCTGGGCAATGACCTTCCCTGCAAGGCATTTATCAAGAATCAGGAGATCCCAGTTTGTACCTTTATGTTCAACTAATCTAATACTAGGTTTATATACTCTTTTTTAGTAAAGTGCTTTTTCTATTCCATTTATTTTTCCAATAATTAAAAAAAAAAATTTTGAAATGTCTGAGAAGAAAAGTTTAGAAATTAGGTGAACATTTTCTTTTGATATGCCATAATATTTGATATTTGCAGCATTTTTTCATTATATTCTAATGTACAAAGATACCTCATACTCTCAGTTCCTAAATTGTTGTTTAGCTCCTCCCTTCTCTTTCCATTTTATAGGCATTGACTCTGTATACTGTACTGAGAAAATGGAAGTTATTAGGTTCTATGTAATGGGGATTAAAGAAAAAAAATAATACAAAGTAAGATAAGAGACTGCTTTCTGGTAAAAAAAAATACTTTTAAATAATTATGAAAAAAATCAAAGAGAGACACAACCCACACTCATTGAAATGTAGGACAAGCCATAAGGAAGTCCCTCATCCCCTGGAGACATTTTTTGAGAGTAAGTTCCAAAATTTGCATAAAATACGCTTTTTAAAAGACTTTAAGTGCCAAAAGTGTACCGACCTCTTGGTTAGGGAGGGTTTTATCATTTATACACCTCCATGACATTTTCGACTTACACAAATGGTCATAGAAGAGTAAATATTAGGTGAGAGAGTGCAAGTGGGATACTCTGTATACTGCTCAAAGAAAATACTGTTGGAAGCTTAAATGAATTATCTGTGTGTCTAGAGGAGCAGACTGAACTTGAACAACCACAAAACTGCAGCTTTAGCACAAAACCTCATAGCAATGAGGTGGGTTTTTTTCATCTCTTTCCTTGAAAGGAAATAATCTACCAGAATCTGCACAAATCAGCTTCCAAGGTTTGTCTATACTGCCTTGTTCTGGTCACATCTAAATATTTTGACCATCCATTAATATATTTGTTGGAAAAGAGATACTTCTTTCCTTCCTATTTCCAGTCTGCACTTTTTTAATGAGACAGAACAAGGAAGTGTGCTGAGTTTGAAATATAATCAAAGATGTCTCAAGTTTCTACACTGATATTTTAGAAGAGACATAGCACAAATGCATTAATTCCACATCTGCATCACCATATTCAGTGCACTCCTAGGAGCTGTCCAGTGTGATTCCTAGATGTCTATCTTTTTCTGCAATCCCAGAACAATAAAATATAAACATTTACAAAGGCTTTCCCCCACTGTAGTCAAGGACTGAGGTTAAATCAGTTAACTGAGAACAGCCACAACCCAAGCAACCCTCCTGTGATTATCAAATGGATATAAATAGACAGTGATATTTGTCCCCACTCTCTCAGGTAAAGCTGTAGCTATGGACCTCGCACAATAATTTTAGCAGGGTTTCAGTAATATATCACATTTATCTAATATAAAGTTCACAGAGAGTGCAATGGTCAGATTGTAAGGATTAATTCCCCACATTCACATCTTCCCTCCCCCAAGAAATCTGCATCTTGGCAATGTTAGAAAAAAACTTAATTCATCGCTAGAAGCACCTTCCATTATTGTTTCTTTTCTCCATTTTTCACTTTTTTTTTTTTTTTCCATAGAGACCTTTGAGAGTTCATATTGTGGTTTTGATCTATTTGGCTTAGTGTTCTAAGTTATATTGAATTTAATCATGGGGTCACCTGAACAAAGTGGCTTTGCTTTTTCTAATCTACTAACCACATTTTTGCTGAGATTGGAAAGGACAAGTCCTATTAGCACTCTGACACCACAGGTCAATAACTCTTTATTTCTTCTATAATTTTATTTTTCATTGTGCCATGCTTTTCAGTTTTCCAAGTTCATACTGGGAAATTGAAATCAACCATCACTACAGCTTGTTTCTTTTCCTATTTTCCTCATGGTGTGCTGAGGATTGCTGCTCTTTCCCTAATATTGATGGCTTGTTCCAGGAGCAGTCAGCATTCTTTTACTTTACCTAGCCCACTGCTAAGACGTATATGTACCAAACATAAAGAATTATTTTAGAAGAAAACATAGTTTTTCAGGTAAAAAAGTAATTCAGCAGATTCCTCATGTATTTCTAATCTAATTCTTTGTATTTAATTAAATTTAACTTCCTCGACAAACTCTTTAAGGACATCACAGGAACAGTTTAAGGACATCATCTGCACGCTGCAACTGAATTGTCCGTCCCCAACAACATCAACATTAGAAAAAACATTCTCAATGTTGTCACCTCATAATATAAAAAAACATTAAAGCTGGGTCTATGCAAGCCAAACCTCTAATCAAAGAAAGGATGAAAGGCCTCCCCTGTGACTTTCAGGCTGCTATCCCAGGATGATTTTAAGCCCACTGCCACCAGCAGAGCTACCCCACAGCTGCCCCCTCCTCAGCCCTGCAGCCCCACAGGGAGCCAGCCCAGGAAATGGTGTGTAGAAAGCTGGAGAGGGCATGACGGGCTGCTGGGAGGCACTTGCAGGTTGTCCCCTGCTAAGGCACTGTGCTGCAGGTGGCTGTGGCCTCTCAGTGCTTGTTTCCCGTGGTTGTACAGGCTGGTGAGCCCACGCTCCCCTGAGTACACGCACACGCACGCAGGAGACAGCAAAGAACTCGACTGTGCAAAGAGATGATGGAGTTAAACATTACAGTTCAAATGTTCTCAATCTAAACAAAACATTTGAAGAAAGACTCTGTATTTGACTTTGTTCAACAACAGAGAGATCCACAGCAGAGGGTGAAGTTGTACTTGAACCTTAGTTTGTCCTTAACTTTGTTTTGCTGTGCCTGTAGATACTGCAAGTGCAGCCCCAAATACAGTTTTGTTGCTACTCTGACTAAACACTATAAAGCAGCCAGTCTTCAAGGGTAAATGTCCATGAGGCTCTATATTCACTTTCCAAGAATAACAACTCCTGATAACACACAGTGAAAGTTTCTTCTATATAAAATGTATTAAGTAAATAGCTGGATATCACTATTAGCAGAAAAGCTGCAATACTGCCTTTTTCTTATGAAGGCTAGTCAGTTTCCTCCTTATGATAAGAATGGCTCCTGACAGAGATGACTGAATTATAAAACTTGTTTCTACAAGTTCACTGGAAAAGAACATCAAAATGTGCAGTCTATGTTGTGCAATGAAGTTTTCTGTTGGTAGTTTCTTCCTTTGTGCAGCCTGCTTAGGTGTTACATACTCTTATCCTGAAGTTTACATTCAAAGTTGCTATCCCTCTATTTAGCAAGAAAGTAATGATAATTAAATGACTAGATCCTCAGACATATTTTTGTCTTTATGGTTCCTGTGCTATTATGTTCTAGTGATGATACCAAAGTTGGCGATCCTTATTTTGGAGGTGTGGGAGAACAATAAAAATGGAAAAAAACTCAGGTAAATGTTCCAGAGAGAAGAGCAAATACTTTCATTTTCACTTATTGTTACTTGAAAAAAAAAAATATAATAAAATAAGTTTCAATAAATTGTTTTCTTTATATCTTCCTCTTTTCAGATCACATGTCTGATAATTGCCAGGGTCTAAAAATTGAGCACGCCCATTAAAACAAATTACAGTTCATTTCTTTCCTTCTCACAGGGCATAGATTATCCTCACTTCTCCCATATCACATAGAGGCAATCTTTACCATCATAGGGCCTTGAAATTTAAAACAAAGCATGCTTTAGCTTCTGTCATAGCACAAGTAATAAAACATAAGTTACTCAAATGGAGACATAGCAATGTATATTTTATGATGATCTGAATCTGAACAAATAACTGATTTCTTTTGGTTTACTCACTAAATATGGTAAAACTCACTGGTAAAAAAGTTAGAGCTGTTACCAAATGCAAAGCACTCAAAAGAAACAGATTCCCTGTTTAATCTGATTTTTATTTTTGTTCCTTCTCTTCCAGTCAATATGTATATTTTAGATATTTTTCTGTATTTTAGTCTTTAGTCTTAATGGTGTATATCTTTATAAATATTTGTACATGTATATATATACACACTCTATACATATATATATATCAGTCTCCATATATATATCTTTATAAAGAGGGAAACAAGTTATCATGGCTTTATATAAATGCATTGATTTGAAATGGGAAAAGGGAGAATAAAATTAGCTTGGCATGACTGTGTGAGATTAGACCCTAAAATTATCTTCCTGCAGTCATATTTAATTCTCTAAACAGCTTTAACTAATTTGCTTAGGCAGACTACTTTTTAGTGAAATGAATGAAAAAACATGCAGCCTCTGCGTTCATTTTTGGTGACTATTCAAACCTCTAAATGTAATAAGCTTTTTTTTCTAACTTTTTTTTTTTTTTCTAATTTGTTCATCTCTCTAACACTCTTTGCTTACTCAAGCTGCCATTGTAGGCAATAGCTTGTGCTGGAAGTGCTCATATTCCCTAAATTTATCAATTTAAGGAATTTAAGTGATATTACATGCCTATAGCTACCCATGGAATTAAACATGGAATTAAACATTGCCAATATCAGATATTTCTCCCCAAGTAAAAACAAAGAAAACAAACCCACCCAAAACCAAAACCAAAACCAAAAAGCAAGTAGCATTTGTTCACATATTTAACCACAGAAGAAAACAAATCAATAGCCAGATACCTAAATTATCACAGGTAGGTGTTTTTCAGTTTTGTTCTCACTCTGTGCCAGGCATTGAACAAGTTAAAAATACTCTTAGTGCTGATTTGAATACAGACTTCATATTGCTGCTAAGGAAAGATGTGGTGCTGTGCTTGTTTGGTATTTTTTTCTCTCTGCATGTTATCACATGCAAATCAATGGAAACAGCTATTACCTAATCAGTTAAAGAAGCCTTTACTCTTGCATTCTTTTCTCTGTCCCATCAGCTTCAGGTCGGCCAAGTGCTTTACCTTACTCTTTGTTCCCTAAAGAGTCATACACAAGGTTTGCAGCTAATGACTTTCCCTCTGGTCACTGTTTGATGCAAATCCAGCCCAACCCAACCCCACCCTGAATAGTTGCAGGCATTCTGGCTAGGTAAAAGAGAGCTAAATAGTCGGGGGCTTTGGTTTTAATAGACAGGGAGCTCCCCAAAAGAGTTGGTGTGTTGTAAATTTGTGTGTAATGGTTTCACTTAGCAAGAATATAACTTTCTGTTTCCTGGTAGAACCAATCTTCCAATGTGGTTGCTACAAAAGCAAACAAACAAACAAAAAAACACTGTATATTTTTGTTACCTACTGCTGGGCAGACTGACGTCTCTACAATTTTGTCACCAGTGATTTTCTTATATTTCATTTAAATGTCAAATGGAGAGCTAGAATATACCTTGTGTGATGGCTTAGAAGAGCAGAGCAGAGATGCCTAGCAGGTAGACATCCGGGTAAACCAAATATTTTTGGTTATTGGCTGTACCACCCTTCTGGTACCTTTCAGGGCACTTCATGTAAGATAATAGCTGTTTCTCCATCCCTACTCATCCCATCATTCTTAGTTTGTACATGTACATAGGACAGGCCCAAATCACAAGTAGCTTAATACTTGCTTTGATAAATTCAGTATTAAAAAAATAAAATCTTTCATACATCTAACTAGAAGTCATTTTCCTGTTTTACTCACTCATAGTTACTTTGTGTACACTGAATACAGATTGCTTACAGAGAACTCTTAACAGCAGCGCTGCAATTATCTTTGGCAAACTTCTGGCAAGTTTAGATATTTTGTCTGAAAACTGCACATGGAAAAAGCAAGTGCAGCCTGTGGAACATTTTTAGTATATTAACACAGATTTTTGTTGAGTGCACAGTTGCCCAAAAGTTCAAGGATTTCAAAAGTGTAATGTAATTTAGAATTGTAGCAGACCTATGCTATCCTCTGCTGTCATTAAAATCAATCCAAATTTAGCAAAATGTGTTTAAACTGGTGTAATTCCATTCTAAATGGAAAAATCTAATGCATATATTTCATGCTGCTGCTAACACTGGCAGAACCAGAACACTAATAAGGTGCTAATTAGGAACTGCCATTTTAAGTCTATCCTGCTTTTGCATGTGAATTTACCATATGCTCCAGATCAGATTTCCTACTGTGAAAAGGCTGAGATGGCTCAAGCGTATGATGTGCAATAAACCACTGCTTTTCAGTGTCCTCTTCTCTAAAAATGCCTTTGGCCTGCTGAATGTAAGTGTGGTTTGTGAGAGGATTGCCATATGTTCTTGCATCTTTTTTTGTTTATTTTATCCGCTCAAAAAACCTGCTTTGGAAAATCATGGTATGGTGCTAGAGAACTGTCTGCAATTAATACCAAGAGACTGCATTCTTCAGACATTTAACAGGGTCTATTTATTAATATTAGAGGTTTGCAGAAAAATGAAACACATAATCAATGCTGTTGTCTGTTGTAATGTGTTTAGACTATTTTAGCACTACAGTTCATTCCACTTTTTTGGGTTTTTTTGGTGTCCCGACATCAAAGGTAGAAGAAATAGCTGATATTACAGATAAGCCACCTGTCCCATGTGTCTTGCACATAGGTTTTTTGGTCCCAAATTTAATCACAGTAAACAGGAGCCATCTTTTCCTTGTCACAACACACAGACTTTCCAAACTATGTATTTCTCAGAACACAGGTATTGTATGCAGAGCTGAAAATGCAAAGACAGCTTTAATTTGTAAAGAAACCCAAACCCCACAAAGTTCAGTTTGACAGTCAATTCCACAACAGTCAATACTTCATCTTGTTGTTACAAAACTAAGCCATTATGTCATAACAAAGCCTAAAGGTGTTGAAAACTGAATGCCTTTTGGATGTTTGCAAGGCGAAAAAAAGCATGTTCTGGACAACACCAACAAAAGTATCAGTAATTGAGATCTGACTCTACTTAGATTTGTTGACTCACTGTGAAAATTCAATGCTCAATATAAGTCAGGGTTTTCCCTTTCTTACATGTGTTGATATGGCCAACTGGTAACATCACAAAAATTGTAGCCTGCAGCTCTTAATCATGTATTTTGCCCCTGGACATAGTTCCACATGGGTCCATTAGGAGAAAAAAGAATAAAAAAGATTATGGGAGAAGGGAACACAAGCTCAGACCCCTAGGAAATATTTAAGATCTAAGAGTATCTGAAATTCAGTCTGCCCTTTTTAGTTGTCAACAGCTTGGCGTAGAGTATCTAGACAAGGTTTCTGTCTGCCACATTTGGAAAAACAGACTTGATCTGTACCCTTGTGATACAGAGGGGAAAAAAAATCTGTATTTACACCTTGTAGGAGGTATTAAGTGTTTCATTCTGTCATTAGGGCTGGAAAAGACCTCTAGGGTCATCAAGACCAGCCATCACCTCCCATGTTCCTAAGTACCACATCCACACGTTATTTCAACACTTCTGGGGATGGTGATTTCACCCTCTTGAAATATCAGTCTGTTTCCATGTTTGACTGCTTTTTCACTGAAGAAATTTTCCCTAAAAATGCAATCTAAACCTACCCTGTCTGCATCACAGAAATTTGAGCAGGGTGGTGTTAGCCACAGGGGCTCACAGGCTCCACTCCAGCAGAGGTGAAGGCAAGACACAGGACTAACTTATCTGATTATGGTAATCCCTAAATGATCACCTCTCCAGCTGGATGCAGGAGTGCCAGTTTGAAATCAAGCCCACAGGCAGAAAATCACATAATTGCATTGCTCCCAAAGCAACTTGGCAGAGAGCTAGTGACTTAAAAAGTCATAATATCCCTCACAGACTCTCCCTTGTGCTGGGTGGAAATGAAATGACGTATAGCTCCACCTGGGGTGATGTGTGAGCCAAAAAACATCAGTGTCATTGTGCCATCAGGTGTGCTGGCAAATTATGCTTCTGCTCATCCTTTATCTTCATCCATCTCTTGCCACTTGTCTGCACAAAATGGGTTTTTATTGGCTCCTCAGAGCTCACTCATGAATTGCACATAAAGGGATGAAAACTGAGCTTAAAAGAAGAATGGAGTGACCTCCTCCTCACAGTTTTAACCTGGGAGGCAAAAGGTCTTCATTTTGCAAATAGTAGCACAACTTTCTCAAAATCAGCTTATACATTTCTTAGCATATTTAACCAAGAAATTATTGACACGCAAGAGGAAATGATGAAAAATACCATCTCGGAAGAGAAGCTTTCAAACATTTATTTACAAGAAGCAATAAGTTTAAGTGGATATTATTGTACATTCCAAGGTAAAATCTTTCTCATAATTTCTATATGACATAGTTAAAGTGGGAACATTAAGTTCCTTCTATGTCAACTAACAGGAAAAATGATAGCATGGAACTTAGGGATTAACAGGCTTGCTAATATCGTAATCAATATTGCAAATCATGATAGCAGAACTGGCTACTTATTTCTTGGAAAAAAAATATAATCAGCAGACCAGTAACACTACTAGGTGCAACAAAGAATATCCCAGCTTTTTCTGGCTGGTTTAGTTAATCTCTTTTTATTTGCCTGGAGACATAAAAGATCCCCACAGAGTGAAACACCATGACCTTTCCAGAGAAAAACCTAAAATGTGAAATTGATATTATTAATGGAGACCTAAAAACAAATGTTCAAAACAACGGTATTTAAAATAATGCTACACAGTAAGAGCACATGGCATAGAAGAAAAGTGGAAGACAACCCTAAGAGATTTCAGTAGGCATTTATAGACCCCTGTAATGGCATGAGCACTCTCTGGGGAAGTGACTGGAGTTCAAAAACTCAAAACTTGAGTGTAGCTCTGCTGATTCTTTAATTGCTGCACCCCTCAATGAAAACAAAACTGCAACAGAAAATAAAACACCAGTCTTGGAATTCCTGTGCTTCTCTCAGTGCTGCACTGTTGGCACTTGCTGAGCAGCAGGCCCAAACCCAGACCTGAGGGAGGAGCCCTGCTGGTTCTGGGCAGTTGCTTGTCCCTAGAATCCCTCAGACTGGGAAGTCCTCTGGTCCATGCCTGTGCTGCTCCATCCCTGAAAAGCATCCTCCTCTCAGCTCACCAAAATACCTCTCTGCAGCTGACAAATTTGTGCTAGCAGACTAAAATAGCTCTGCAGGGGAAGTTTACAAGGACTTGTTGGCATGTGTATAAATAAATGTTGCTCTTTCCAAATTTACCCAGGGTATGCACCTCTCAGATACCCTGGGGCCCACCCATAACTGCAGAGTCCCAAAACACCACAGTGTACATCAGAGATTAAATTTAACTGTGTAAGAAAAATGCTGGGACTTGGCATAAGTAAAGAGTGATGATTTTAGGCATAAGACGCTGGACAAGGCCAGGGAAGGATAAGGTTTGGCTCAGCAGCAGCAGCAAACTTTGGCGACCTTGAAGAGGTGTTTGCACCTCAAGTCTGTCCCTTTTTAAAACAGTTCTGTAAGGTCTGCTCGTCTGTCTGTCTGCCTGTCTGTCCCTCTGTGTTGCTGTTCAGACTGCAGCTTCCTCAGACTAATTCTAATTTTGCGCTGTATGTAAAAAGACTCAATCTGCAGTCAATATGTGTTCTGTGATGGAACTAGGTACTTGGTGTAGGGAGTTAAAATGACACTGATTTTCTTCTGTGTGTAAGCAGGATGGCAAGAATCAGAAAGGATGGAAAAGACCTCCAAGTCCAGCCATCAAATACTTCCAAATCTTGGCCTAATCAATGAATTCCAGGCTTGCTTGGACCCATCTTTGTCATGAACATTCCTGCTTGGATGATTTTCAACTTTATTTGAAGTACCTTATGTCCCTCAGTTTTTTGGAGAAAATAACCTAATATGAGACCTTTCATAGCTTTCTATTGGCCATGGAAAGAAAACATCAGAAAATTAGTATTTTGGATGATGGAAAAACTCTCAGAGAGAGTTTAATATGTTAGGGGAATGAGAAGAGCAGAAAAACTATCAAAGTAATATCATGGTGGAGATGCAATTCAGGCAGCATATCAAGAGAAGTGAGGGCAAAAAGAGAGAAATGTTGCACTTTGAAAGCTTCATAGGCTGAAACACAAAGTGCTTTCTTTCATTTGCAGTTAAAATTCACCCACTGTCAAAGGAAATGGGCAAAAACTGCCTTCATCCCCACCCACCTTAGTGTTTTGTTCCCCAGGACAGACTTGAGCATTCTGCAGGGGAAAGGGAAGGAAAGGGGAATGCACAGAAGTGTCCAGGTCTGACCTTTCATTCCTTCTGCCTGAGAACCCCAGCAGTTTTTTCCTTTCTCATTATCACCACGCATTTCAGCTGCTGCCATGAGGAGTGGCATTCTTGTTCTCTGCAGTCAGTCAGTTATTTATGGAGCTTGACTTTCTTCCTAATTTACCGCAGTTTCTCATGAAATACCTAGCTAACAACCTGCTTACTCTTGCTCATATTTTGTTTTTATAAACTCCTGTGTTAAATGCAAACAGACCAACCCTATAATCTTTTATACCAATTTAGAGGTTTAATTCCAAGACGAGTAAAAGAGGAGTGACATCTTGGTGTTACTGAACTCAGGAGCAAATCTGTGTTCTTTTTCTTGAAGTTCATGCAAGCTGTGTCAGAAGAGATCACTTAGTCCACAGGCATGTGATTCACAGGACATTTAGTGTAGCTCATGAAAACACAGCAAAAATAACTTTTTGTAAGTGTGTCACATGTTAACCTTGTATTCTCCAGGCCCCTTCTGCCCCCCAGAAGTCGATGTGGTTTGAATTTTATATTTTTTCCATCAGACACATGGCTGCTGAACTCTTCAGCAATTGCTAAACACTCCTCAGAGTAGGTCCATTTACTTCTGTCGGGCCATTTATAAAACAAATTACTGTGCATGCAAGGTAGCCTCAATGACAACTGCTCCCTGCAAATAAATACTACCTGAAGGCTGAGAAACCTGCTGGAAGCACTGCTTACTTGAATATAGAACAAAGCTTCTGTTTAAAGTGTGAACATTTTGTTTGTTTATTCAAGCAACATTTAATCCAAGCATGACAACAATCAAACTTTTTACTTCTGTTTTCCCATCACTCCAGAGCTATGGTTTGCAAAATGAAAAATGAATTATTGCTTTAGCAGTTATCCCGATTTTTCCTTGTGATGGCTGGTTAGTGTCCATGGACCCCTGTCTAGTGAATCTTACAAGAAGTGTGAGTGAATAATCATTCATTTGTTTTCAGTTTCTAGGAAAATAGTTTCTTTACCTGCTCCTTGTTTTAAAATGTCAACAAACTGTCATGGAGCCTCAGAGAATAATTTAGCACCAGCTGATCATATTCTGTTACAATACAACAAGCCTCTCACGTCACTGCTTCAAATCCTATTTTTAAAAAATCAAAACTTTTCATGCCATGGAATGGGAAGATGGGAAATGTTCACTCACTAGAAATTAATTTGGTATTCATCATAACAGCATTTATCATAATGTATTAATTTGGCATTCCCATGGCTGTCACACGTGAGAGAATTCCATCCTAATGTACACAGCAAATGAGCACATACAGTGTTACTGAACCAACATCACTGTGCAACATTTTCTTATTTGCAGTATTCACATGCTTCAGGTTCTAATGCAAACCAGGGGAAGAATAAAAGGGAAGCAAGGAAAACAAAAATTACATGCACGTGTGCTTTCCCACTATCTACTGTGTAATACCACTTCTTTCTAGGCACCTGCTACTTCCCACCTAATTTGTGTGTATTGCTTTATACAAGATCTCCAACTCATCATTCTCTACATTTTGGGGTTTTTTTTTTCAAGGTACATTCAATTACTTTTATTCTTCCACTTGCATAGTTCATGCCTCCTTCCTAGAGTGCTCCTGCAACACTTTAATTTCTGCATTTTTGAAAGAAGAAAACTAGATTTGCACTTACCTTTTCTCGGTGGGATGAGAAGGGCAGTAGCCTTAGTTTACAGAATAATTCCTGTTTCAAGTAGCTTCCCAACCCTGTTGTTCATAGTGGGTTTTTAATGTGGATCCACCTCAACTCCCCATTCCAGAATTTGTGCAGCAATCCTGAAAAATGAGCAAATTCTCAGCAATGATATCAAGCGTTTCAGAGCATATTATGCAATTTCTTAAATCCTTTTACTATATCAACCCTTTCCACTAAACTCTGCAGCACAAAATTGTTTGAAGTTAGAAAAACAAGATTTTCCTGCAGGTATTTAGACAGCCTAAGCTTAGATTTAAGTCTATTTAAGCAACTACTCTAAGAAATTAGATCATTTACTTAGGGTCTGCACTGAAAACTGTTAAAACAATGGAAAATTAATAAAAAATTCTTTTGACTATAAGTGTGCCAGATGGTTGTTAAAAGTGTGATATTGTAAGTATAACTAACTCATATGCAGTAATTTAAGGTGAGTGCAAGAAACACAGCTTCCTTTATATTGGAGTTGTTTGTTTTTCTCCATTACAGTTATCATACTCCCAGCTGTGTTTGCTTAAGCACTGAAATATATTTGGGGCTGGTAACCAGCTAAATAACAGTATTTCTTGTTTGTTAGAATTTAGAAGCAGCATAATGAGAAGAGGAAATCTTTATCAGACAGAATGATCGAATTCATTGCCTTCATTGAGGTAGCACAAATATTTGTGTGTGATTGAAGAAAAATAAAACAGAGAACAGACTGCAAACGTAGATTCTAAAGAGAGACTGTGTGACAGATACAGAAAGTTAAAGGTGAGAGATACAGAAAGTTAAAGGGCTAAGACCTCTTGTTATCCAAATGAGAGTCCTACATCAAGGGAGAGCCAAAACTGTATCTACAATCCCTTTCAGTCTCTAGTATATAAGGCATATCTACTGCAATTTTAAAATAAGGATTGGATATAAAAAATGCCAATATAAGACCCTACTTTGGGTGTATTTTAAAGTAATTTGAAGCTTGTTTCTTTTACTGGTTTACTTCACCTGCAAAATTATCAGCATACAAAACCTGAGAGATCTCTGAATCCCTGATGTTTGGTGAGGTCATAAGACTGGAGAGAGCTGGAACTGCCAAAGCTGTTTCCATATAGTAGGTGAAATGTTGGTCAGAAATTAGATACACCAGCTGAACATCACACAAAATGTGTAAATATATAGTGGGCTTTAAATGAAATAATCCTTACTGTGTCTACTAAATCCTTTTTCTGTCCCAAATATATTGCTTTCTTGGAAAACATTTCCCCTTTCACATCAGTGATTCTATTGCCAACTTCTATCTGCTAATCATCTGCAATTCAATTTTGGGAAATATGTTCAGCTGCTTAAATTCTCTGCTCAGCAGACATGCAATGGGTTTTGTTTTCTACCAAAAATTAGAAAAAAGTGTTTGAAAGGTACTGAACAAGAATGGAAATATAGCTGTTAGCACTTTTAAATGTTTTCCTCTAATCACATAACTGGAAGAGCATCCGTTTAACCAAATGCTACTCCCAAGTCAGCAGTCATACCTGTGCTCCATGTGACTCTTCTATTACTTACAGATTGTTTTTTTGCTCTAAATAACAATCTAAATAATACCTGCATTTTATTATGATATTATAAATTGCTGCTTTTTTGTTCCTTCAGTGCTTTTAGTATAGGATAAATGACCCATTTGATAAGAGTTAAATACAGGAAGGTAAAACCAGGTCATATTATCATGCCAGAAATGTGTGTGTAGCACATGACATAAGCTGCAGCCCAGCAGGGGTTTAGGCTTTATTGACAAGCCTGAAAACATTATCTCATAAATTCATTGCACATAATTCCTGAGTAATCAAGGATTTGGAGCATTTTTATGTATTTTTTAAAATGAAATATGCATATTACAGATTGAAAATAATGAATGTTATGATTGGGAGAAATGTATCACTTATATGTACTCAAAGCCCTCAACGAAACCCTTTCATTAAAGGAGAATAATGTCAGGCTAAATATTATAGAAGTTGGAGTCTCCTTTAGGTAGAAATCTCCAGTTTGTGGTTTCTGGTAGCAAAAAAACTTAAACTGCCATTTGTTTTGATATAAAACACATTTAAACAGAACATAAAAGCATACTAAAGTCCCCCTGAGACCACAGCAGCTCAGTTTAAAGATGTACAGTGAGAGAAGTAGGGCTTTAGAGTCATATGTCCATGTTCACCATTTGCTTGTATAATTTTATGAAGTCCAAATTTGCAAGGAGAAAAGGGCATAGCCCAGCCCTCATCTGACCCACTGGATCCAAGGCAAAGTGACATGACAACACTCCTGGAATAACCTTGGCTAACCCACCCTGAGTCTTCTGAAATCCCATTGTACAACACCAGAGCTTCTCAAGAGCAAATTGCCTTTTTCCATGTGTTCCCATTGCTGCCATCACTGGAAGTTGTCCCCGGAAAGGACAGCACAAGGATGCTGAGCATGCACAGACACACCCAGGACCTGTCCATCCACACCTCAGGGAAGCATAGCCCAAGCCCTTTGCTAAGAGGCAGCAGAAGTTTGGCTTTTCCTCTTTTCCACATTTCAGAGCTCTCCCAAAAGTGGAGGTCTTGGATCTTTGCTCAGTTGGTTTGGATTACAGGAGACAATTCCATCTGCCAAGTATTGAACTGTGCAATGTAGGCATGTACATTCAAACTACTTGGCTGAATGCCCTTTACAGTAACCTTAATTCATTTTACACTGAATTAGAACATATAAATCACTGCCACCAAACCACCAAACAGCTCAGAGGAGAGTAAGGCTAAGAATGTATTTAATTTAATTTTCCAATAAGCTCTACTATTTACTTGTTCTCTCAGTGAGTTGCTATGTGTTTCCTTATAACATTGTTCCTTGTTCATTAATACAGTGTCCCCTTACATCTCTATTATCTGTGCCCTATAGAAATCTTTCAATGTGAATAATATTCTTCAGATGATTTTAGCAAAATATGAACAGTGCCAATGTCCACTCTTATTTTCATTAAATGATCTATGCCCTTTTCTATACATTACACAAGGACATATTCTTATGTCCTTGTGTAATGTTGAGCAACAGGTTTCTTAATTTCTCATTCAATGTAGATTTCATTTATATTTTATTCATTTAAACCATCCTTGTCTATTGGGAACATGCTACATCCATATAATAGATTTCATGGGTCTATTGTTTCTGCACTGAGCATCAGGATAAAGGACTGGAAAAGACAGTTATAATAAGGATAAAGGACTAGAAAAAGACAGTTACATTTGAAGAACTTACTGTACACACTTAGACACCTCTTTAAGAGCCTCTTTTCTTCCATAGACTGGACTCACTCTTGGAAGATACCTGGGTTCAAATGGTAGCTAAGTTTATTTGATTGCCTATAAAACTGATGTAATTGTACTGTCTTAAGTCTTCAGGTAAAGACAATGACATTTCAATCAATATTAAATAATTTGAAATGTGTTCTGTGAGCTGAAAAAAATAAGCATGGACTTCAACTCTGTTTCCAAGGAGAGGTGAAATTGAACTTCAAAAGACAAATCACATAATATGCGAAAGGTCTAGGAAGAAGAAGGTCAAATGCAACTCAAATTTTACTATGCTGTCTTTGTTCTGAGGGAAACTGGTCTAAATCACCAAGATTAACTGATGTAGGGTGTTCATCTCTCTGATGAAAGTGTCCAAAATTGCCAGGAAGAATCTCCAAAGAGGTGCTGCTGAGCGAGAACCCAGTTCAAAAAGTGTTAAACATATAGCCCAGCTTTGTCAGACTGCAGCTCTGAGGAACATAATGCCTGAAGTCAGTTTATTCACCCCATTTATTCACTGCTCTCTGCTATGGAATGAACTAAAGACTGGATGCAGTCAATACCATGCAATGCCATAACCATTTCATTCAACTAAAACTGGAGCTTTTGTGCATTTCTGCTCTGTGCCACAGTTTTCAAGTTGTTCTGTACTGAAAGCAGCTACTTCTGCTTGGTTTTTTTTCTTAGTCCAGTGGAGTAACAGATGATGTGCCATAAAATTCTGCAAAATATCATTGATGTCAGTGGTTAAAATGTGAGCAAATATTAATATTAAAAATGCAATCTACAAAATATTCATTTTAATTAGTATGTCTGACATGTCAAAAATCAACACTTGAGTAGTAAAAAATTCTGCAGTTTAGGCTACACTCCACATAAATGATAATTTCAAAATTAAGACATGCAAATTTAATCAATAGATTTAAAACTTTACATCACTAGAGGTACTTGAATTATTTCTAATCAGCCTAGTAAATTGAAAGTATCACTTAATTGTTTCTTCCCCCACCTTGAAAGACAAGCCCACCTTCAGGCTAGATTTTGCTCAGAATAAGATAGATTATCTGCAACCTTTGCTCTTCTTGTTATTCTTGACAATTAAAGGTATATTATAATGTCAGGAAAACAAGCAGCTTAAAATCCCAGATATCATTTCATCATTTAAGAAACTTGAGCTGAATCAATGGATTTTAAAAAAATAATATTGGTAAAGTTTAATTTTCTCATTGTAATATGTTTAACAAAGCTGAAATATTTTGTTGCTGATGAGAGATCAGCCTTTATGTTTAAATCTACCTTTAAGTCTATGTGCTTATTTTTCAGAATTATTTTTTAAAATTGCTCATTTTGTGAAACATGCTGTATAAAGTTCTCATGTTTTGGTAACTTATAGTATGAACAAAAAATTGTGAAAAGTTAAATTCCTTGTTTTTTCCCTCCCCATTTTTCAATTTTACAATCTACATGTTAACAAGGTTGTCACAGCCATATGTTAAAATATCTGCATGACACCTATAAATACAATATATACTGAATTCTAGCCCTGAAATACATTTTATTTTTACAGAATGTTCATCAACAGCTTGTTGAATGTACTTCTGAAAAAGGGCAAGAAAGACTGAAGACCCAGTTTTACATTTTTACATGAAAACTCACACTGACACTGATAGAACTACTCTCTTACTTGATGATTACTTACATCTGGAATTAGTATGATTCTTTTCACTGTATTTTCTACAATTATATCTGTACTGTAATAGTTACATATGCAGTTGAAAGTATCTTAAAAGTTTTTCAGCTCAATATATAGCCTCAAGATTTTCAGGTTAGATCTTTTTGACATCATGCATAAAGCCTATATTTCCTTTGAAATAAACAGGTGGAATTATATAATGGAAAAGAATATGACAATTTTATTCTTTTTTCCTAAAGTTGTCTGTGGTAGGTGCTGTGTGGGAAATTCCCACCTTTCCAAATGGAGCAGAATAACTTTTTTATAAATTCTGGTATGCCACTACACAGCTATTTAGCCTGCAATAGTATTGTATTTATATAAATAAACTTGTTGACTTGAAACTACTCAGTTTTCCCATAAGCCACCATAATTACATAAATAATTATAACCTGGAGTTCCTAGTAGCTTGTCTTCAGTAAAGAGCCAGCTTCTGAGTCATGGACAATGGGATCCTTAGACATTGGCATGATGTGAACTGGGTCAGCAATCTTTTCTTTCCACAGATTCAAGGACAAAAATCATATGACACACTTAAGGAAAAACCCCCTGGCACGGCGGTAGAATCACTCTTGTATTCTCTGACACAGATGAGTCACTCCAACAGGACTTTCCAGGGCAAAATATTTTTGGACAGGAGAGGAAAGCAGAGAATATGTTTAATCTCTGAACTGCACAGAGGCTGTTGCATGGTCTCAGCACAGTGACTTCCTAGAAGGTGTGAGCTGAAAACAGCCACAGATTTCTGACACTGGTCAGGGAGCAAACAACATTAATTATTTCTTGGTGTTGTGAGGACCCTCAGTAACATATTCAGCAGTACCTATGCCTCACTGTAAGGTCAGCTATCAGTATGAACTCGCAGGTTGGTAATGTGAAGGTAATTGGTTCAGATTCCGTACATGCAAACCCAGGAGGGATTCTGACTTAAAAATGGAGTTATTCCCTCAAACCTATGTACCATGGCTGTCAGACGTTCGGTGGAAAAAAACAAAACCCACAACAACATATTAGAGCTTTACCATGCATCACCAACCCCTCATTTAATAAATGGTGTTAGCATGACTAAAGAAAGTCTAGCAGGCAGTTTTTGAAGGAAAGACTGGGCCTGCAACTAGGCAGTGGGCATATTTTTTCATATGCAGCAAACTCAGGTTTTTCTTATTTTGCTACAAAATGGGAACTATGTATGTCCCATACCATACTTTAATGTCCTTTGACAAGGGTGACAAAGTACTGCCCAAAGAATGGTGTGACCCCCACCCCCTTCCCTCCTCCACTCACAGATGTTACATAGAGTGCTTGAATACACAGTCTTTGTAACCCATGTTCCTAGAGGGTCATGGGAGGACAAAATCCAAAGAAAAATGAAAGAAAAGCACAGGAAGAGTTTTCAATTTGATTCAAGTACATTCTGTCAAGAGGTTATTCTTCACCTATGACTGTGAACTGCTCCTGGAAACTTCAAGTCACAGCCCAGCCCTTGAAATGTTTGGTATGACTTGCAGTACAGATTTTAATTGTTTTTAAGATTGGAGATGGTCATCTAGCTAGCGTACTTGTTGTTGTTGTTGTCCATTTGACTAGAGTGCTGCGAAGCATCTTTACCTAAGTTTCATAGGCATTGTGTACGAAATAAGAAACTTCCAAATTGTCATATTTCAAATTGCCATGTAGTTCAAAAGGACCATTGCTCTTTGCAGAAATTTAATGTATTATTTGCTGTGTAGAAGTCTATACTTCTTGTATTTTTTCATTGTTTCCAATTTGTATGCAATAGTTAAGATTTGGTGGCATTCAACATTTTATTTCCTAATAGAAAGATCATTTAATACCGTCTCTGAACAGTTGTGTTGAGGAATCCATATATTGTCCAAAACAGTCAAGTTATGGGCTTTTCACTGATTTTTCAGAGAATAAAATGTCAGTTATTTATTCACTTTACTAGATAATGTGTGAGCAATCAGTTTTTCTCTGACCTCAGATCCCCTGGGCGCCTCCCCACTGCCAGACATTTCTGTAACTACATGTTCTTTCCCAACATCAGACTAATGCACTAGGCTTGTACACATCCCTTAAAATGAAAAAACTGAACCAAAACCAAGAAAGGTGCCACATCCAAAAAAGCTAACCTTTGTTTTCCCTGATCCTCTGCAAAACTCCAGAGAATCATTGTTTTTACTATGTGCTTGAGCTTCATAATAATATACATCTGTAAGGTCATCATGTTTTTGGGGATTTTTTTTTTTTGGTGAGACTGAAAGCTTGAACTCTGTTCACTAAAGCAAAAAAAAAAAAACAAAACAAAAAAACTTTTCAATGAAGCAGGACCTCAAGGGACCCTCTGTGATTCTGTGGCAGACCCATCATAAATATGAGTCCTAAGGGTTATTTTCCTCTCATTAATTCTTTGAGAGGTAATTTTAATGAAATACAGAGTAATCGGGTATCTTTTAATGGTTAAATGCTGAGCTTCCTGGAAATGTTTTCCCTATGTATTTACACAGGAACATCTAAAGTGTAAATATAGTCCCTGGGTAGTTATCTCACATTGTAAGGGATTTAATACAGTGGTTCAGATTCCGAGTTGACATAAGTGTTTTGTAAATACAGTGTCATTAAAACCAATGAAGCTAAGTCAATTTACATCAGTTAAGGGTATGACAGTGTGTACAGAAGATTTTTTTTGACATAATCATCCTGAGTTTGACAGCTTCATGGGCTGAGGGAGCCTTTAATACAGTTGTGGGGCTTCCCATGAAAAGGATTTCTTCTGACATACAGAGGAAATGTATGGGGGAAAGGAGAGCAAAAAATTTAAAAGTCTGGTTATGATACAAAAATGTTGAAACATCTTCATTACAACAATAACATATTGGTGGATATCTTCACTTTCCAGATGTGTGGGCAAGAGACTTGGACTGCCTCAGCTGCAAGAGGTGTATGCTTTGTATTTTTATTTTTATTTTGCCACAACCCATAGCCATAAAAAGAAGAGAGTATCTCATTCAAGCCCACGGACCTCAAGGTGTTGTAAAGTAACAGCACAACACGCCGGGAAGAAATCACTATGATAGCCACCTGAGGGCATGCTAGGAAAAGAAGAAATTTGAGTCTTGTGTATAAGTGTGGCTTTCACTCACTGAAACCTACAAAAACTTCTGGCAATTTTGTCTGCTATTTGTATTTGTTTGGTTCATTGTCTTCCCACAGATTATTTACCTTTCGTTTTTGTGATTCACTGGTGGGGAGCTAAGAGCATCAGAGGCAAGGGCCTGAAAGGAAACATGCTGGGCTGTAAAAACAAGTTTGCTGCTCCTCTGTGCAGTACATCCTTCTGCTCTGGGAAGTAGTTGTCTGTCAGCAGGAAACATGAGCAGAAAAATAAAATCATCCCTTTTCCAATTATTCTAAAGAGTTTAAAGTTTTCTTTGTTATTATTTGTTTTTCAATACTTTCCTCTAACTCCCTCCTCTAGTCCCTATCTATGCAGAATATTTGCCCTGATTACAAGGGCCCAACATCCAAAAGGCAATTTTTAAATATATACAGGTTATATATTCAGCCTTGTTTTCTGATTTATTTCCTCATGATATGCACTTTGCCAAGTCTGGGTGTCATGATATTTATTGCTAAAGTTACCAGACAAGCTCCCCCATCACCACCCGGCTTTTAATATAAAAATATTGAAATAATACAACAACTGAAAAATAATGTTAGTTATTAACAACTTTTATCCCGTTACTGAAACAAATACTGACTTTTGTTCACTAAAGGCTTTCTTGTTGCATTTTAAAAAAATTAAACTATGTTTGGGGAAATTCAGGTTACTTCTTTTTGGTGTTATTAATTATAAAAGAAAAAAGGTCTAGAAACTATTTCTATGTGGTTGTGAACCTATTTTGTCAAACTGTTGGGAAAGATAGTGACACATAGTGTAGCACTATGTACTCTTTTTTCCAGAATAATTTTTGCACATTTTCTGAATTTTACAACAGCCTAGGAAGACTTCATGGAAGCATTTGCATTTTTGTTTTGGGAGAATGGGAAATATTTTCAGTGTTAAACACAAAAGGAAGGAAATCAAAACCCTACTTGCAGCGTTAATTAAAAAAGAGAATCATCCAAGATTTGCTCACTTCCTTTGGAAGACTCAAATTACAGTGTTACAAATAGATTTTGAAAGTGTGGAGTTTTGACTTGAAAAAATAATAACACATAATAGCCTTATCTGATGCGAGGAAGAGATGTAAACCAAATCAGAGGGAGCACCATAATTAGTAAAAAATACCAGAAAAACAGCTCTGATGTGGTTCCATTGTGAGAAATAATAGGCCTGCTTGCAGAGAGAATATTCACTTGATATATATACTTTATAAGTTTACCAGTGGGAAAGTTATGTCAGGCACATGCACGAGCTTCAGTCTGCATTTTTCAACATGTTATTTAAAGGCTGGTACATACCTACCCAGGTTTTACTCATTGCTCCAGGATGCAACTACATTTCCCTTAATATGCTTGGATAATAAAACAGTTGGTGGTAATTATCCTAATGATTTCAGCATGAAGATTAGTAACCCTTGAAATTTTTATCCTTGCTAGTATAAACCAATTTACAAGGGCTCAAAGTACCTGTTAAACTGCCAAAGTAGAGTACACATTTTCAGTAGTCAAATTAACCTCTGAGTTTAGAACAGCAATACTTTTTTACACAGAACTGATGCCTCTCCACCTCTTGAATAGAAAGCATTAGTAATTGATTTTCCAGGTGGGAAAAAACCTTGGATTTAAAGCACTTTTCCCTAAGTCATGAGGAAATGTTACCCTTCAAAATGAAATTCGGATACACATGATCCAAGAAAAAATCAAACAAACAAACACCTAATTTTCCTTTTTTTGTAGAGTTTTTGTACATTGGAATTATCATCATTAGTGTACCAATACATGTAGCAATACATTCTATATATTATATATAGACGATATAAAACCCACTATATATATATATATGATCAAAGTCAGTGAAGACCCTTAATTTAACACAGGTCAAAGGCACTTAACTGGATGCATGCTGCAGCCCCTCTTCATTCTGTCAGTTCAGTAAATTCTGCTGCAGAGTGGGGTTAAGTAACTCCATAACTTAAACACACAAACACATTCTGCAGTTACACCAAGAGTCACTGGTGGAGTCCTAACCCATCTGTAAAAAGTTCCATTAAGGAATTGCTCTCCCATGTATGATCAGTGAAACAAAATGCCTGCGTATTTGTACAGAGGGAGATTGCAAAGCAGTCAAACACTGTTTTTAAAAGACTGGTTTTAAAAAACTTGCCCAATAGTTCAATTTTCTGTTGAACAAGTGTGCCTTTTAATTACATAATAAATAATTCATCCATGTCTCTTATCTAGAAAATCCTTTGATTAAGTATGACAACGCTGTTCCAATCTATGATTTTCCAGCAAGGATCAGGGAGTAGACTAACAAGAATTTTCTAACTGGAAAGAAAAGACAGAATGAATATTTAGATTTTCATCCACAATCAGATGCAAGGCTGATAGCAGATTATCTGATAAATTTGCTCATCTTTACCTTAGCTTGCCTTTGCATCCGAGACACACACTTGATTTGTCAGAAGCAAGGACATTGTTTCTTTTTGTAAAAATTGATTTTCCTTGCAAAGATGAGATTATCAGTCAACAACCACTGGTTCTATTATTCCAATTGTTTTTGTGGTTTTCAGTCCTATCAACATTGACTATTAAAGGTCTTAGAGAAACCACATAAATTTGTCTACAAAATACTTTTCCGCAACTTTGCCTTTTTTCTTTTTAATTTCTTGCTTTACTTAGTTTTTACGATTTTCCATTTGTCTATAATATACTTATTATTCACCATTCGTAGCATAAAAAACAAAATGAAGGAACCTCCCTTCTTGTTTCTTTCTACATTCTGTATTTCCATGTGCAGTTTTTGCAACCACCTGCTTAGAGTAGACCTCACCTCCCTCTCCCATTCATAGTAAAAGCATTGACAGAAATAATTCCTTCAGGAAAATAGAAGGTTAATAGATAAGTGAAAGCTTGACTTATTTTTCTTTCATTAAAGTCCTAATGTACTCTCACAACCTGGGTTGTTTTTTCTTTACGTGTTCACGTGAATTTATTATAAAATTAAAAGTTAAAGCTCCAACCCCAAACACTGGATTTCACAGAAGGATTCAGGCTATACCTAATATTTACAAATTACTATAGGACTTTTGCAAATGGCAAGTAACGGGTCAGATGAAAATCTCTGTGTGCAATACATTCAGTGTAAGAGGAGACTCTTTAGCAACCATTAGTGGGGAGAAATGACAGCAAGCTTGTGTAAAAGAGAAAAATCAGAATGGAAACACCTACAGTGACAGCACCATTAGGGGTAAAAGATGTTGCATATGGGTAAGGGGTGGGGGAGAAACACTAAACCACAGGCATTCAGTGGAGAGCATGGAGAGTTTCTTATGAGTAAAGTTTTACAAAACCAGGAACACCAATTTACTTGATTATTATTATTAATCACCACTATTTGCATCATTATTATATTCTACATTATTTCAATTAAATTGTTCTCATCTCAGCTGAGGAATTTTACTCCTTTTTCTGATTCTTCTTCCATCCCACAAGGAGAATGGGGATATCATCTCACAACTTGCAGGTGTGCCCAATATTCTTTGGTCTCAATCTTGCAAATTTGCATTTGACCATGCCATTTTTTTTTTCCCCAAACGAAACACCTTAGAAAGCAAATTAGATCTTTCTATATGTATAAACCATCTTCATAATTAATTACTGTTCAATCAGCCTTGGTGTCATTTACACATTTTCTCAGTAATAAGTCCATATATTTTTCTTCTAGATTTTTTGCTGTGCATCTAATGGCACTGGAACAAGTTGGTAAGGATTCTCATTAGAAATATCCACAGCAGATGATGATATAATATTAGATATAAACACTTTTTTGCCACCTACTACTTAAGCAGTGCAACCAAGCACTTCAGTCTTCTAAGGTTGTTTCCATTAACCCTGTGTTCATCTTCTGAGAGGAGCTGAATTTAAGAGAAAAACCCATCAAATAAAAATATCTATTTAATAATTAGGATATCTAAATGGCTAAGAGAAAACATAAGAGGCTTTGCAAGTTAGTTTTGATACTCAGAAGCTGATGTTGATTGGAAGATATTAATGAAAAAGAGTTTATTATATTGATGAGCAACAATCAAATGGAGATGATGCTAACAGTTAACTTTTAAAGAACATAAGCTTCATAAGGTTTCAGAAAATCTGAGATAGAATTAAATTGTCTTCTCTTGTAGCTAGGTTTGATAGGTTTGCTCAGCCTAAAACACTGAGATGGCCTAGCTTGTAATTAATGGTTATTGGTGGCATAAAATAGACATTTCAGTTTTACAGGACATATGAGGGTGGAAATATAACAAAATATGGGTGCTACTAACTAAAATATTAATTTCTGAAGGCTTGTGAAGTGCTGTTGAATATAATTTTTAAGTAGATGCCTGTTACTTTATTAACCTTTCAATTTTGCTGCACCAAGAAGTTTACAATATATTAGGGCCAAAGAGTATTATTTGATCACATCTTCAAATATTTACGTACAGGAAAAATGATCTACTATTATTCCAGGAAAATAAAACATATGTATATTGTTTGTAAAAACAATAAAATTATAAATTTTTCCCATTCAACATAAGTTATAATTTTTTCCCATGCAACACCTTCAGGGAGGTGTTTAACTGTTCTGGAAGTCTCTTCCAAATATTAACACACAAGTTCTGAAACGTCAGTGGTCAAGAGCACACACGAGGTTATATAATAAACTGCTGAATCCCTGTCTTGAGTGCAAACCTAAAGACAACTTTTATTGTGGAAATCCTCTTGCCTTTCCATTAAATCTGAGCAGATGGGGGAAGGGAGGAGGAATTATTACCACTGATTTAATTAAGCTACTAAAATTACTGGTCCTACTGGGAAATGACATGTTTGAGATTGCAAATTGGATGTAATCATCTCACCTCTTTATTATTTTTGGCATAAAAATAAATTAATTTTGTGTATTTCCTGTTCTTATTACTGTACTTGTCATAAGAGGGAACTATCAAACTTTTAATAATACCTGATGTACTTTGGTAATTATGGTATTATGCTCCACAACTTTGACATTTTCAACCCTGTCCTTGATTTACTGGCTATTCCACTCTTCCCTGTCAGGTTAATAAAGGCTGTAAATATGGAATCAGCAAGGCAATTTTCTACAAAATGCAATTGCCTCACTTTGTCCCTTTCTAGTTTTCAAATAGAAAAGGGGGAGGGAGCGAAGAGAAAATTAAGTTGAACTGCACTGATAGTACTGCACTTTAGGTTATTGGAATTATTGTTGTGCACTGAATAAATAATATAATAAATGTGAAATAATAGCTCTGGATATCTTATTTACATTCAGGTCTAAAGATTAGGCTTTTTTTTTTTTTTCCTGGAAATGGGCAGGTTTGGCTAATGAAACTGAACCACATTTGCATAAGATACAACCAAAAAAATGGTTTTGCCTGTTTGTATGTAGAGGTGTTGTTAAAGATGATTAGAGAAACAAAATCTTGGTTAGTAAAATTTGCAGCAAAAACAAAACAAAACAAACAAACAAAAAAAGAAAATCAGAAGCTTCAAACAAGAAAGTTATTACATTATTGATCCTCTTCTTTTTGGACCTGTGGCAGAGAAGAGGACATGAGACAGGCTGGTTTAGCTGTCAGCACTGTTCCTGTAAGATACTGCTATATACCATTTATTTTCAGCTAAAGCAATCATTAAACAACAAACAAAACAGCCCTCTTAGCTTGTGAATGAATAAACAGAACTGAGAAAAGACCTAAATCATGATAGACAGCAGAAAAACTTCAAAAAGATATCCACCTTTTCCTCCAAACCAGCTAAATCTGCCACTTAAAGTGATGCAAAGTTACACTTTGAATGGCAATGTTTTCCAAAAATGCTTTTCACCACACATACCTTTCTGGAAATGTGTTTCTCCTGGATGAAGGCATAGCTAAACAGGCACGTGGCTTCATAATCCTGTGCTCTATTTTTGTAATTGTTGTCAAAAAATCAGAGTTACTTGCAGATCGTGATGGTGATTATGTGACTGACTTCTTCCTTCCAGGGCTTTGGGTTGAATAGAAAATGGAGCTTATGCTGAAAACTTCCACTGGCATCCAGTCACGTTCTTACACAAGCTGAAAGCCTTCACTCAAGTTTTCAAAGCAGTTAAGGGATCAAGCTCCAGCTACATCAGAGAATGTATTTTGATCTATAAATCACAGAAACAGAGATATTTTTGAGGGAACACAGAGAATGAAGATCACAAAAGCCAGAACAAAGCATGCAAGAGCCAGGGAGAACACATTTTCTCTCCAAAGAGGCACAGCTCTGAAGGGATCCTCTGTCTTTCAGAGGACACCAGATAGAGTGGGTTTGATTGCCTTTCAGATGCAGCACATGGCTCCATTTTAAGTGACAGAACACACTTTGATCTCCAGCTCACTAATCCTCCCAGAATCCCTCCCCAACTGCACTCACAAACGAAAAATTAAAATGCCTGCTCCTCATAAAGTTTTCTAATCTAACGGGCAAAAGCATCAGAGTCCTCATAAATCTTATGAGTAATTGTAATGTTATTAGGGTATGTGAAGCCAGGTGCTACCTGGCTTCTCAACCATCATCTTCTTGATCAAAACTAATAAGAAGTTTTGTCCTAAGCCTCACAGCTAAATGAACAATATTGGAGAACAAAAATAAGTAGCTATTTTGGAAAAATAACACTGGTGTGCAGAAGAATTGGACAATACACATTAACTGTAGAAAGACAAGATGCTGAGATATTAGCATTTGATCAAAAGTATTGTTTCAGAATTTGACATCACATTGCAAGCAACTTTCCAAAGCAGCCCATGTGAAGTTGTGTATGCACCAGTGAACACCGTGATATAGAACTGGGATTTCAAATCACTGGAAAGTTTGACATTCCTATCTTCTTTCTTCTCCAAGGATAAATATCTCCCATATCCTAAAATTAATTTAGATGTCCCATCAGTTGAGACCTTTTCAGCACATATTCTCTAAGTACAAAATTTACAGCTTTGAGCAAATGCCTGTAGTGAAAGAGCAAATTCTTGTGGAGAACCAAAGGGTTATAGAAAGAGAATCAGATAAAAAACAAGGTTACTTGCAACTGTGAAACAATTTCTATAGAAAGGACTCCAAATGGCTAGAAAGTCTGGTAGTAGAAATAAAACATAGAAAATTAATTTTAGTAGATATATTAATCATCTGGAGCTTTTAAATCAATTGAAACAGGTCTGTGGAGAAAAAACCCAACAAACTAGTTTCTCTTAAATTTAGAGCCATATTGTCACTGACCTAAATAAAATCAGTGGGTGTCTAACATGATTCTGCTGTGTTTGGCTTATTATTTTGTCTAGACAAAAGGCAAGATCATATCTGTAAGTCACATAACACTTTTGTATCTGTTGGGAAACAACAGTACGAAACAAAAAAAGATTAAAGGCAAATTGCAGCAAAGATTTGGTTTCTTCTGAGGACACCTGACTTATGCAAGAAAGATACACATCCATCACCTTGCAGAAAAGGCCTCCTCTGACTCTGTTAGCAGAAATAATTCCCTTTAGTGGGCTTTTTCCTTTATATAGAAGCTACACAAAGGTTCATTTCAAGAAGTTGGGAAATCCCAAATTTTCAGGCTGTATTTTGCTGCATTTTAAGCCTTCTAAACAATCAGAAATTCATTAGCAGCTCACTTTTTTTCTCTGGGCCCCAAAAGCTCTGAGGCAGGTATTAAATACTCCCACTTTAAAGCACTCAAAACAAATTCACAATCTGTTCCATATTTACTAATTCACTAAGCTTGATGGTCACTAGAAAGCAGATGTTAGGGCTTTCCTGTCAACATCTGTGTTTGCTATGAACAAGTAGAGCTCTTCTAATACAAAAATCATTAGGAAGCAGTGAATAAAAACCTTCAAAGAACTTAATAAAAATTAACCTATACTAAGTAATGTATTTTTGCAGCAAGGATCTGAATGCTAGCTCTTTCCAAGAGATCTAAGGAAGCTTCAGGCTATATTTCCAGACAGTATATAACAGGGAAAAAAATAACAGTTGCATAAATATGTGTAGATTTTTAGTGGTTGCCAAAGAGATTCATTTGATATTTTTATGATCCAAGTTTTCCATTTAGCCAGCAGACACTGGTAATTTTGCTCTGCAGAGAAAGCCATAACAGACCAAATAAACTACTTTATACAATAAAGCTGTTCTGCCCTTAAGGTACAGAGCTTTTCCATACCATTTCCATTTGAAAGTTTATTCAGATTATGAACCCCCTGCTGACACCAATACCTCTACTCTCTCTCTTAAGTCAAATTGTTGGGCCAGCACTTTTACTTTGATTGTGTGAAGTCCCTGTGGAAAGATACAGTACATTCTAAAACATCTTTATTTTACAGTCTGCTGTGATCTTAAATATTTGAATGTCTAATTTACAGGCATGCTTAGGGATGTGTTGATGCAAAGAACCTGGCTATTGGTACACAACCCAGATCAAAGTGGTACTTCTCAGTACCAGTTTAATAATTGACAAAAATCTACCCTAAAATATCTGTAGGTAATTTCAATTAAAGTTTAAAATTCATGGCTGATTTTAGTCATCCTGTTGTCTGGGTTTTCCTATCAAATGACCCCGTGCCCTACCCACTGTGCTGACTACCTGAACGACAGTGCTGATGCAAGCACAGGTCTGGGCAGATGTGAAGAGGTCCCAGACACATTGTCTACTGACCATAAATTCCATGAGGCACCAAATTCAGACATCTGTGCTCTGCCTTTCAGCTTTGCTTGGTAGCATGGGTTGCTCACATGACACAAAGTTAGCTTTTAGCACAGGCAAATCCACTTGTACTTGCCTGAGATACATAGTGCACAAAACCTTTCCATTACTGACACCTCCAAAACAGAAAAATAAATGTGGAAAATTGAGATTGGTGCCTTAATTCACCAGCTGAAATGTCTTTTTGGACTTTAGGGGTCAACATGGTTATAAAGAGGCATCAGAACAATAGTGATGGAGGTCAGCATGAGCTGCCCTGGTGCAGACAGAGGCACAAGCCTGCAGAAACAATCATCTGATTTCTATTTATTATATTATCTGGGCTTTAGAATGTTAAGCAGTACAGTTCTTGTTCCTACATATGAGAAACAACCACATCTGTGGGCAGCCCTCAACCACAGCAGATAATGCATCCAGCCATCCAACAACACAGTTGCCATTTTTTTCTTAGGAGGGAAATAATTCAGTTGAATCCCAGGTCAGTTCTCTTCATAGTATTGCTTTGATGAAATATTTTAATCCAATATTCTGCCAAGCATTTTTTTAATTTTGAAAGACACCCCGAATTATGGTTTTGATTAAGTTAATATTTATATCTTGTTTAAAGATATGCTCAGCACTTTTGGATTGCTTAGGGTGCCAGATTAAGAAATTATCAGGAAAATGAAAAATTTTAGTGATGTTGCTGTTTAGCAAAGCAACAGCAATCACAGTAATTACACCTTAGGAAAGTATAGGAACAACTTATGCTGTTACCTGATACCTGTGTATCAGGACTGTAAATCATTGCAGTACACACTACAGTAAACTAAGAACTAGGAAATCACAACATATGCAGTAGCATTTATGAACTATTTTTGAAATTCCAGGACAATCTTTCACGTGCTCCTACATGGACTAATAAAATGGCTGAAATTTGCTGTGGTTCTACATGTTCTAATATCTGCAGTATGTCAGGGGGATTTTCACATTTGCCTTGAAGTAGACTTTGGTTATAGGACTTTCCTCAAAATAAGGACAAATAAAATTAAAGCAAAGAAGCACAGTTGTGTGAGAGACAGAAATGTTGAAGGTTAATGACTCAAAACAGTAATTTGCAAAATCATCAGGGTACCTTGCTGAGGCCAGGTTTGCACCACCAACCAAAGGGGAGGAGGAGTTTCTTGGTGTGTGGTGACCCTGATAAACCAACCTTTGCTAAGTTGGGCATTGAGCCAGATAAGGGAGAAGGCCAGTAAGAAACATATCCTGTGGAGCTGGGATACTGCTTTTTATCATGTCCTCCCTTGCACAACTGGCTCAGGTGTAAAACTGCCCTCCAGGAGAGGTATCAGGACCTTTACACACAGGCCTGCGGGTTTTCATTCCTTCTGATGGGGCATAGCTGGCTCAACAACACAGCAGTCATGTCTTAGAAGGGCTCACAAACCATCAAAGACCTCTGAAGCACCCCCAGACTCATTTCTGAGGCCTTCACCAGAGGACTGCACATAATCTATCTGCAGTGTTGCAAACGACAGTGCAAAAACCTCTCCTGCCAGGGGAGGTACCTGGACATTCCCAGCTGAACCTGATTTTAGTCATCCTGTTGAATGTGTATTAACCCATTGAACTTGGTGTTCTGTGGGCTTCTGCCACCCCCAGAGAGATCAAGACCCTGACAACCACCTCAACCAATGGACATCTGAATTGCAATAATCAAGTCTTGTTGCTGGAACCTGTTGTGATTTGATTATAAGAGATGCTTCTGCCCCAATTAATGAGAAAACAAGACCATATGCTGAAGTCATATTATGGATTTTATTTAATTTTAATTTCTTTTGTTACTTAAATGTGAGGTAGAGATATAGAAAAAAGCTGGAAGTGGGGAGAGGGAAAGAGACTGAGACAAGAAGAGAAAGAGAAGGAGAGATTAGTCAAAAGATGTCCCTGCCATGTGGATCCCTATGGCATCCCACTGGTCCTTCTTCACTCTGGCCTTCTCAGTGGTGGGGGTCCTGGAGCTGTTTCTTGGGGTATCACCTCATGCAGTCCAAGCTCCAGGTTTCCACAGGGCACCATGCCATTCCCATAATTTGAGAAGGTATGTGCACAAGCACTTGCCTCCTTTCCCACAGGTGGTGGGAATTTCTGTCCGGAGGCAAGCTAAACCTCCACGTCTGGTAAGCCTGGACTTAGCTTCTTCCTGCTGTGCCTCCTGTGCTCATATCAAATTCCTGTCGTGGGGGCTTATCTGTTGGGAAGTTCCTTCTTTGGCAGTGTTTTGAGAAGTTAGCTGCATTCTTTAAGTCCTTACACATCCACTGGTGGTGGCATCTTTCTGCTATCTACTCTTATCCTTCCTTTTTCATTTCCCTATGTATTTTCCTAATCTTTATATTTTTATATTTTTTCATTTCTATAGGTAACAACCAAGATGGCTGTACATCTGCCTTCCACTGCAATCAAACTGTTCTAACAGAAACCCTACATATATGTATAAACACAGGTCAATCTGTGTTATTTTGCTCTATTCAACCCCGGGAGATCTATTAGCAAGAAGCTTTGTTACCCTCGCCTTCAGGGGCAGGTCATAGCAAGATGACACACCAGTGATGGAAGCAGAGTATTCTGAAGCTAATAGTGATTTAAGTACTCCAGTTTCCAGATATTCTACTTCACTGTACTTTTAAAAACAGAATAAATACAAATTGTCTTGAATAGTTATATTTAAGCCTTATAGTATTAACTCTCTACATCTCAAATTTTAATTGGAGTTGGAAAGTAGAAATGCAAGTTAACCAAAAGAGTATGTAACCATCTTGCAAGTTCCATTCCTCATGGACTCTCACTGACTTTGGTGAAATTATTATTGCTATTGATTATTAAAAATTACTATTGCCATCTTCTGGTGCAATTGAAAATAGGAAGTTATCTTTCTTAAAACATGTGTTGAGAGTGCTGATGCTATCTAGTCCTGGGAACAGTAATGCTCCTTTTGGAATTGAACTTAGAATGCATAATAGGCGTGATTTTCATCTAAATAAAAAGCTGGGTTTCTCCAAAGGGCTTTTTTGTAGACTTGCGTGTATAGAACTTAATGTTTGTCCTGAAGAAAAGGTAAAGGGGAAAGAATGACAGAGTATCAATCTTGCTAAATTTCTGAACCTTTAATTAAATTCCTTTTGGATAATTTAATGGTCTAGTGTGCTGTGTTTACGTAAATTTCTGGGAATAAGAAGTTTCTATTAGCAATTCAAAATTACCCTCTTTTTTTGTTTGTTTGGTTTTTTCTTTTTTTTTTTTTCTTTTTTTTTCTTTTTTTTTTCTTTTTTTTTCAAGGATTTGAATTCTGTAAAACAAACATACACTAGCTTTCACCTTCAGTGGGCAATAGCCAAATATCTGATGTCTACAGCACATGTTGCTGGTTCAAGGTTCTAGATTGAAAATTAAAGAGAAGATCTTTGGGTACATTCGAAACACCCTGATGTAATTTTTACTCTGATTATGAAATGAAATGTAAGTCAGCCCACTTAAGAACAATCCACTTGTCAAAATTAGTCACAAAGATAATAAAACCCACCAACTCAGGAGCTGAATCTTTCCATGTAAAAGGCTGCCAGAAGTGTAATACATATTCCAAGGTAAAGCACACTGACAGATTTTTTTAAGTATTTTTTAAATATTGCAAGTCTTAGAGGCTGCAAAGTAAAATGAGCAAGCTTCAGCCCTGGAATAGGTAAATTTATATCTAATTAGTAAGGACCAAGTCACCAGGGAATTTCATATTTGATGGCTTTATATCTCTTTGTATACCCTTCCACCTAAGTACAACTTCCATGCACCAATAGCTTTATGAAATTTTAATGGCCTGTGTTTTATAGCCTAGGTGTTTTCAGGTTTTCAAATCTGCACATCTGTAAATTAGACAGAAAGGAATGAAATGTGCCTCCTTACCTGCTTAGGTACAGTAGACTGATTTCAGAGTTTTTAGAGACTTCAGCACAAAAAAATAAACAAGGAACCTGTTCATGGACCCACTGGGAGTTTTTTCACTAAGTATGTTATATATACTCCTTCATTATAAGTGATGCTACTTAAAGTCAATTCTTAATTTACAGGAAAGTATTCAGCATTAAAAGAAGTTTTTTTATTGGTTCTAAGATTAAATACATAATACCCTCAAAGAAGTGGGGGGGGAGTTATAGAGGAAATGAAGAGGAAAAATCACATACATGATAAACTGTTACCCATTTTCCTTTGCAGACCTAATACCAGCCTAGAAGATAATAATAAAAAAGAAAATAGAATCATTAATATGCTTACCTAACTACAGCACATAATACATTGATGCTGCAGATGCTCTATTCACCCAGAACAAAGAGGTGATCTTGCTGAGTTATAGGCAGGGATTGACCCACAGCAGTTTTTCAGTAGGAGGAAATCATGAGAGATGCAAGGAGATGATTAACTCCAGCTCATTCCAGTGAGACTACTCAGCCCAGATCCTTCATTCACATAAGGTCTGAACAGGGACTGGCTTCTCTTTGGCCCACTGCCATCCTAAACAAGTAACCAAAGGCTGAGCTGGTCTAAAAATCTTCCAGGTCCCTAAAGGGAGCCTTTCTAAAATGTCTTTCTTTTTCCTTCAGCTGAAGATATTGTATTTGAAAAGAGAGTGGGTCAAGCTAACACACTAGGCTGGGTTCCAAAAATAGCTGGTCCTGAGCCTAAGGTTTTCCTCCTCTTCTCTCTGTGCTTCCTTAGTGTATCCCCAAGAAGTGCCATCCCCCTTTCCTTCTGCAGCTTCTGCACCCCAAAATGTAGAGAGGCCAGCCTGAATGGCTGAAAAATGTGTTTCAGGATACACCAGTCACTCTTTTGGCAGGAGAGGAAGCAGTAACTTTCTAGAGAAGAAAGTTGAAGTAGTTTTATGAAGAATTATTGGTGGCATGGCAAGAGCCTTGCAACATGAATTCAATTAAATACATAGATCTTTTACTCTCCATAAATTATGCATTAGCAGGCAGCCACTTAACTGATACTTGAGTTTTAACCAAACTCCATTAGAACTGAAGGACAGAGCAAATTTTTTCTGTCCTTCCCTTCTGGAACAGTTTCACTCTGAGGCTACTTCCGAATTTTATCCACCACCAGCATACTCTGTGCATTTGCTATTAGTTCTAGTCAAACTGATTCTGTCTTGCTTATTATTTATAATTGTAATTTAAGGAATATATAGATAGTTGTATTTTTATAATGCTGCTTTAAACTCTTTTACATTTATTTTCAGTTTGGTGAGTTCTCAGACGTCATTCCTTAATTCTCAGGGATCCTTCCTTTCCTGGTTTAAAACCTCTAATCAACCTATCTGCCTTCCTACATTGATAGTCCTGGTCATACAAATGTTTGGGGACCATTCACTCATCACAAAACAGAGGACATCCTGAGCACTCAATAACATTTTAAAAAGACATTTCTTTTGATTATTATTGAAACAAATCAATTACTCTCATTTTAAAGTTTTGCTGGATCCAAGTCAGCCATTACTATTGCCTATCATCCACCAAAGACACATCAAATAAAAATTTAAAACTTTCATGAATGCTAAATATATTGGCAGCCATCCACCAGTCTCTAAAAAACCTACTTAATTTTTCATGGCAGTCAGGGTTTCCCAAAGTTCATCTATTAAATACACAATTGCTTTCAAATAAGAGTAAGACTGCCTTGAACCCTTCAAAGCAGCACAACTGGAGTTGAGGACAGTGACACTGGAAGGGGTCCCCAAATGTCCCCATCACAGCAAAGGATTGTGTGGGTGGAGCAAGACTGCTGAGCTGCATGCTTTACAAATTCTGAAAGAAAAGGTGGTTCCCGTCCAGAACTTCAGAAGGTATTTGATTTTCCGAGCTGTGGCCCCTCCTTCATTTTCTGTGAAAGACTGACAAAAACTGGCTACCTTGCAATCCCTTTTTCACATTTTTTTTTCAATTGAACTCTATGTTTCCCAGCTGATGTGGTTGATTGTCTTCTTGATTCCAGCACTGACTCTGCAGGTCACTTTAGAGAGAATTGTCAGTTCCCTGCTTCTCAGGTTGCTCTTATATAGAAAGGAAAAACTAATGTCTATTTTAAGTACCTTGATATCTCTGGCTTAGAAGCATTCCCTGTAAGCAGTTATTACTTAGAAATGACAACAGAAAAACAGAAAGTTACTTCAAAATTAGAGAACAAAAATGGAGCACTTCAAGGAGTGGGGTTTTTTTGTTACTCTTCACTCCCATGCACAACATGCTGTGACAGCATCAGTGGAAAGTTTTTTGGGGCTTTTTGTCCACCAAAAAAAGTCCTCTTGCCACCTCTTTTTCTTACAGTTGCTACTACATTTTCTACTTAATTTTTAAGAGATTTTTCCTCTTATATTTTATATCTTTTTTTTTCCATTTTGATGTCCTTTCCTCTGCCATTAACTTTTGCAATGATGTAAAGAAAGCCTAGACTAAAGCGCTGCATAAAAGATGTTTAAATAAAAACCATAAGAACCACAGAGAGAAAATTGCCTTTTGTTACTAACATACAGCATGCTCCAATCAAATTTGCCAGAGTCCTGCACTCTTGTCCAGGCCTGATCTAAAAGTAATTTTCCTCTGCCCCTCACCACACCCTCTTTTACAAGAAAGAATAGGGAGAAATTCAGTTTACACAGATATGCCGCAAATATCTCTGAAAGGCAATTTCTCCTTACGATTTTTCCCTTAGCTCTCCTGTCTAGCCATAAATTCAGTGATTTAAAGGCAGGAGAGAGAGAGAGGATTTACCAAGGCTTTAGCCATTTGGAACTCCTGGGTAGACTTTACCATTTTGTCTCCTCGCTGATCTCTTGTATCAAACAGGCAAACACAACTAAGGTGAGCAGAGGAAGAAAAGCAAAGATGTTAACCTTCTGCTGTTCTCCTGAGTCTGTGTGGCTTTTTTATAGCTCATGAAGAAAATCCTTTAGGATGCTAAGGCCATAAGACTGAAAATAGACAGCAGACCGATGGAATTGCTTAAGGAGACAACAAATGTGGGACCAAAAAGGAACTAATTAATATATAAATAATAATATTGTTTTTATTCAAGCAAAATCAAATTTCCATGTGGTGAATGGGGGAAAATTGAGGTATTTGGGACCTGAAAGACAAGAAAAAAATCACAAATATGCTGCCCTTGTTGCTGAGTGTTCCTCCTTTCTGTGACTATGTTGGAGTGGTTTCTCTTGCTACTGAATATTTTTAGGAAGCAGCTGCCCTTGAAACTGCCCATTTATGTCTCTGCTTATTAGTGAAAAATAAGTTCTGTGAAGACATGAAAATATTTTGCTCAATAGGCTAGGTCTAGATTTTGAAAATTGATTATAGAATATTTCACCATTCTTATCAATGTAAATACTATTTTGTAGATGACAAAAATCAATGAGAACAAATCCCCTGAAGTAACTTATATTACAAAACAAATAATAGCCAAGTATTGCATAAATTTAGCCAGAGCAGTCTTTACTTTAGAAACAAGACTCTCTACAGTAAATTTAGACAAAGATTTCTTAAAATCCACATGTAAAACATATGGAGAAAAATGGATTTTTGCTGTTCATACAACAGTTGTTTCCATTACTGTAAAGACAGCTTTTTCACAAGCCTTTTCTGGCTTATTTTCTTGAAAAAACTTTAATTTAATCAAAATTCTAGTCACATTCAAACAAATCATTAACAAGAGAACAATAAATATTTTCTGTATTAACATATTGCTAAAATAAGATATAATGTTTATCAAAGAAAACGACAGGTACATTTTCAATAATCTCATTTGCTCTTTTGCACATAGAAACCCTGAGATTTTGGTTAGTTAAAGGGAGAGGGAGGGTGTGCAGTTGTTTGGGGTTTTTTTTCTATAAACAAGTATAACATGGATTCATAAGAAGTTTCACATGAACTTCCATGAAAATTGGGTTATTTCCATTTGTTATTTGGTAGTAGAGTTATACTAGTGTTTGGAATTTTATGTGGCTTATGGTACTGAAAAATGTTATTATTATGTAGAGTAGGCTCATAAACAGACACTAATCCTTTTCATAAGTAGGCCAAAAGAAAAAATATATGGGTTTAGAGAAAAAAAAATCTTATCCATGTTGTCACTGTTGAAGATCTCTTCCATAAAAAATACGTTTTTATTTGGCACTCCTTACTCAGTAAGGTCAAAACTTGTAAATAAAATACATTGACAGTTTTACTCTAGAAATAAACATTGACAGCTAATAAGGATCTGGCATCAAGGGAAGCAGAACTCAAGCAGCAATAATCAGATGAAATGGCAAGAATTAAAAATAAGCCATAAGAGAAGACAATAAACACACTAAGTTAATATTCACTATAATAATTAAACACATTGCAAAAGTGAGAGAGGGAAGGAGCTTGTTTCAACATAAAAGAAGCACAGATGTTACAAGACTGATAATATCAAGTGCATTTTCAGCAGCAGCAAGATTTATCTGTGCTTCCTGACAAATTTCTCGTCACTTTCAGTCCAAATTGTTCTCTTGTGGCCCCATTTCCATAACCATAAGCTTATGAAGAATTTGAGGCATTTTTCATTGAAAAAAACTGATTTCTCATGATATGAGAAAGAATATCAGTCAAAGAAATGCTGTGCTATGGTTGTGCTTTCTGTGCTTTTCCACCATGGCTTCAGAAGTAGAGGAAACCTGCTCGCTGGCTGGTGATAAACAAAAAGAAAAGGTCACAAGACATCAAGAAAATCTCCAAAATTTTCATTCTTATAATGGTTTCCACATCCTCTATTTTTTAATTGTCTTTCTCTAGTCAATGAACTCTCAGAGATTTGGATTCTCTTTGGCCAGATGCCCAGCCACGCAACGAGCTCACTGAAGTTCTCTGCAGAAAGTTTTTTTACCTTCAGCAAATAAAGCAAGCTCAGTTTTACTCTTCTCTCTTTTCCTCTGTCTGAATTCCCCTTAATTCCCTCTGATAATTTTCATTTTGGGAGTACAATGGCTGTGCATTTGGGATGCTATCATGTGCATTGCTTTAATCAAACCTGGGGGTAGTGATGGAATTTTTGACTGTGGTTTTAGTTTTTCTTACTGGTTGTTCAGAAAATGTGGCTGGATTGGGAGGGAATTTTTGCTTTCTCCTCACCAGGAATTCAAAAGATCAGCTTGGACAAAAACTTTCTGCTGTAATGTGGAGCCACTGCAGACAACAATCCTATGGTAACCTCAGGTCCTCAATAGAATGAGTCAGGAAAATAAATAAAATAAATGCTTCACTTTTCATTCTTATATGCACAGGAAGAAGAATATTAAGAAACAACATTAGTGAAACATAAAGGCAGAAGAGCTAGAGTTGCCTTCTGTTCAAGGGATTAATACTCTACAACTTGTCTCTTGTTGTTAGATATGGCATTATAGATAAAACTCTGTGCCTTTTTCATTTAACTTTTAATTGTTACTCTATTTTGCCAAAAATTGCAGCATACTGCAGGTAAAACCATATATGCACCTTACAGATCAATCTTTTCTTCCTGTACAATGAACACTTCAGAGTCAACTAGTTTCTTCCCCTTCTTGTGCACAATACTCTCTGAGCTGCCTGCAAACCTCTGTCAGCCGTGATTGCTATCAGCAGAAGATACATCCATCAGATCCCAGGCTTTGCAGCCTTCCATCACCTTCTACTTTTGTGGCCTTTAAAACCCACCACTCCTAGAGCCCAGCTGGAGGCCTGGCCTAATCTATCCTTTTCCAAAATAAGCTGTTGGTTTGCTCCAACTTGTTTCATACAATGCAAAGAGTGAATCCAAGGCCATATTTCCCTGCTTACCACAACATGAGAGTGTGCACTTACACCTGACTATCTAATTGTACCTTGTAAGCACGAGCCCAAATGAAGTGTTTCTGCTTGTGGGTAGCATGTTTTAAACAATGAAAATACCAGGTTATCATTCACCACACTGATATTTCATTAAAACTTTATCATAGCGATCAAACTCATGCTGACAAAATTCTGTCATTCATCATAATTAGGAGCTTGTGATAAATCTGATGTTCTGCTCTTTGTGTATATATTCCTTTTAAATGTACTTGCTTTCCCATAAATACTTAGTTTTCTTTAGATATCATTAGTCATTGTATTCAGACAAGGAAAACAGAGAAAATAAACAGCAGAACATGTTTAACTGCTCCTTGAAGTATCACACTGAGAACATAGAGAGAGAGAGAGAGAGAGAGAGAGAGAGAGAGGAAAGAAACAAAGAAAGAAACAAAGAAACAAAGAAAGGAAGAAAGGAAGAAAGGAAGAAAGGAAGAAAGGAAGAAAGGAAGAAAGGAAGAAAGGAAGAAAGGAAGAAAGGAAGAAAGGAAGAAAGGAAGAAAGGAAGAAAGGAAGAAAGAAAGAAAGAAAGAAAGAAAGAAAGAAAGAAAGAAAGAAAGAAAGAAAGAAAGAAAGAAAGAAAGAAAGAAAGAAAGAAAGAAAGAAAGAAAGATTAAAAGAAGTTATATATACCCAATCTACAATGGTTGAAGAAACTGGCTTGTGAGGGAGACACAAATCCCTAGTCTGTTGGGATCCAATCTTCGTAGACTCTATTTTCATGCTGGATTAACTCCTGATGATGACTTCAAAAGGACAAGGTTTTCACCTCAAGTGTTCAAAGCAAAACTGAAAAGAAAAAAGCTCACACAAGACTCCCCAACCTGTTTTTGATGTGGAATGTGCTGCACAGGATGACTGGGACTTGCTGAGCAGCTCTGATCCTCTAATCTACATTGTTCAAGAAAATGGCTTTGAAATGTATTTTGTGGTGTAGAATTATTTTGTGGTGCAAATGATTATGTAACCTGATGTAACCTTTTATATAATTTAACATGTAGTCATCAGGTTCTAAACAAGGAAAATCTAGCCAAAATGAGTGAAATATCTTATTTACAGCATCATATAGATTTGCAAACTGATGTCTGATGTATACTCCATGTATTTTTAAAGTGTAGACAGCTTTAGGGATAACTTAGCTACATATGTTGTACCAATATATTATATTTTTATTCTTATACATCTCATTCTAAAGCTTTTCTGTACTTTAAGCTTTTTGTGTTTTAATTTTCTTGTCACGTTTAAAGCAATATATCAAGCTGAGCTTCATATTTAAGCCCAGACATGGAACAGCTGCATCTTTATGTTTTGACTAGGAAACATTAGGCTCTGCACCAAAAGCTGACTAAAATATATTCAAGATAGAGTGCTTGTTAAAGGAGAGCAAACTGCAACAACATTTCAACAAAGTAGAGGCAGTAATGATTCTTCTAATGGTAAGATGATTATTGTCATGTAATGTTATCTCATCTTTGCTTGAAGGTGCTTTTTATTTTCATTTTAGCACCTCTTTGGAAGGTTACATGACCGATAAATTAGGTATTATACCAAGTTTGGGTAAGCAACCCAAACTCAACACTGAGCCAGGCACTAGAAAGTTCATTTCTTTTCAAGAGAATATCATTGAAAATTCCAGCCAGAAATCAAATGGATATGTAAGGATGAAAAGTGATGATAATCTTGAAGATTAAACAAAGAATTGTTTCAGAACACAATTCCCCTTTTTCTAATGACAAAGTTATTTCCACTTTGGAAAGTGCTTTAAATGAGGCTTTGGCATTTGAGGGCAATGTCTGTGTGTAAAGGGCAAATGTTATGGAATAAAAGTTGGTTCAGAAAATTACAGACCAAATGAGGAAAAACAAATGAGTAGTTTTAAATGGGTCCATAGAACAGTAAATAAAAAGGAATCAGAAAAACAAATATTTTTTAATTTAAATGCTAATATCACCTTTGCCTTCTAGAAATAAAGAAAATTAATAGGAACAACATGAATGTACTTAGATCAAGCTCAACAACTGTTAGCAGGATATTCACCATTTGGCAACCAAATGGGACATTTCACAGCTGAGTAACTTAGCAGCTATTTGTGCTGAACTAAAAAACAACTAAAGAGCATCCCATAGTTGTGCCTGTTACCAGTTTTCTCTACTCTATTAACCTGGGATAAAGCTGAAACATCCAGGAGTATAGAGAGGGAAAGAACAGCATTCCTATGAATGAGACTCTTCAGCTCAAAGATGTGTGACCTAGTATGAATCAAACACGCCAAACTCCAAGCCCAATTGTGAGTTCTTTCTCACCCAACAGCTTCTGCTGTGGGTATTCAGGTGCCTCTTCATCAAAATGATGGTGTGGATGCAAAAAAAACCCACCCTTGCTTAGAACAGATGTAATGGAATACGTTGATCTGAGGTGACATAAATTTTGGAAACTTTTATGAAATCTCTCCCAGACTTTTGCACCTGACTTACTTGTCATCTGCACTCAATTTAAACACACAGTTAGAGCAATATGCCTTCCATCCTTCCTGACTCTCACAACAGCATGCAGACATGCTGCTAAAAGCTGTCTTTCAAAGGGTTTCTGTTCAAATCTGAGAAAGAGGAAGAATTTGGGAGGTGGGGGTAGCTATAGGCGATGGAAAAACAAAACGTGAGAGCTGAGGGTTTGTGTATCACCATGCTGCTGAAGAACTGAACTGAGCTAAAATATTTGTAAACTACTATCAGTTTTCATTTATTTAACACTAATTCTCGATTTTTTCAAGACTATATAAAGTTTACCAGGCATATGCTCTGCAAATAGAGCAAATCCCCTATTTTAGGATTTACAGGAATAAACCTTCATCCATGGGCCCTGACAGAACTAGGCAAACAGGGTCATTGCTCAGATGTGAGAGATGCTTTCTCACAGGACAGCAACTGCAGCAACACTTGGCTTCTCACCCACCAGGTCTGAGCCCATTCACAGATACACAGAAGCAAACTCAGGGATCCTGTGCTCTCTGCTGGCACAGGGCAGGTGAGAGGAAAAAGACTAGAATGAAACTGAAAAGGACTGCAAAAGAGGGGAAGATCACTTTTATCATCCCCTCCTTTTATTTATCTCTTTTCCCCTTAATTGTTGTTCTCTGGTAAACATGAAAATTAGGCTACATAAGCCTTTCTTCTGACCTGATATGGGGGATCTTGGTGTATTTTGTTACAAAGTATAAAGCTACATCACAAAACACTCTGCTGTCAGAAAGAGCTTAAATTGCAACCCAGAAACACACAGAGAAGAACATTTGAGTGTTCTCATATAGCACATTTGATTAAGAAAAAAAAAAAGTAACCATTTATTCAAGAAAACCTATCAACTCAAAGCATTCAAAGCTTGTTAATAAAAGCGTGCTGATAGGAAATTAAAACTGTGGCCTAAAACATTTTTAAAGATGATCCCAAATTCACTGTAATGCTGTTTAGTGAATCTTGTATGTGGTTAGAGGAGCCCTCGAAGTAACAGCATCACACTTCTAGCACATCAGAAATTGAGTCCCAAATTCCTGCTGTGCCTTCTGTGATGCCTCAGTGTACAGTCTGCATGAGAAAGAGCTCATTATGTCCCACATGATCACAGATGCCCAGCAGAGATAACAGTCTAAATCATTTGTTCTCTTTAAAATAATTTATTCGTAGGTAGGAATATGAAAATGTGCCCTTTATGGAGGTTATCTGTGTCTATAGCAAACACAACTTAAATCAATTCTTCATCTCCAGGACTGGCAAAGTTTGACTAAGGCATTAGGGATTTTTTATTAACCTCCATTAATTCAGCAGTCCTACCACTTTGATAACAAATAAAAATGGATGGCTAAGAAGTTTTATTTTATTAAAAGGTGTGAGTGAGTACAATTAAACATGCCTTACGTATCTCAAGATATATTAGACATGCTAATAAAATTCCAGGGTTATAAAGAAGTGAGTGAAGTTTATTAGGCTGTTGACTAGTGATCACATATAGCACATAATTTCTGTTGTAGGAGGAACACACAATGATCGATCTTAATTTCTCTTGTAGTTCTGATTTTATTTTTGGCATTTCTATAGAATCCTCAGATATTCCACAGCAATTTAATTTTAATTAGATGAGAAAATAAGATGATTAAAGCCTTTTTTTTATATATCATTCAATGAATTGCCTACATATTGCATTCTACTATTTGAAAAAGTATTAGAATCTATATGGGTTACAAATCTCTGTAAAACTCTTGTATTTCTGCTCATTTCTATTCAGAAACCCCTAATTTTCCATTAATCTAACTTATTTTGAGTGTCTCAACTACTTAGTGTCACTCCCTACCTACTTTCTTTTAAATGAAAAGTCCTAGCCCAAAATTTTAGCAGCCTAAAGTTCAGGACCAATCCATATTTAACACATGAGAAATAAATTAAAATAGTCTACAATCAGACCATATAACATTTTGAAAGCAAGAAATAATGCATAAAAGATCTGGGAAGAAAATACAAGACCACACTATTTAACATAAAACAATGAATTACGGAGGAGAAAATATATATATATATCAGGCGATGCAAAGAAAATGGGTCCAATAATGTTACCAATATAACAATGAAGAAAGTAGGCACACAATGTTACACCATTGAAAAGCTAAGTCAAGATAAGCCTGCTTTGTGTGTCATTTAGAATGAATAGGCTATATTAATATACAGTCCATATTTTAAAATTACCTCTAAAATAAAATGAGTAATGCTTTTGCTGCACAAACCAAACTCTTTTATCTGCACAGTAAAACTGGGGTACTGAGTCAGTTAAAAAATAAAGCTCTTTAGCACAGATAAAAATTCAATGAAGAAATATCATATCCTGTGATGAAATATGGAAAATAAATTATGTTAGTTGCTTTTGTTCCTTGCTAGAATGACATTTATAAAAGCATAACAATTTTGGGAAGAGATTTGCTACATTTCAAAACCTCATGCAAGTTCATCAAGCATGACAACTCATGTTAGGTGTTAAATATAAAGCTCAGCCCCTCCTTCTGCATCAGTTTTCTGCAGGCTTCCAATTTAATATGGTTTCTTAACTTGCATGTTTTTATGCAGAATTTGAATGTAATAATCAGCTTTGACTGGTCAAAATGGTTTACTGACATACTCATCCTCTCCCCGGCAGAAGGAACCAAAAAACTCCATTGATTTTACAGTAACATCCAATTTACTCTGGTTCTCACAGAGAATCTAAATTTATCACCTCATATTTTTCAAACAAAATATAAAAACAGTTCCACTTTTAAGATAATTGAAGATTTTTTCCCCGGTGGCTTTTTTAATGACCTTTTCTTTTTGACAGTGGAAAAAGGAATGAAAATACCTCTAACCTAAAGAAGTTAAGGCTGCATATTCTTTTTAAAAGAGAGATTATTTCCCTCCAATCTGTCTTAAAAAAAATAATAAAAAGGTCTCTCAATTAAGAAACTATAACCAAAACTAGTAATAAAAATCATATATCACTTAAATATTAGCAATTTTTCCTTTAAACATGCAGAATAAAAGGCAATCTATGAAATAATCTAGCAATTTCTTCCATTGACAAGAATACAGAACTAGATCTAAGAGGTTATTTCAGAACTCTTGAGGCATAAAGATACTAGAGAGACCAAAGAACTGAGAATAATGGTCCAGCAGAAGATATTACAGGTAATGGTAGGTATGGTCCATGTCACAGCTGGCATTTTTGTCTCACTGGAAAAATGAGAATGACCTAAATATATGTTTATATTTACAGTTATTATTCCACCAGAAGGCTTCATGGGAAATTCTGGACTTTGATTGCTATCAACTCATTGGACTTTACAGGTTTTCTTTCCCTCCTGGCCATCAAAGGACTGCTTGTTGCAAACTGAGACAGTGTGTATAATTTCCTCTTATTTTGTGATGACTGGATAGCCTAAAAATTAATTTTCAACCATTACATTTTGAACCCTCAGTTTAATCTCATTGCTACACCAATCAATTTTTAATTACATACTTTCATCCTTTCAAGAAATACAATTTTTAAGAAGTTCATTAGATTATTTTTTTGTTATTATGTGACAAAGAACTCCAATACTCAATCAGTTACACCTCAAAGGTATTATAATAAAACCTTTGCTTTCTGATTTTTCTTCACAGTATGAGAAACAGTTTGAAACTAAATAATGGGACCAAAAAAAAGTGTTTTATTTTTTGGTTTTGATAGAACGAGTGACAGGCTTGATCCATTGCATTTGACAGTTTATATCCCCATAGCCTGAGCTGAAATTCCAGTTAGGATTGAACAGATTTATCTGGATTCCCCAGACTCATCTTTACCTCAGTGATACTGGTCTGTGACAATAAGTTGAGTTTCTCCTTTGAAACAGAGAGTGAACCTGGCTGATGCCTTTCCCTTCATTGCTGCTGAGAGGAAAGCTCGTTACTTTACAGCACAAACCTACCTCCACCAGTGAACAGAGTGAAAACACTCCGAAAAGCAAAAGGGTGTCTGTCCTCAAGGCTGCTGTTGTCCATCCGAGGTCCCACCAAGTCCAGGGCAGCCCAAAGGGGTCAAACCAAGCCAGCAGAGTCACCCCAAACATGACAACAAGCCCTTAACAGCCTTGCAGCAGCCCAGACCATCATTTAGAGCCTCTTTTCTGCTGTTGTTCCAATCAGGGGGTGGTGGTGTGTGTCACCATGGCACTACTGCCCAACAGGAGTGAGTGGACAAGAGGGAACACCGCATCCCAGCTCTGCCAAATGGAACTCCCCACCCCTCCAGAGAATCCCTGCCAGCAAGTCTGAGTGTACTCTGCTCTACTCAAATTGCAAGGCGCAATGCTGGAATAGAAATAAATTATATCTATTTAAAAAAACAAACAAAAAACCAGAAAGGTTGGACCAGATAATCCTTGAGGTCTTCTTTGCACATGGTATTCTATGATTCTGAGATTGAAATAAAGACAGTCATGGGTCACTAAGCCACCCTGATCACTATCAGACCTAAGGGGATATGAAAAAAGTTTGTGCAAAGTACTTGGAATGCATTTAGTTGCCAAATTCGAAAGAAACAGAGCATATATAGAATTAAAATTCAGATGTGAAAAAGAAGTAAATCAAGTCACAGAATTACATTATGTATTGTTTCAGTAGATATGTAGCACTTACTAATTTTTTCCCTTTAATTTTTGTTAGAGCAGTTGTGGACAAATGGGCCTGACTGAGTATAATAAATATTAGGAATTACATATATAATGCCTGGTATTTTACCCTGAAGTTTAGTAGTAGTGTATTTTTAGATTAGTAAACCCAAAACATTTTTAAGGACACCTTTAAGATCTCTGAAAATAAATTTGAAGACAACAAAGCAACAAACCTCCCCATCAGCTTTGAAAATTGCACCCAAGCCCTTCTCTTGCCCCACTCTTCCTCTCTCTCTAAATACTAGTATGGAGCTTGTGGGGCAAAAGAAGGAAATAAAAAAGCAGGATACTGTTGTAATAAACATCACAGCACATTGTTTTAAGAGAACAGGGAAATGTAAAGTAGCCAAATGTTATAACTCACTTTAGAACTTCATGTTTTAATTTTAATGACTGCTGTTCTTGTTTAAAGATTCATGGACTCCTAAATAACTCTGAACTGCCAGAACTTCATCTTTATGTTCTCTTTTATCAGATTTCCAGCACTGCAGTGCTCCCTAGAGTTACATGGATGAACTAGTTTGGTTCTGGCCCGATGCTTGACCATTGCTCAAGGACATCCCAGGGCAAACCTCACTGGATGCTCAGAAGATCCAATGAAAAGGGAAGTGCCCGATGTTCTCTGTAGCCCAGACATGGGTAGCTGACTTGTTTAATATTTGCATGTTTCTTGTAACTTACCTACTGAGATAACATAGGTAAACTTCCTATACAATCTATTCTCCTTTTATATCTTTTTTGTCTCTTTGGTGTCTATCACATTCTGTTTACAAAGATATGGACATTTTCCTTTTCTGAGGTTATTTCAGTTTCCAGACTATTTCCAGTGACAAACTCTATCAAGTGATTCTTCCACTATGCACATGGAGTACTCATGATTGAAGACAGAGGCTACAATTAATCACAAATGACAATACCAGATGTTTCTTTTACCATATTTTTACCAATTTTGTACACATTAATACAAAACAGTAAAACTTCAGCTTTGTCAGCAAAACCACATTTGCTTTGTTTTAGTATTTACATTATTTTAATGGAAAATGGTATGAGAAATACATTTTTAAGTATAATTATTTTCTTAGATCTATACATACTATCTCAAATAATCTTTCATGTTGATTTATTCAAGTTATTAGAAAATGCATCTCCTTCTCCCTTCCCTTCATACTGTTATTAAATTAAAGAACAAATGCAGTCATTAGAATTAATATTAACAAATTGATGAAGGGCGTAACAAATACAGGATAGCACTGCTAGAACACCACTTTAGGAAGACCATTTATTATGAAACCTTACAGCTAATTATGATGTTGTTTAACTGCAATTATTTTCTCCAAATCACAACATGGTCCTTTTTGCACATCAATATAGTGTAAGACGAAGGAAAGTTTCATGGTTTTCAAATATGCCTAAGGAAATTCCACTTGGAAAGACAATCCAAATTGGGCCTAAACCTCTTATCTTTCAAAGTCTTACCTTTAAGGTGGAATATTTCCAGAGATTATGCATTTTATATTTCTAAATCCATTTTATGATTTTTTTAATTGCAAAGGATTTCTTTAACAGAAAAAAATAAAGTTTTTCTAACAATGGTTAGTTAAAACAACAATGACAACAACTAATGAGTAATTTTCAGTTGGATTAGCTCTTGATCCAGGTGACTATTACTGGAAAAAGCAGCCCTATCTAAAAAAATCACAGGGAAATTCACATTTCCCTTTGAACTGTAGCTATTTATTCTGAAGTTCAACTTTTGGAAGTTTTCTACCCTCTTCTCTGCACCAACCCTCCTAAAATGATTATTGCAAATGATTATTGTGTCTCTATCACAATAAAATTGAACTTCCTTGATCATGGACTCTGATAAGGCATTTGAGATGTCAGATCCTCAGAGTACAACACAAATCTCTTCAGATCAGTACTCAGAACCTCCTGGTTCATCGAATTTTTTAAACTTTCCCTTTCTGCCCTTTAGAAGTGTTGGTGAAAGACCAAAATTTCACATTTTTTATTTTTTTTTCCCCTAAATCTTTCTTTTAATAACATTCATTATCCCTTTCAGCAGATGCTGAAGACAAGCAGGCAGCAGATTGACTAGAAACATCTGAGATCAGGTACAGTTACTGTTTTTAAGACTCAGTTCAAAGTGCTTAAGCACACATCTGAATCCTATTAAAATCAAGTGTTTACTTCAGCTAAACAGGACACGAGCAGAACAATTTGTTCTGATGAAAAATAAGGCCATGTTTTGTTTGAGCAGGACACACCATGATGGGCACCTCCTCCCCCCTGCTTGTGACAGACCTGAGCCACGAGATTCGTGTTCAGCCCTGGAGCAAAACAGAATTATGATGTTCTTTCTTCCATCTGTTCTTTCTTAACATCAACCTGTGTGTATTTGAAAAGCACAGCAGGATTCCTTAGGCAGCTCAACAGTTAGAGGGTCAGCCCTGGTGAGGCTGCATCTGGGGCACTGTGACCACTTCTGGGCTGCTCACTCCAAGGGAGACGTGGAGCTCCTGGAGCTGATCCAGCAAGGGGCTGCAATGATGAAAGAACTGGAGTATCTCTCTGACGAGGAAAGGCTGAGGGAGCTGACTAGGCTCAAGAAATGGTGACTGAGAGGGCACCTCCACAGTGCCTACAGGAATCTGAAAGGAGGCTGCCAAGAGGATGGACCGGGCTCTGCTCCGTGGTGCCGGGCAATGGACAAGACGAAATGGGCAGAAACTGATGCAGAGGAAGTTCCACCCGAGGAAGAACTGCTTTACTGTGTGGGTGACTGTGCACTGGAACAGCTTGCCCAGAAAAGCTGTAGAGATATCCTCACTGGAGATATTCCAGAACTGGATGCAATCCTGTACACTGGGCTTTAGGATGAGCCTGTTTGAGCAGGGAGGTTGAACCAGACGACCCGCTGCGGTCTCTTCTGACCTTACCCGTTCTGTGAGCATAGAAATATCAGCAAGCACCAGGACCTGTTGGAGTAAATGCAGAGCAGGCCACCAAGATGATGGAAAGTCTGGAGCACTTGTTCTGTGAAGAGTGTGAGACAGCTGGGGCTGTTTAGCCTGGAGAAAAGGCTCTGGGGAGACCTTAAGGCACCTTCCAGTGCCTAAAGGGGCTATGAGAGAGCTGGAGAGGGACTTTTAACAAGGGCGTGTTGTGACAGGACAAGGGAGAATGGCTTCAGACTGAAGGAGGAAAGGTTTACGTTAGACATTAGGAAGGAATGCTTCCCTGTGAGGGTGGTGAGTCACTTCCTTAGTTTGCCCAGAGAAGCTGTGGGTGCCACATCCCTGGAAATGTTCAGGGCTAGCCTGGATGGGACCTTGAACAACCTGGTCTACTGGAAGGTGTCCCTGCCCATGGCAGCCAGGTGGAATCTAAGGTTCATTCCAACTCAAACCTTTCCCTGATTCTATGATTTTGTTATTTAAGCAGAAACTTTCTTTCACAATGTTGAACTCTGAAGTCAAATTAGGAAAAACACTCTTAATTTCTATATTGTATGCTGTGCTTTCAGGGCATAAATTTCAGAAATATGGAAAGGCCACCACTTCAATACCAAAATCCTCAGATTATTATTAGTCAACTGTAATAGCAAATACTACATGCACTTAAGTTGCATTATTTTGTCAATTATACTATTTACCCACAAAAATTACTATTGCCAAATACTCCATGACTCAAGTTTTAATTCATTTTGAAAGACTTCAATCAAATCCATCTTGGAACACGTGCTTCCTGTTCCTTCAGAGTTTTTCAGTGCTTCAGCAGGTGGAATACAAGTAGGCCATGTGCTTAATTTGGCTGGCTATGGAGAACATTGGGTAATTTTTTTGCCCTCAGTGCTGTCAACCATAAAGACATTTCAAGTACATATAATTAGTTCTTAACAAAAGGCAATTAGATCTAACAAAACTCCTCACTTGCTCTGAGATTTTTAACAAACTGAACTTGAAAAGGACACTAGTACAGTAAGAACAAACTCAAGGAAAAAAATATTGCAGATGATTTTTTTGGTAATTGTTGAGATCTTGGATTTTTGGCTTTGGTGGTTTTCTTTTCCTCAACTCACGGTAATATGCATTTTCTCTTTATTTACACAACATTTAATGACCAATTTAAGTACTTTTGCAATTGTTTATTAGTTTCAGTTCAGGGCACCTTAGCGTGCTTAAGTAAAACGAAATCCAGGTTTACATTCTGTAGAATACATTTTGGTAAATAGCTGCTCAAAATTGTGCTCTCTTAGTCAAAGTACTCTAATCAAAATATATCAGTGGACAGGGACTTTATCTAACAGGCATGATATATTAGTTTCTCCTATTCTTTAATTTTACTTTTTTTTTAATCACCAATCTCTGCTTTTCGTCTTCTCTTTAGTAAAGAATTATGCTGCTGTTGTCTGTTGGAAATTTGCTTAATTTTTATACTTCCCTACAACCTAAATATTTCATAACAGTGTTAATTTGTCCCTACGTTACATTGATTGGTTATTCTCACTAGTTCCCTGTACAAAACCAGAATCAATACCCCTTTCTGACAGTTCTTTTAACACATTCATAAATAAAGGGTTATGTCTTCCTCTGACACGCATGTACTTACTTGATTTATAGCAGCTTAAGTGGCTGGGAAAAATCACACACTATTACCTAGGCAAGTACAGGATTATTGTTCAGAGTTTCTATGGGAGAAAATGGGGGGGAAATCCTCTCTCCCTGTAGCAGAAGAGCTGCACCATGAATGCAATGCAGTTGCAGCAATCTGGTAACCTTCATAAGGCTTTCAGGCTAATACATGGCATTAAAATAAATAAAAACAGTGCTTTGAGCCACATAATCAGAGCTGCACACCCAGGCCTCCTCTGCATTACTGTGGAAAGCATTCAAGATTAACCCAGGGCAAAGGAGGACAGGCCTGAGTAGATTCTTCAAATTCTGCTGTTACCCAAACTGTCTTGTTCACTCTTTTCCCATTCCATAAAGCCACACACAGTGCTTGTGCACACTCTACATTGTGAGGTAATAAACCAACAGCAACTCCAAGTGACAAAATCACCTCCCTTTCCAGTTCAGTGAACTATGTCATGCAATAAGCACAATAATTTGCATGGTTATTGTAACCAAAAAATTAAAATAAATACTTCATACATATATAAATATATATATCCCTAAATTAAAGAGAAATGTTTCATGCATATATAATGTGTATATATATATCCCTGCAGAGGTGGAAGAGATGGCAACAGAAAGAAAACAAAGCAAAACCATGTCTCAATGTAATAATGATCAACTACTTTTCAAGCAGCAGTTTGAAGAGAAGTAGTAATTAGAATATGAAAGTTGGGAAGTATTTACTACAACATATAAACATATTTATAAACATATTTATAAACATATAAATCCTTCTTAAGCAACTCCTTTACCAGATTCCCTTTGTAGTCAGGTTCTTGAGTTAAACTGTGTAGCACTGGAGAATAAGCATTAAGTAAATGCCAACTACGAACATGACTTAAAACTTACTTCCACAGAAGAGTCGAACCAGAAAAATTACTGTGTTACCTCTGCAGTTTGTCCCAATTCTGGATTTCAGGTAGCATCTTGAAACTAATAATAATAATAATAATAATAATAATATATAAAAATTACATGGATTTTTTAAAAAATATTTGTCTCTCTGTTTTCTCTGCTCATTCACCAAACCAATCATCTCACATACTCATTTCTGAAGCTAAAACTTCTATAAAAATGCAGCAGTGAGTCATACAGAATACACTTTGCTTGTTAGTATGATGATATCATTATTACTGTCTCAGTGACACCCCTGTAACATCATTGCTATTGAATGTCTAGGGATGATCTCATTGGTCATTAATTTATTTGAAGCTGGAGCATTTAATGATACTTAAAATATTGCTGTTCACAGGAACAGGTTTTATTCAAGTGTAGTTTACTGTAAAATCCCGAAATAACTTCCTCAGGAAATAATTTCAGCAATATTTTAAATTTTAGCTAAGAACTTTATCTCAAGTAATGGTACAGGATGTTCCAGTTTCAGAAGCTTGTGTTTTTGTGTCTGCATCATGTTTTTATTTTCATAAATTCTCAAGTCTGAGAACACCAGAAAGCATTTTATTATCAGTGTAAATTGAGATGATTCATATAATAATATTTAAAGAAAATGACCCTGAAATTCAAAGCAAAATGACCTGGTGGCCAAGAATATATTTTTTCATTATAGTTTTGAACTGGATGATGTTAAGTCCTCACTAGTTAAAATGAATATAAAGTCATTCATATACAAAATAAAAATAAAAATGAGCAGATTTTTTCAAACATGAAGAAATATTAAGAAAAAGAGCAACAGGTTTCATCTTAATTTATAGAATATCATACAAAAGGAATAAAATGCAGCTCTTTTATAACGACTGTCTGAATTTCGTAGATTAGACTACCTGAAGAACATTTTTTAAAAAGTTCTTAGCTAATGGTTCTATACTAACAAAATGCAACAGACCCCATTAATCAAGTAAAGAATGAACTGAGGCACAGCTGGATGTTAAAAACACTTCTCTCTTTGACAAAATAAATAGTGCAAATAAAAAAAATGTTTGATGGCTAATGAAATAATATAAACCTCAAATACTGTGTTTAAAATAAATTTGGAAATTCTGGTAAAAAACACAGAAGTTGGTTTAGGTTGAAATTAAAAGGGTTCTACACATCATGGGATTTTTGCTGATAAAAATATTATTTAAAACTATAACAAAAGTCTATTAAAATAGTAAAACTAGGGAGGAGGACACACTTTCATCCTTTCGATACCACACTAATCATGGGTTTGGTGCTGTATAAGGCACAAAGGATTAGTACTGAAGCATTCAGCAATTTTGGGCCCAAAACCAGGTCTCCAAGTTGGGAAACACATCTCAAGCTGCAGCTTTGCTTAAAAGTAACTCCCTATTGCACATATCAACGCCCCCATATGTAAGCTGCACATGAACACAGGTAATTTACAAAACATAAACTGCTTTTTTTCTTTCTTTTCTGTCTTCTAAATCTTGTTGAAGCTGGCGAGCACAGATGCTGATGCTGAAACTTTTGGCAATCTCCTGACATTAAGTTAAACCGTAAGTAAGAACAAAGAAATGTAAATGGGCATGTTATATTCACTTCATTATTATAACATTTTAGAAGCATTACAGGGGGCTGGTTGTTGTGTTGGGTGTTTTTTTCTTCGCCTGCTTTGAAGTTTCAGATTTTGTTCTGAAGGTGGTTCCCACACAGGGATTGTCCTCGCCGCTCCCCTTCCCTTCAGACCGACCCACCCCTGCTGTGTCAGCAGCACAGGAGCTGTACACTTCTAAAGCTTCCTGTAATTAAATTCACCTTGTTGCATTATAGGCAAACATGTTCAGACTTATTTTGGATACATTTGGGAAATAATAGCTTTTTATAGTCTACAATGAGAAGCAACTTGGGCTACTAAAATAAACCGTGGTGAGGACTGTGTTCTTGTAGTGCTTTTACATGTGGCAAATTCCCTTGGGTGTCTTGGTACTCTCATCAGAAAATAAGGAACAATAATTTCTGTTGTTTTGCATCAGAACTGACATAAGTTTACAATAATGTTTTGTTTACTGTTTGTGTGTGCACCTAGGATGGGTTTCAGTTGACAGAAGCCAAGTACGTGGTTCCATTTCAAGCACAATTGGAGCACCCTGCCTGGACTCCAGTGCCTTTCCACAGGGCTTCTGGCCTCCCCTCAGTTCCTTTGTCATATTTCCAATCCCCATAAAAACATTTCCGACATCCAACTTGAAGTTGCACAAGGCACATAGGCTTTGGCAGTTGATTCCAACCCACTCAGAATTATGTAAACTATGACAGAGTAATTTCCTGCATTTTTATGCATGTGAAAAATACCAGCCCAAGATCCTTCAAGGGAGAGAGTGTCTGGTTTCATGTCATGACGCAACAACTAATAGAGAATGGGAAAACTGTGGATGTACAATTATCTTGGTGCTTTTTCAACCCTGATAAGATGTTAATACAGTTCATTGCTGGGTATATATATAAGAGATTTTATATATATATACATACACACATACATAAGAGATTGACTTTCTCTTGCCAGCTGGGACCACAGAGCTCAGCAGTCAGATGTTTCAGTGGAAGAATTTCAGCCTCAACAAAGAAGCAGCAGAATACCCACAACAAAAAACACAGAGCCAGCCAGTCTGACACCTCAGTGATTCCGCAGCTTGTGCCAGGCTGACATGCTGGTGGGGCCAGCGCTGGGGTGGCACAGAAGTCACCTGCCAGCCTGCAAAGCAGCACAGTACCTGGAGTACTGCATCCAGCTCTGGGCTCCTCAGAACATGAAGGACATGGACCCATGGAAGCAGTTCAGGGGAGGGACACAGAAATGATCAGAGGGATGGAACACCTGACCTGTGAAGAAAGGCTGAGACTGTCAAGCCTAGAGAAGAGAAGGTTCAAGGTGGACCTTGGAGAATCCACCACTACTTGAGGGGAGCTACAGGAGAACCACAGAGGGGACTTTCTACAGAGGCATGTAGTGATAGAACAAGGGGGAATGACTTTAAACTGTCAGTGGACAAGTTACGTCAAATATTGGGAAAAAAAATTTCACGACTAAGATGGTGAGACGCTGACACAAGTTGCTCAGAAAAACTGTGGGTGCTGCAGCCTGGAAGGGTTCAAGGCCACACTGGACAGGGATTTGAGCATCCTAGTCTAGTGAAAGGTGTCCTTGACCATAGCAGGGGTTTGGACTAGTTGACTTTTGGAAGGTCCTTTCCAACCTGAACCATTCTATAATTCTCTGTCTTACCCTGTCCCCAGCAAGGTCAAGTGAAGATACACCATCATGGCACATGCAGCTCTGGGCTGTGTTCCCAAAAACACATATTTTATCCTGCTCAGGTGGCAAATGCCACACCAACGCCTCTCAGACATGCTGGCCAAACAGCAAGCACAGTATAAAGACAGCCCTGGATCTCTGCCGCTCCTCCTCTCTCCTCCAGCCATTATGAGAATCATCAAAACAGGGCTGAAATCTGCTTTTGGCCTCCCTCAGGGGTTTTGGCCTCCCTCAGTGGTTTTGATCTTTCTCTGCCTCAGAAAGGAGGAGGAAAATCAGCCACTACTGACACGAATCCTTTGTATCCATTTTCTCTTTCTACAAGGCTCTGCAATGATTTGGGAAACCAGGCTTTCCCAAAATACTGCTATTTCACCCTCATTACCCTGACTTTTGCTTTGGCAGTGTAAATTAGAACTAGTGTGGTTTGTCCCATCCTCAGACAACATGTTAGCAGACCAGGTTTCTGCTTTTCTGAAAGGACTATCCATCTGCCAGTTTAGGAGCCCAAACATATCTCCTTCTGGAAACATCTCCTGTTCTGAAAGATCATTAGGACCGGCTGAAGCTATTAATGTAAATGGGCTTCCAGCTACAAAGTTTCTCAGGGAATAGCTGCATTTCTTAGAGCAAAAGAGGTGGTAGTGGTGGTGGTGGGGGCAGCAGTTAAAGTCTTTCAGTTCATGGCTACATTCTAGATTTTTTTTTTAACTATTAGAAGAAAGCTTTCATATTTCTGTGGCACTTTCTCTTAAAACCTCTGTGAAAGGAACATCTTCATTAAAGCCACCCTTGAAACAGCCACTAATGGGAATGCTCAATTTTAAGATCCTCCTTTGAGGGACAGATTTACACTCCAAGGCAAACCACACAGGCATTTAAAATATTTTCAAAACCAGGGCACGGAAAGCTGGGGAATCTCGGCATCTGCGAAAATGTGACTCTAATTTGTAATGCTGAGAACACTTAAAAACAAGGTCTCCATTAAGGAAATAAAAATTAATTCTGACTCATTGACGTCAAACTGGTATTAAAAGAATCTGGAAGTCACACAATATCACTGAAGAAGAGAAAGTAGAGATACAAAGGAAGTACATAAGAACAGGGGAGATTAATAAGTTTAAAGGAAAAAAAACTGACAGGTTTAAATATGAATGTACTATGAGATGTTATTCCTGCCTGTTCCCTTACTTTTTAGGCCTTGTTCAGATACATGGTAGAAAAGGAATGTGCTGAACCTTTTTGATCCACTCAGGTTTAATAGTAAAAGTTATGTTCTCAGGTGGGCACTGAACAGTTGCAATTACAGTTTATTTTCCCAGAGAAATTCTTTTAAGACACTAATGGTATGAGACAGAGAGTAAGGAATGACAGCACAGCATGTCTCCTAAGCTTGATACCAGCAGATTTGCAGAAGACCCAGAGACAAAAAATGCTATTTTTCTGTTGAAATCTCAAGGTGGTTTATTTCAAATGCACTTTACCTGTGGGTAATGAAAAATAATGAAAATATTCTAACTGCGGTCATGCAGCTACTGCTATTCTTGTTCTCAAGATCCATTAAGCTCACAGTTCTCTTTGGGCTATCAAAACCATAAGAATTTTCCTCCATGAAAGACTAAAGCTTTCACTATCTACTTTTCATTCCCACCCCGTGGCTGCTTAAAAATGTAACCCCCCTTCACATCCTACCTACTAATTACACTGGTTCTTGCAAAAGACCACGCTAAAGGTCTGTCTCTTTTTTGACACAGAGACTAATTAAGCATCATATCATACACGACAGGTTAGTTCTACAGACAGGAACTAGTAGCAGAAAACTAACCGTTAAAAAAAGTTGTCTTCCTTTAGCCCAGTGGTGTCACCATAACACAGAATCAATTAGGTCAGAAAAGACCTCTGAAATCATCAAGTCCAACCTTTGACCTCTTTTGAAAATTCTGTTGAGATGGGGATTTCTTTTTATTTTGGGTAAGAAGGCATTGGTGTTTTTTGAGTTTTATTTTTGTCTTTTTTCTTTTTTTTAAGTATTTGTCCACTTCTTCCAACAAGTGTAGTCAACGTTTAAAACCTACATGTCTTGTTACCCAAGACATTGCTGAAATAGCTCTTTGTAAGCTTCCATACTTAATTCAGAAATGATTTTTTTAAAAATACTTTGCACATTTAAAACTCGTTCCACCACTTAAAAGTATACTACAGGCCAGCACTACAATATGATAAGTGAACTACTTGGAAAATATGATAAAATCTTATCTTTGATTTTTTTTTCTTTTTTAATTGACTAGACACAAACAAGGACAGAGTTTGATCTCTGCTGTACAGGCAGTTCACAGGAGGTCACTTTATCACTCCAGTGTTATTTTGCTTTGGCTTGGTTGAACTTTTCCAACATCTTTATGATAAACAAAACAATTTTTCCATTACTAAAGGTCATTAACCTGAGAGCTCAGGGTCTCAGGACTTGTATGGGTTGCCTTCACTTGAGCTGATTTTAGCCTTAAATTAAAAAAAAAAAAAATCAGTATTTGTGACAGCAGTTGCCTGGTGGTCAGCTAACCGACAGCTACATTTATTTTAGGTTCCTTTTGGTTTACAGTGACAGTGAGCAGCCATTCATATTTCTATAATGAAATCAAGTGCAAAAGGGTGCACATGTGCAGAACAGTACCAGAAGTGCAGGGATTCTGAGAGAAACCACAGCTATAACTCAGAGGTCCCTACAGGATTTCAGCTTTCCATTGCTCAGGTAAACCCAGCTTTAGATCAAAAAGTGAGTGGTTAGGAACTGATGATGAAAGTGAGCACCTAAGATCTGCTCAAGAAACGCCCAAAAATAAAGTCCATGGAGGACAGGACTATCAGCATCTCTCTTCTCCCAGTAAATGGAAGAAACTCCCTAAAACAAGATTTTAGCCTTAAATTAGATGGCTTCAGGATGCTGATGGCTCATTCTGAGCCCATCTCTTTCTTTCAGGAAGGCTGAACCTACCAGTCTTTGGACCCAGAGGGTTTTTAGAAATGATTTTTGATTTCCCCTGAAAAGCAATATAACTGCATTATGATATTTTTCTCATATTAATTTGAATTATTAATACATATTGTTGTAACTAATAAATCAGACTGTTATATTGTTAAATCATGAACTGGAATAACAATAATTTCCCAACTTCTTCTGGGATTGTGTTCCTCTTTTGACCAAGTAAGATTTTTGCATAATAAGCATGAAGCATGATGACTCTCTCTGTAAATAGTCACACAATAAAAAAACAAACATCAAACAGAAGTCACAACCATCTGTTTAAAAGATGCACATCATCTTAATTTACAAGAATATTAGAAAATTAAAAGAGATGTGTGAATACCTATAGTTCTTCAATCACAGGTGTATTTACCCTGTCAAAACTTTGCAGAGATATTTTTGCTCATTTCAGCTGTAACTTGAGAGGTTATTTCATCTGTAAACAACAGCAAAAAGAAGACATGAAAAAATAGCAACATCATAAACTTGCTGCAATCTGTCCTAGAAGCATCAAATGAGTTTTCATCATCAAATCTTTTCAACCAGAAAGTGATTTGTGTTTTGTACAAAGTATTTAACTGAATACAGTCAAACTGTGATGAATTTTCAAAGATATGCCATACTCATTTTATAGAAGAGAACTTTAAGAGGTAATTTTGTGGAAACACACATATTCCATCTATGCTTCAGAAAAAGTGAACTTTGCAAGGACTTTTTATCTCCTTTTTTGTTGCACTTTTAGGTGTAACACACAAGCTTTTGGGGCATACAAGTCTTTCCTTGCAGCTAAAATAAAACCAATAAACTCAAAGTTGAAAATTATTATGATAATTATTTAACCAATTCAGAAGAAAATGGTGGTCAGTACCAGCAGATCAGAGGGAAACATCAGCAAGCAAAGCAATAACAAGTTCAGTAGGTCTGGTGGGACAGAGAGGTCAGGCAGAGGTGCCACCTGGAGAGAAAGACCAGATACCAAGGAGTCACTATCTCAGTGGTTTTTAATGTCAAGTACAGCTGTGAATGTTAGCTATGAACATGCTTATTTTTGGCAGTTATTCCTTAAGAATTAGGGCTGAAAGATCAGAAAAGCAGCCTTCCTTTTCTGAGATACTGTTCTTCTTCTGGCAAATGTACACGTTTAAATATTTTAATTAATTATAGAATTATATTATTTATAATATAAATTAATTGTAGAAGGTCATGCTAGTGGCTGTCTGGTTTTGTCCATGGAGTGTCCACAGGGGGCTTTTGGTGCAGTACAGGAAAATGCATTTCTGATAGCTTTGCTCTGAGAGACATCTGATGTTTGGAAAAGTATGAAGGAAGTCTTGCATTTTCTCAGGATCTTCAGGCTGGAATCACTTGGCGGATATTCACCTCTGACATACCTCTCTACATAAGGTTAGTAAGCCACTTCAGTGCCAGAATGTGGCTTTGAATCATGCCAAGGATCCTTGGTGTGCTTCAAATAACTGCCAGCCTTTTTAGAGGTAGATATACTGGTCTTACTTAAAGTAGATGGTGCTCTTTCTGCCTTATGAGACCCACCAACAGCAGAGTGAAGTCTTTGCAGAGACAGCTGAAGGTGGTACAGTTGCTAAGTTGATGTTATTAATTGTTCTAGAATTAAAATCACAAGTCTATTTTAGAATCTGATAATTTCGTGAATGATTAAAAAAAAAATCAAAAAAAACCCCACACCCCACTCTGCCTTACTCTGGATTAAATATATTCAAAATGAAAAGCATTTTGATTAAGGATACTGTCCCTTTGAAAATTGTTTTAAATATGTGGCCAGTGATTTTCTTTTTGAATTCAGAAGATTCGAAACTTCCATTTTTGCATCCCCATCAAAAGCTTTATCAGAAATTCTCCTAACAACCCTATTAGTAACGCATATGCAATCATCATCACACTGTATTTAATTGGGACAGATACAAGAGTCATAGCTGTTTCCATGAGAGTTTCAAGCTAAATTACATTTTTGATTGACTTACTTGAGTGGTAAATCTCCATTAGTCAGTTATATACTACATGCTGTGCTATCACTCTCAGAAAAGCAAAAACCCCATTAAGCATTACTACAGCTCTCCATCAAACAAGGTTTTTTTTGTATGCATTCATTGCATAATTTCTATTTGAATATTCCCCCATAAAAAAACCCAAACCTACTAAACAAAAAACCTACCACAACTCAATAGTTTTCACTGTTTAAAGTATTATAGTAAATGTCACTCTCTTTAATAAATAGCTTGCTCAAGTCTATTTCAAGTGCTACACAAATAAATAGTCTTCTTTTAATACTTGCAACTAATCTATGTTAGTTTATAAGTAATAATTCTGCTAAAATGAGAAGAAAGAAGATCGGATTACAAGTCCCTTTCCAATAGAGCCAAATGTGTATATATGGAAAAGCATTAAAAAGATGAACTTTATATTAAAGTAAGCAGTATCTGTAGATTTACCATATAAATACACTCCTAAGTCCATTCTTTGGTGAATGGTTACTGAAAAGACTGAAAAAGATCCATATCAAGTTAATGAATTCTACTCTGCTGACTTACAGAAAAGAATATAAAATAGAAAAATCTACATATATTATTTCCAACTGCTTATTAGATAGACTTATCAATATGTTAGGCACAAATTACATTAAAATAACATTTACAGAGCTGCAAAGGAGAAGTCTCACAAGTTAGAAAATGGGAGAGGGGGATGAAAAAAAATCAGGATTGGCTGAGTAACCTCAGCTCACCCCTTTTGCTTGGGCAGTGATCTTTATTTAAAGGTTTTTGTGATCTTTATTTAAAGCACTTTATGACATAGCAAACATTGGGAGCCAGTGCAGAAGAGCAATGGCAGGAAGCAAGGGGGCAGGAAGCAAGGATAGATCACTGACATTCCCTCTTAAGGTGGTACAAGCATGATGCCACAGTACAGTCCCAAAGCCAGCAGAAAATAGTGCTGCTTCATTAAACCCCAGACCTAGAAAGCCATCAGAGGAATTTGTGGTTTGTAATTCCCAAAGTACAACATAATTAGGTTCAGTCTAATCTGCTTAATGTCACAGGTGATTCACTGTCACTGTCAATGTTGAATACAGCCCAAAACTCCCAGAGTAGTGGTGGTAAATCAGAGTGTAAATGGTGGGGTCTTAGAAACACAACGCAGAGGCTTCAAACTGTTGATAAATTTTTTTGAGGACTGCGGTCACCAATTTGCTGAGAGAAAAAAATAATGGGTCTGGGCAAAAGTATTTAAATTGGCAAGAAAGAATAAAGTCCTCAGTAAAGGGGCCAAGGAAAAAAAAGAAAAAAAAAAAAAAAAAGAAAGAAAAAAGAAAAAAGCAGCCCGTACACAAGAAAATCAGTAAGAAAGATGCATCAACTGAAGAAAGAACAGAGGGCACCAAACTGCGATTCATCAGGCAGGTAATTTAAGAGTGTTTCTAGAAAGTGGCAGGAAAGATAAAAGCAAAACTCAGCAAAATGAAATAATGAGAAATAATGAGAATCGTATGAGGCCACATTATATTCCTGTGAATTAAAATGTTCTGTTTAGGACAATAAGAGGAAAACTCAGAAAATATTACTGTGGGTTAAAACTAAATAGTTGAAATGTTAGCAGAGGAAAGCTCATGAGACAGAGTGACTATTGCATAGGTAAACACAGGAGGCACCCCCTGCTCCAAGGTAACCATCGAAGTAGGAAGGAAAATTATGTCTTCAAATGTCTGGGTGAAAATAAAAACAGAGAGACAAAGAAAGATTTCTCTAAATATCATTAGCAAAACATGCATGAGATGATGTCCAGAAAGTGACAGCACATACTGAAATTAGTTGAAGAATCATTAAAAGTTGTATTAATTGTAATACAGAAATTATCTTAGAAATAAGAATATACAGAATAGAATCAATTATTCTCACATTCATTCAGCAGACTTGGTTCCTATGCACAGTGCAGGGACCATCAGGATCCTGGAAAAGGAAAACTCAAGCTAAAATGCTTTTAAATGCTCTCCATTTCTATTTACAGACAGCTTTTACCACTAAGCAGGACAATGCCACAGTAGTCATGCTTCACAACTAGAACCAAAAAACTAATATGCTTGGAGATTTTTTCCTTTTTAATTACTTTTAAGCACCAGAATTACATTAAAAGGAAGAAATCTCTCTTCACCACAATCATCCTTACCTCATGTTTGCTGAGGAGGTAGGTGGTGCCCATCTTCGTGATTGCCCTGTAGAGAAGGGGGAAGTTCATCTGTGAGCCAACAGGAATGATAAATTGCTTTCTTCTGAGACAGCTTCCCCTCTGAGAGACAAGTGAAACAGTTTCTGACTAATTTAATAATGCATGTTAAAACTATGTTAAAAGAATCCAACATAGTTAAAAAACAAAAAGTAAGAATTAAAGCACTGAGATGGGGAAATATTTAGCTTTTGCTTGACTTGGAGGTGCAAGGAATCCAAACGTGGCAGCATCTCCAATTAAACCCATCAAGTCCCTTTCTGGATTTTCAATTATTACTCAGATTCTATTGCCTACACAGTAAATGTAGACACACAGCTCTGAGGTTTGGATTCCTGTCTGGAAACAAATAACTGAGAATAATAATTTTATTGCTTACTTCTTAATTACCCAAATTCTATCCCAGCTGTCTCTTCAGATGCAGGTGACTTAAATGAGGCAGGCATATATTCAGTGTCAGTCTCAAGGTAATGGAGAAGCTTCAGAGGGCAAGCAAAAAAAATCCTGAAAGTCTTTTTTTTAAATACACAGAATATGTAAATCCCCTTAACTTTCACCAAAATTACTAGAATTGAATAGCATGAATAACATAGCATAGCATAGCATAGCATAGCATAGCATAGCATAGCATAGCATAGCATAGCATAGCATAGCATAGACTAGACCTTCTTTAAGTTGGGAGGGGTCTACAGTCATCCAATCCAACTGCCTGGCCAAAAGTTAAAGCATGTTATTGAGGGCATTGTCCAAACTCCTCTTAAAAACCAACAGGCTTGGGGCATTGACCACCTCCTTAGAGACCTTGTTCCCATGTCTGACCACCCTTTTGTAAGGAAATGCTTCCTAATGTCCAGTCTAAACTTCCTCTGGCACAGTTTGGTACTGCTCCCATGTGTCCTATTGCTGGAGAGCAGGGAGACCTGCCCCTTATAGTCCAGAGCTCCAATCTATCCAGAAGCCTCTGCATGGTCTCCTGTCTCTCTCAAGAGAATATGCAGCACCTCCTCCCAGCAAACTTGGTATCATCAGCAAACTTGCTAATGGTGCATTCAGGTTCTGCATCCAGATCATTCATAAATATATAAATATCTAGGAGAAGTTCTTTACAATATAAAGAAGAAATTGTTCCCTGTGAGGGTAGTGAAGCATTGGAACAGAGGAGGTATGGATTTTCCCTGGAAGTGTTCTAGGCCAGGTTGAATGGAGCACTGAGCAACCTGGTCTAGTGGGAGATGCCCGTGGCAGGAGGGTTGGAACCAGGAGATATTTAAGGTCCCTTCCAATCCAAACCATTCAATTATTTTATGACTGTGTGTTTGACAGGACTGGCCCTAGAACTGAACACTGAGGAGCACTGCTGGTGACAGGTCACCAGTAGCCCCATTCACTACAAGCCACTGGGTTCTGTCCCTTAGCAACTTCTCCACCCAGTGCACCATGAATGAGCTCATCCCACAGTTTGAAAACTTGTCCAGATCACTCTCTGAGGAACAGTATCAAAGACTTCACTAAAATCCTGAAACACCCATGATACACCCATGACTTTCCCTTCAGCAACTGAGTGGGAACCATTATACAGCAGTATCAGTAGGGAATTGCTGAGCTAGTCAGGACAGAGATACAATTACAACACACATTGCTGAGAAACAGCAAGTGATTTTATTTTTGTTTTTTTTTTTTTTTTTGGATGTTAACATGTTTCTCAGTCAAAAATATTCTTTATCTTATATATAGGTACAGAGATCTCCTGAAGACCATCTTACGAAAAACATATTCCAGGAAAAGGAAGACTCTTCAAATAGAGAGGGGTTGTATCAAAAATACAGTACCATGTATCAGAACACTGTTTCTGACACAGAACAGTAGATCAAATAACATCTGCTGGCTTGGCAAACCCAACACCTGCTTGGAAACCAGAGGGGCACTTTGACTGATGCCATACTGGTGGGGAGTTTACTGTAAGTTTCCAGTAAGATTTTTATTTCAAGAGAAAGCATTGCAAGAAAAAAAGGATAAGCACATCAGAGGCTATTTTTAGTAGCTCAGGTTGTCTTAAAAACTAAAGTTTTACATTGCTTCTAAAAAATATCAGCGTTAATAAGCTTGAAAAAAAACCCAAAAAACAAACAAACCAAGTGGTTGGCATTTGAAAGTTCTAGCAAGAATCTGTGTCAATGCCATATTTTCATGTTTGAATAAAGAGATAGCCACAAAGAAGGGTCTTTTTGCAGAAATAAGTTAATTTTGGTTTTATTTCCCTCTCTCCCATCTCAAATTTTTGAAGATTCACTTAGTTTAGAAGTTGAGGGCCACAAACACTGAATCCACAACATATTTTTATTGATGCTTTGGTGTGACAGTAGATTTCACTTCTCCATGTCTTTGTTATAAGCAGAGCCTTGCCCCTGAAGTTATGGTTCAAGTATGTTTTAAATTAGAAAGAAATTATTCAAATTGATGTAAACAGCCCTGCCCCCTGGAATATCTGCAGGTGACACTGTAGCAACAATAGCCTGCAAATACCTCCTGATGTCATAATTTTTGCCATTTCTAAAGGCAGGAGACTCTTGAAGGATCAAATTTTCATCTTGTTTTGTTCCCAAACCTACACAACTTCTTCAGGCAGGTAGAATATCATCATTCATGTAAAAGATTTTCTGATTAGAAATTCATCTTTATTTCCCTGAAGTTTATATCTATTCTAGGCTATGAAATTTTCTAAAAACATCTAAGAATTTGTATTGTGCTCACTTTTCTCTGCAATCAGACATATTCTTAATTTTCAAGTCAATAGCATCAATAAATGGTTTTGCATTAGGCCTCATTTTTGTGACAGAATTCTACTTTAAAATGACCCTGCACAGTGACCTGGTCACAGCTCTCTGTGAATTCAGCAAAGGCCATGACCTCTAGCAGTTGTCCCTTATTGTGACCTCCTTAATTGCACATACTAGGAGACACCAGCGAGTCAATAGCCATCAATCCCTTTACTCCTTTCAGCTTTTAAGGCCTCATTTCAGACTGCACAAAACACCAGAGAGTTGATTTTCACTCCTAAATCAATGGCACTTAAGCATATTAAATATTTTCATAAACACACAGCACTCTGATATCCCATCAAACTGACTGAAAAAAGTATTATTTTCAGGTGTGTTTCCTCTTGTATGTAATGTCTGTGTAGAACATCTGAGGGACTGTGTATTTTTTGCTAGATGATCCTCAGCAAAGTCATTACTGACAGCAGATCAATAATGTTCTCCCTCTTTAGGAGTCACACTCTGATAATGCTTCTGATAAAATAAGATAAAGAGATGAGCTGCAGGTTGCTCCACCGGATTCCTGTCTCTGTCCCTACTAGAATTTTAACCAAAATCCAAGCATTGGCAGACAGCATTTCATCTGTTCCTACGCTATCAGATCTCCATATTGCTGTCTATTTTCTTGCATATTTATTAGGCTAAGTTTTCTCAAGAACAGACTGTAGTAGAGCAGAATACTTAGTGCACTGGCTTTTTAAAATCCCTCCAATGGGGAGAGTCACATACCAGAAGATTTAAAATTGGTGAAAATGACATTGCACAAATCAGTCTAAGGTGTAGCTAGCTTTTCTGGAGTAATGCTGTGTGAAGAAGTTGAGAACTTACCTGGATAGCTCTAAATATTTTTATTTTTCTATTTTTTGAGGGAATGAGCTGCTGCATCTATAGAGAGATTCAATTATTATTTCTCCTTATCAGGCCTGAAGTTCTGCTACCTAATACATCATGTCTTCCTGCATCTTCTTCATGGAACTGCAGATCTCATAATGCTTCTTGACTCAGAGAATTTTTCATTTTGCTTTGGTGGCAGTTTTTTACACAAAACTTGCCTATTTAAATTGGGATGCATTTTCTGGCTTGTGGAGCTCTGGTGTTGTCATGTGGTTTTACAAAAATGGTAATCAGTTCCTAGATACTCTTACATAAGTGTTCTCATATATATAGATTCTTAATGATCTATCACCATTTCCAATATGCATAAATACACAGAGAGCATTTTTAAACATTGACTTTCTTGTAATGCATTCCTTTCACCTTGAGATTTCTTCCTAATCTGTTGCAATTCTTTAACATGGACTGAGGACATGACTAGCTTCAATGGAGAATATTTTGGTTTGCACTACCTTTTTTTTACTAGTAATAGCATTCTAACATTTTTAGTAACTTTTGTTTAAAGTTGTGTTTTTCTACTCCTGTTTGACCACAGCATTAATCCAAAGGCTAAGTATACTTGTTAGGTAAAGTATTAAGTCCAAATCACAAATTTATGCTTGATATTTTAAATTGGGTAGCAGTAAGAATTATTTGATGACTACCACAGATTTTAAGAGAAGCTGAAGATTAGAAAAAAAGTGTTACCTTTAAGTTAATTTGATGCTTAATAAGAAAAAGTTATATTTGTAGTAAGTAAAGGACTTCCTTTCTTCTGGTACATAACCTTTATTCATCCTGCTATTTGTATCAGCAGTTTTACTTCAAGCTCTTCTTCTAGGCAACCAGAAGAAAAAAAAAAAGGATATTTGATCTCTGATTAACAGAATTTAGCTCAGTATATACAGGGTTTTTCATATATTTTTAATCTTTTAAGGAAAACCTTGAACCCAACTAAAGAGGTCATTGAGTTCAATGTTTATGCATGTTCTCTATATATTTATGCATATAAGAAATGGTGCTTCGTTATTATGAAGAGCTGTTCTTAGAGGCAGTTATTAAGCTAAACTGTCCTGCACACCACTTTGCTTGGATACCATCAGCTTTCACCTCTCTTCTCTTTTTCAAATGGGTGTTGGGAGTTGCATGGCATAGCCCTCACTAAATTATTTCATGACATAATAGCAATTTAAAAGCTTTTTAAAAAAGAAATCAATAAAAATGTGTCTCTTTCTTAAATTCTTACTCTTTCACAATAGTTCTGAAAACTAAATAAATATTTCATAAAAATTAGATTGATCTTTTTTGGCACTGATTTTTTTTTTTTTTTTTGAGATAGAGCTCATATGTGTTCAGACCAGCGCAATTAATTTTTTATTTTTCCTTAGAGACTTCGCATTTATAAATAGGAGACTGGGAATCAAGAGTCTTGATGCAACAATTTAGACTGAACCAAATCTCTATCCCAGAGTGGACAATATATGTTATCCTACATGCTCTCTTTGTGAAGACAAAAAAGGAGCACAGTGGTCCTGTGTTACCAGTAAGAAAACACCATATTTTTGTCTAAAGGAAGGTTTCAGACATACTTTCTACCTACCAGAAACTAAACTACTTCTGTTCATACACGCTCCTGGTCCTGCTTTTGGCTCTGAGATGAAATACTGTGACTGACAGTTGTACTGCGACGTTTCCATGGAAAAACAGAAAGGCTCAGGAAGGGGATTGCTTTGCATCATCCATCTACTATCCCATCACCCTGCTGCTCCAGACACTGCTTGGCTGTAGTGCAATCCCCAAAGGAGAAGACTCATGGATCTATGGTGGAGAAAGCTTTCTTATAACTGTGTAATGGGTGGCAATGAGGGCCATGGGATAGATGACTCATTAATCTCTTAACAAAAGATTTATGCCTCCAACACAACCACAACCACAAGCAATCTATTTGGAGTGATTTACCTGCAGTGTGGAAAATGACAGCAACTAATTAAAATGAGAAGTACAACCCTGAGAGTGTTCCAGTAGTTTCCACTAACATGTATCTGGCATACAATCACAGGTAGCCACAGGGAACACACAGAGTGTGCACAAGACACAGCCACGTGTGGAAAATGGAAAACATTCTCACCTCCACACAGGCATTGGAGTGGAAGCAAGTTTTTAAGTTGAGAGCAAAATATACCTCTGATCAAGGGGGTTAGTACAGGAAACCCACCCAAGCAGCACTGTTAGTGTGACTTTGCTCAGTTCTCCTCCAAACACAGGACAAAGTAACACGAGCTGGTGATAACTTTTTGTGACGTTTGGCTTCAAAAGCTGCCTGATGACACTGTATTACAACAAAGGCATTATCTCAGTGATATGACTCAGAGAACTCAGATAATAATTTCTTTTTGACAGAATCTCACCTATCCTGATGTAGAGGTTAACTCCACGAGCCGTAGCATAAAGAATCCTGTCATTAACCGCGATAATTACAAACCGCTGATCGAGCCATACCCTGAATGGGGCTGCAAACACCTTCACAGTCACTTCTGTTTCAGTCAAAGGACAGAGAAACAAGAACCACCAGATGAAAATATTGGAACAGCTATGTCAATCCATACGACACAAAGTTCAAATCACGCAGGACAATTATTGTGCTATCAAAGTTGTTGAAATGCTTTAAATCCTGTCACCAAAAATTTGCTTCATCACAGGTTTACCTGCATGCAGAATGACTGGGTTTAGGGTGTTCCTGAAGTTGCACGGACCTGTAACCTACCTTTAAGTATCCAGCAGAGCTATATCAATAGAAGTTCATAAAACTCAGGCCTAAAATAGCAATGCTGATAAGAAAAAAATATATGGGGGGGCTTTAAATTATGTTTCCCTTTCCAAGCAAAGTCTGTGAAGGCACATATTTATCCTTCATAAATAATTTGGGAGACTGAAACATGAGGAGGAAGAAATACATCTGAAATCAGAAAAAATCACCCTATGGGGGAAAATAAAAAAGGAAGCATGGAGGTAATTGCCTGTAAGAGGAACATCTTTAATTTCTGCAGCAGCAAAGTTCCTCAACAGAATGGAATAATATCCAGAGGATCTTTGATCTGTTTATAAAAAGGATGGGGTGATATTGCTGAGAGCAGCACAGAGCTAGATGACACTTAACAGGTCTGTCCAGCTGATGTTCAAATAATCCTACTTAAAAAAATACAGACTACTCTTTTAAAAGGACCACAAGGAAAATAATATGTTAAACAAATTGTTCATGAGTTTGCACAACAAAATATTGTGCAAAGGAGTAATTTAAGTCCTGTATAATCCAGGCTGATCTAGCACTTTCATTATGAAATGTCTCTGCTCAGCTTTAGAAAGAAAACCTTCAGCATATTTTGTGCCAGGCACAAAACTCTTGGGCTTTTCCACTTCTTATAACACTGACGCTTGGTCTTTTCAGGACATGCTGGTACTGTATTTTCCACAATTCATTTTGGTTTATGTTCACATTATCAAATACCTGTCCTTCAGATAAAATTCTGTCACTGGTTATCTTATTCATGACAAAGTCTCTTCATCTTCTAGGAAACACTGAAGTCACAATGATGTCCAGTAAAATTGCTGGATGTGGCTGCCACCTTGATAACTCTCCACACTGACTAAATTATTTCAGTATTCTATGTAATAGTTACAAACAGTAGATCCCTTGAAAACTATCTGAAAGAAGTGTTCATTTATTTCATTTTCACAGTATATTAACTTGCAGAGGTTGTTGAGGGTGTGATGCTTAAAAATAAAAGCAACTGTATGAAAATATCAACAGTTGACTAATCATTAACACCTTTTCAACCCAAAAGTTTATGCCAACAGTTAACTGAGATCATAATCATGTGCTCAAACACATCATAATATTTAGATGTGTCAGCAGAATCTAAGGAAGTAATAAAGTACTTAAAAGCAGTTGCGTTTTCTTTCACTAGGTCAAAACCACTGCCTAGTATTGAATTTTCTGCTACATATTTTCTTCTCTTGTCCTTTGCAAACTCAAGGAAAAAAAAAAAATCCAAAAACCTGATTTCTGGAAAAATCCCTTTCTGTTACAAACTTCAAACTGCTCAAATTTGTCCATGAGCCACAAGTGCTCAAATGTTACATACCAGCCTATGTGCTTAAAACAAAATATTGCTTAAAGTCAACAAGGTGCCATTCAGATGTATTGCAGTATCTTTCAGTATAGCAGAGATTCTGTATAGCAGAGATTCTACCTATTTAAGCAAAAAGTGGATTTGTTTGAATAGCTGGAAATGATTGTAGCACCACCCACCCACCAATGCCTGAAAAGTGCAATTCTTTTTTCCTTCAGAGACTTCACAGCTTGTTGTTGTCATTAAAGCCTAAGTTTTATTAAAGAGTGGTTTTTAATTTTGAGGTATTTTTAAAAATAGTGCTCATAATAGTTGCCTTATTCTTCAGAAAACTTCCTCCTTCATTGAGTCATCTCATATTTGGGCACTCTGGCCCCCATTTGATAATGTTTTAAAAGAAATATATATTGAAGAAAAGGTTCACTAAGTCATTTCCTTGGTAACATAATTTCTAATGATTCACATAATCACGCATATCTTTATAAATATATTCTGAGCAATAAACCATGATTGAAATTAAGTAAAATAAACTCTTAAGGTTGATTTAATTCCTTTTACTGAATACCATTAAAAATAAAATTCTCTCCCAGGATGCTCAAGTCAAAATGACAAACATGATAATAAGCATTTGGTAATAAAAATAAATTAAAAATCAAAGCTTTATGATACATTTTCCTATCAAAATGAAAGTGGCAAATTGAAAACAATAACGATGCTCATCCACAGTTACAGTTCCAACAGAACACTTCAGAGTTTGATTTACAATTAGTAGCAGCTTGAAAATGAGCCATAATTTTACATTTTAAACTGCTATTGCTCAATCCATCAAGTATTAAAATCTTGATGTTGATTGATGGCATTCTCTCATGCTGTTTCTCTTGATGAAGCTTCACAGCAACTGAAGCAACAATATTCACCATGTTATGAGTTTGCACACCTCCTCCATGCCCAGCTCGTTGCTACCACTGTGTTCGTGTGCACCAGGTATTTATTTGGTGGTTTGAGAAATTTTAGTATCTTCACCAGGATACAAGTATAGGACACACACTTCAGTGGCTTTCAAACCGATATTGGTGCAGGTTTTCAGCAGCTGGAAGAAGTGGGCTGAAGACAGCCACTCACTGCAATAATCAGTTTTCCAACTGCTGTGCTACTTCCTAAGAAACTGCAGTGACTGAGCCATACCATATGGTTTTCTTATGGAAGTTTCACTGTCAGGAAAGGGCTCAGGAACTAAGATCCCATGGAGTTTCTACCCCTGTTGCAAGGCGAAGGGATAAGACCCAGTAGAATACTGGATGGTGTAAGAAATTTTCCTAGTGGCATTTCAGGTTTGCCCCTCCTGCTGAGTTTGCCTCAGGTGTTGAGGTGCCACATCCTATCCAAACTGTTGCTGCAGTGGTTTATGCAAACCTTGCAGGTTTTATTCACACTGACCCACTTGCTCTTAGTGTCATACCTTTTCAAGGCCACAAAGAGCCTTAACTGCCTTTACTTCCTTTTTCACTTATCCTACTGATTAACTTCCATCAGGGTTTGTAGAGTAGCAAAAAGAAACCAGAAATTAGAAAATATGCATACCCTGAAAATAGTATCAGTAACATCAGTCCAGACTACAAGCAACACAGTTTCCTTTAATTTGCAGAAAAACAGTGAACCATAGACACCCTTTTTTACTGCTATTTCTTTTAAATATGGATATGACTGAGAACATTTGCAGCTTGGATATTTCAGAAAACACCCAGGCCAGTTCATAAACTTTTGACCTGTGGGATGACTAAGACTAAAAACTTTCTTCCATCAGTATTTTCAGGAATTTTAATGTGCAAGCATAACAGGCACAGACGCTCCAATTAAAATAACAAGAATACACATTTTAAGAAAAGAAAAAGGTACTTATAAATATCAACATAGTTTCAGGCTATTCCATACCTTCATTATTTAATACTAAACAACATCTAGGTGCTAGTCTCTCCTAAAAAACCAGTTATTTAAATTGGAAACAATGCATGATTTTTGCCATATGTAAATGAATGAAAAACTGAACTTCATGTGGAATATCTAATTATAAGATTTTAGCTTTAATAAAATTTTAAATGCATTTAATGATAAGCAAAAATGCCATTCCATCTTAAATATTATTTACCCATTTGAAGTTATATTCCTAGACTATAAAAAATAATTAAAGTATAAAATCAAATTAATAAATATTATGCAGCCTATTATACAATCTGACAAATTGATTCTGTGCGTTATATTGTGACTGGATTAATTAGTATAAAATAAACAATGAAACTGTCTATTAATGGCTCAGGAAAGAAACTGATCTGATTTTATTTTGAGCCTGTTCCAAATCTTCAGGAAATGTGAACATCGCCTTCAGTGGATGCATGATGAGATCTTTAGTGCTTTGAAAATGGTTCTTGTAAAAACTTTCAAAGGAGTGACCCAGGTCTTAAAATGGTAATGTGGAATGGCTGTGACTAAACAAGCAAGAAAACACCTTCAGGGCTTAAATTGGCTACGCCCTTTTGTTTGAAGTGACAAGGCCTATCATTAAGAAGAAAAATTTTGCTTCTCCAGTATAACAGAGACACCAACAATGCATTCTCACATTTTCTTCCCCCTGTTATTACCTTTTCAAGTGCAATTGATTTCACACATTTCTGAGGAGTCTAAGTTGAAAGCCGTTTGTTTCCCCAATAACACGCCCAGCCCTGTGCACATCTGATGAAAGTATTCCACATCCCCAGCTACTGCCACGCTGCTTTATCTCTCTAGAACTTTTTCCCTTCAGTATCATGCCTCCTGATATAAAGATTTCTTTATGTTGTTTCTTTATGTTTAGATATATGTCTATACACACACATTGTTTTCTTCCTTTAATTTATCACCATTTCTTAATCTTTCTGAAGGAAACAAAAAGGAAAATGGCTGTTATTTTCCACGAGAAAATCTGATTTGCAGCATGCACGCAGAAGTTACACAGGGTCCTGTAAGGCCCCAAAACTTGCACTGTGAGACTTTTAAAAAGGGCTTTATGGTTTTTCATGTTCTCTGAGTTAGAGGCATGGGAGAAATACTTGATTCTCAGTATATATTCTCAAGAGGTCGAAACAACAATAAAAAATTTAGTGGCGACTTTAGGAAATCAGAAAACTTTGTCAAAAAGCTGCTCTGAAGGATCAGCATTCAATCTACATAAAACATTTCTCAAAGCATCAGCTTGACCCATTCAACTTTGCAAATTCTAAGCCCATTTGATTTTAAGGTACTCAAAAATTCTGAGGAGACAGAAGAAGAAGAAAGAGGGAAGGAAAGAAAAAAGAATAAATACAGCTACCACTCCTGGTCCCAGTGGTTGTTCAACTGATAGAAATTCCAAGTGAAGGTAGGGTCAAGACATATGGTCTCTGCCTTCTATAATATTCCATAAGTGTACTACAACAATTCTCATTAAAAAAAAAAAGGAGGGGGGGGGCGGAATTAGAAAGTAGTTTCAAAAAAATAGACAAAAATGGGAAGAAAACATAGGAAACTAAAAATCTTCTAAAGAGAAAAAATATGCAATCAGAGCTGCACATGGGTAGAGATGATGGCCTGGAAGACCCCGCTGGCAGTAAGGAGGACACTGTGCACGAGTCACCCGTGTAAGGAATCAAAATGCCCTTATGAAGTGTTGGACATGGCCTGAAATCCACATGTGAACAGCCTGACAGGATCTAACCCTAAATTTTCCTTTATTTGTATTTATATCTGGATGTACAATCAGGGTTAAAGCCCTAAGCAGGGCAATAAGTGATACAGGCAGTAACACACACATGGAGAACCACGTGCTAAAAACACATGCTGTGTCAAAACACAACGACCAAATGGATTTTGGTGTTCTGTGAATGCCTAAAATTGTGTCCCCACGTGCATACAGAAACTCAGTGCTCTGGGCTGTGCATTCAGGATGATGCTGTTGTGCTGTGAGTCCCAGAGTAAGACAGCCAGACCTCTGCCAGCTATGGAACAAGGGACAAAAGGTGATTTTGACAGGAAGAATGCAGGAGCTGCATTCATTCCTACTCATTATCCATAGAAATGGGAGTGAAACAGCTGGATAGACCCCAGGGGAGCAGAATGAAGCAAGGAATGTGACAAAACCACAAGACATGAGAAAGAAAAGCTGAGACTGTCAAGAATATGACAGGGCCTGCAACTGGACTGAGAAAGCTCCAGAGAAATTACAAATCTAAATGCTGCACGGCAAACAAAGCAAAGAAGGGGTTGTTAAATGCTTTCAAAATGCAGATGAGACCAAGAAATCCTCAAGGAACAGCAGGTGCTTTTACAAAAAAGCAGATTTCCAAAAGAAAAAAAAAATCTAATACCATCTATGTAACTGATGAGAAAAAAAAAATAGGATTGATATGAAGCACTGTGACTTGAAATTTGTGAAATAAGCACTTTATTCCTACCCACACATCCCTCTGAGTCAAAAAATTATTCCTTAAATTATATACTGATGACACTGGGACTGAAAGCCACCCAATCATCCTTACTCCCCTGTCATGAGAGGAAAGACCTCCTGTATGACATATACAGACATATAATCAAGATATCTATCAAGAACTTTAATAAAGTATTAAATGCCATTTTGTAATCAAGAAATTAGAGTTTCTGCTTGTCTACCCATTTCTCAATGTGCAGTTTCATTTACTATTTTTTTCCTCTCTAACATCTGTTTTCTTTCATTTCTCTTCTTAGCTCCTTAATTTCACTGCAAATAAGGATTTTTCCCTTAAAAAAATGCAAGCAACCATTTTCTGCTCTCTACATTTTGTTAAACCTCATAATCCTTTTCCCTTTGTCAACCACTTTGTCACCAAAATGACTTTGTCTGATATTCTTTCTTTAGAAGTAATAGTTCAAATCTGATGATCTTTTGGAAAGCATTACCTCTCATAATGGTATGTATGAGTTCATTACTTCATCTCCCCCAGTTATATTATCCTGCCACAAGAAACACAGTGGCTTTTGAACTTTGAGACTTTTCCAGCCCCACAGGAGCTGATGATCAGGGTATTTTTGCTTTGTCTTTCTTTGCATTGAATCAGAATAGATTTAACATCATCTTGACCTGGATCTTGAATTGGACCATTAGGTAAAATTGAATGCTTCTAGAAAATATGTAAAATAGTGTAGTGATATATGATGTAATGGACTCTTTCAAAAGCTCTTCCATATAATTCTGCAGATGTTAAGGAGGTTATTTACTGTGCCTCAGACTTTCATTCTATTTGTTCTTTATGAAAGCTTCCATATAAATTCATACAAATTGTAGGGAAACTTTCTAAAAACAAAATTGCAATCAGCACTGCCAATGACAGGTCAGCATACTTAATAGAATGAAGTAGCTCATTTTCTTTCTAAAATCCACTGATTTCCAAGAATTATTTTTTACCTCAATTAATATGGATAAAAGTACACCTTCTCCATGCATATATTTTTGTACCTTCATAGACTTCTTACACAGCATTTAAAAAAATATTACTAAGAAAAAGGCATAAAATATGTTGCATTCTGTATAAGATACCAGTTTACATGCCTGACCTATGATTAAGTATTTCATCAATGTCCCACTCATGGGAGGAAGCATTTTTTGGATACACAATGTATGATGTATTTCATGATGAGAAATCCAAGTTGAAACACTTTTCACATCTCCTAGTGACTTGGCACAGGGTAGATTGCTCCATAGATCACCTAATGATAGGCTTAGTTCTCTGATTATTCAGTGGTGGGACTTTAGTTGTTTTTAGTGGAGGCTTTTTACTGCCTATTTTTTTTTAATGCTGGCAGTTGTGATCAGGTGAGAATGTTTCTTGTACAAATCATGAGCACCATTAACCCAAACTGCCAGTTCCTGGGAAAACTTGTACAAAGAATGTTTCTCTTCAGCTTTGATCAATAAAAATGAAACAGAAGTGTAAGAGACTGAACTAGGTGTTCCTTGTCATAAGGATATATCATTCGAATTAAAGTCTCTTGCTTTTAGTTACATTATTTTCAACCCTGATTCTTCTCGAATTCAAAGTCAATTGTGTTTTCTGGCAGAGTTTTTTTCCCTCTGAAGTGGCTTATACTTAAGTACAATAAGAGACAGCCCATTTGGTTTGAAAATGAAATCATTAAGTCTCCATGTCCTGGTAATAGAATAAACTGTGCAAATGATGCATTTTTTTGAGCTACAGAAGTTAATCAGATGGACTCTTGAAGGTCTTCTGGACTATTACAGTTTGAGTCTTGTGTCCTGTTTCCCACCTCCTCCTCCCAGAGAAGAAGTATTTGGCTCTTCACCTTAGTATAACCAAGATTCCCCCTTTCACCAGAATCTCTTTTTCCCTCTACATCTCCTGATATGAAAATGCTGCAAGTACACCAATAGAAACAAAAACAGCTGAAAAAAACCCCACTAAAATAATGTTTGTAACAAAGACTAGCAAATTACAAAGAAAGCCTACTGTACTTACCAGATGGTAAATAACTGGAAATACCTACAAAGCCACCTTACAGCTTATATTTTTATGTGTCCTGTTGGAAACTGCTGGAATTTTTCGAAAGCTTTCTGACATTTTAATGGCAGATACCTTTTCATATCCATTTGCATGTTCTAAATCAAACCAAGGGCTGAAGGTGTATTCAAAAGATCTCTTTTCAGCTGCTTGAAATTACTACTCTGAGCTAAAATCAATGTTCTATCAACAACTTGTTTTTTAAAAGTAATTTCAAAATATAATTTCAGCAATTAATTTCAGTCTGTCCTTTATTCTTTCCCTGTGCCCAGTTCTTTCCTTAAATCTGACACCCATTCTATCTCAGAATCTGAAAATTAACTGAGAGACTATTGCTTTAAAAAAGGAATAATTATATAGTTTACATTTAACAGTGATTACCAATTGCCTTCTCACAGTCAAATCAGACTGGAATTTGTTTCTTGTCAATGCTTGCTCCTTCTGAAAACCTGCATTTCCATCTGTGAAATAACAAATAACCAATCTTCCCCTTCTCTACCTCCTGAATTTTCCAGGACTTTCAAATGTGAAAATTAAATATTGTGTGTCTGAGGACTCTCATTAAGGCTTCTTTTTTATTATTATTTTTTTTTGTAACTAGTTGTGGACAGTTTTATGTCAACATAAGTATGAAGGGGAGAGGAAGGGAGCAGATAAAATGTGGAAAGAGATCAGTTCAGAACAACTCTAATATTCAACAATCTTCTACTTTTGCAGATAGTATTCAAAACGTCAATACCTAGATTAACAGAAAACACCTCTGACTAGCTCAAAAAATACATTGATCTCATTTTTAATAGGTCCTTACCTTCCCTTATGTATACATTCAGAGTTGGTGATCAAAGATCTCTGCTGCAACCACCTGTAAGCTTTTTCTCCCATGTACCGTCCTCATATCAATCACTTCCAAAAAAACCACACTTCTTCTTATTTTTCACCCCCTTTGAGTTTCTACATAATTTTTTTTTAAGAAGGTCCATGTGTATTTAGAGTATTTAGCTGTGAAAGCTGCTGCATTTTAACACACAAAAATCAGCCTCGAAAACCACACAATGATATATCTTTAACTACATTTATAAAAAGAAATATTTTAGTACCCAGCTTAGAAATGTAACAAGATTTCTGATACTTTAGCTTTAAAACTTTTTTTTTCCCCTTCAGTATTTCCTAATTGTACATATTGTAATAGTGTATGGTGTTTCCTAACTGGCAAAATTAAGTTTGATTTAGGAAAGTGTTTTCAGGAGAGGATCCTCAAATAAATAATATCCTTAAGGGCCTTATCCTGTCCCTGCATTTATAAAAGAAAGGTGCCCACATAGTTTCCATCTGCTTTTTAGGTACTTTTTTTAGCAAGTAAAACTGCCTACAGAGTAAGCGAACCCCCTGTAAATTTTCATCATCCCTCATTTTAGCTGTTGCTTAAGGTACCTTTGAAGAATTAATAGGAACTGCCGTCAGTAACAGAAATGAGTTGCTTGTATAAATAAAATTCAATTTTACTTCCAGGAGTTGAAATTGAAAATAAAACCTGGTCCTTTCAAAGAAATTATTTTTTTACTGTGCTGTAACTTCCAGAGCCACTGCTGTGAATCCTGCTTTATCCAAAAAGGAGTTAATCAGCTCTGCATAGCTCTAGAAAGATCCTGGCAGCAAGTGACAGTGTGGTGTGATGATGAAATCCTAACTTTGCCTTACACTGTTCCATCAGAGCTCCTGCCCACACAGGTGCAGGGGCAGAGCAGCTGCATTTCCATCTCCATCCCCAGTGTTGGTACATAATTACCATCCAGCCCCTGTAGCTCCAACGCAACGTTAATTTTGCAACACTAATTACAGCTGGTAAGCATAACGTGAGAAAAAATGTTTGAATCGCAATAGTTATTAGCACATGTTAACTTCTGTCTGAAATCAGTGCATGTTTTCATATTTATAAAAAATAAAGATGCGATAATTGAACATATTTTAATGGTGTTTGGGAGAAAAACATGCAATTTTTCTTTACCAGTTTACTTATTTCACACATAAAATTAAATTTTAAATGAAGCCTGAAGAATCATTGACTTAAAAATATCAAGGACCCAAAAAGAATCTTTTACCGACAAGAAATTTTGAATTGTGACTTGAGTAGGACTTGAGTGGGAAGGGGTTATTATTTCAATAGCTAGAGAATATCCATAAGACTCTAAGGAAGTTAATAAGGATTATAACAGTTCTCACTCTTTCTTCATACCACTTCAAAAATCTGCAAACAAAAATGAGGATAAGATATTTGCTGTTAGGAATCTGGAATTCTAATAGATCAGAAGAGGCCTCAGCACAAGGCCATTAACATCAGTACTGGTACAGCAGCTAGGATCTTTTTTAAATAAGAGACACCTCCAGGCAGATTTTACAAAGAATTCTGAAACCAAAAGCACAATGAGCCCTGGGTCAACAGCCTAATCATGACTCAGTCCAGGGACATCAGATCATAGATCAGTATCTCTGATAAAAAGAACAGCAGAATTCAGCAGGTTGCATAGAAGCAAAGATGTAATGAGTAGCAATATTTTCTTAGCCTGAGTTTGAAGAGGAAAATAAATTAACAAGTATGATACAACAGCCCTGTGCTGATAATACTGTTATTTTCTTCTGGGGAAAAAATACTTTAAAAATTAAGCTAGGACTGTGATGTTTAATGCCTAGTAACTGTGAACCTTAGTGATCTAATTCCATGTTCAGACTCTAAAGCTACAGACTCACATACATAACTTTACCCATAGGAACAGCCTCAAAGATTTCAACAGAATAAAACATATACCAAATATACAACTTTCATCTGAAAGGAATAAGTGCACTGTAGAAAGAATAAATAATGCTTAGTGAAAGGTTAAGTTTGAGACAACCCCAATCAAAATCATAGAAAGGCTTGGACTGGAAGGGACCTCAAACATCATCTTCATTTCAATCTCCCCTCCATGGGCAGGGATGTCACCCAGTAGATCAGGTTGCTCAGGGCCCCATCCAACCTGGCATTGGGATGGGGATGAGGAAACCTTATTAAAAAAAAACCCAACAAAAACCCAAAAAAACTTACGGGTCATTTTAAAGACAAGTGTGTCCAAAGGTGAACACTCACAATCTGATGCAGTGACTTCTTTCTGCCTCTGTCACCTCAGCTGCCACCTCTGAGGGAAGGGAAACTGCAGAACCCTGTGTCCCTGGGGCACAGCTCTCCTGCCTGAGGTATTATCTGCCAGCCAGACACCATGCCTCTCCCACTTCAAGTTCTCTCCTCGTCTAAGAAACCACGGGAGCAGTAGGCACTGCAAAGCCAAGAGAATTTCCTTTTTCACTCCATAGAAATATGACAGCATTCCGCATTAAGTAAGTGTTGTGGTTACCAATCTCCTTTGGTTCTGAACTTGCCTTAAGCTGCTATCAGAGAATTATTTCCTTCTCTGACAGTTTGCTGACATCTTGCTTGCAGGGGTGAAGTCATCACTAAATTCTCTTCTCAAGACTCACTGTAAACTTGATGGGAAAGTAAACACTTTGCACAATGGGTTTTTTGCTTGTGCATTCCTCTGGTTGCTTTTGCAACACAAGCAGCTTTGCTCAGCAGCAAATCCTATTCAAGTAGTTATTGTGATTGCCTGCACTAACATGAGACACTCATTTAAGAAGATTACAAAATAATGATGAAATTGCAGCATTACTACATTGTAAATCTCATCAGTGAGGAGAAAAGCTCTCAGAAAGTAACAGATTGTTATTTCAAGTTTCTCCATTTCCATTATCTGACTTCTCTGAACGTAAGGAGACTAAAGACACTGATATTTTAAACTTAATCAAATATTTCAGAGGTAGTTGTATGTAATGCCTATGTTGTAGTTTAGAAGTTTAGATTAACCCCAGAGTTAGCAAATGAAATGCAGATGATTAAAATGCTGTTGATTGTACCTGTAACTTGTTTTATAAGCATCTATGTTGGCATTTTCAACTTTTTGTGAAATCAGGGCAGCATCAGCCGCCTTTGTACCAGGTGAAGTATTTAAAGTGCTTAAAGTTCTGAAGCATCTATCTGCTGGGAGACTCAGTAAAATATCCACTACTTTAAAATGATATTGTTAACAAATATTCATCTAAACAAAGTCAAGGGTTCAGACCTATTACTGTAACCAGGCTGCAGGGGCACCAAATCTATAAAATTGAAATGATGGATTGCTTTTACTGCTTATCTGTGAGGCTCAGTTTCAGGCAAAATCAAGGGCTACTGGAGTTATCTAAAACTTCAGTCCCATCACAAAAACAAACAGGCTGATCTTGCTGCAGGACGCCTCACTCCCTGCAGATAATCCCAAAAAAATATTTCCCTTTTCTTCCTCCTAATTGCACACCTTGAGGGGTTTGTAACTTTCTTTGTTATGTGCTCTGCTATGAAAGTGGGACTGCTGGCTGCCTCCAGGACAGTGCAGTGCATCATTAACAAATGAGTAGCTGCTCTTAGCTTGGATGTATTGGCACTTTTTACATCTCTGGCATCCTAACAGTGTTGTGAGTTACTGAGAGTAGTCAGTGCTCTCACTTGGCCTGAACACCTTTTTTGAAGCAGTTTATATAATCAACAGAGCAATTTATGCCCATATTCACAAGTGGTTCACACAGCCAGGCTCTCACTCAATGTTTTATAAAGCACATTACCATATGTATAAGGCTTTATGTACAGCTATTCTATATACATTCACACCTAGATATGTCTTAATTTAATATGCTTTCTGGAAAGGACAACCACACATCTTACGGAGAGAGTCAAACATAGATATGTCTTAATATAACATACGTTCTGAAAAGGAAAATCTGAGAAAGTGAAATCTTTCTCCTATTGAAGTTAATAATAAATAACCCCAAAAGTACATCAAGCTTGGGACAAAACAAGAAAGACTATTTTCACAATTAAACTTAGGTAAGGAGCTTTTGGGGGTGACATTTCTGGTGGAGCTGGTGGATAACAAATGATAGTTGACAATGAATAGCTATAATCCACTACCTTTGCCTCTGCTTTTTCCCTTAAAGCAAAATAGGAACTCCAAGGACAGGAGTCTGCTAGAAAAACTTCATGTCTTATGTGCAGACAGAAGAAAAAAATGTAAAAATAAAATAAAATTTAAAAAAAAATTCTACCTCTCTATTATAAGGAATACTCTAGCCACAAATAGAGCTCCATTTGAGCTATCTGTTCAGGTGAGTAATCTTGAAAGGATTTTTATATTATACAATTAGCTGAGAGCTCAGTTGCATCTCTCTTGAGGGTAAGGCAGCTGGCAGGAGCATATCTTCTTTGTACTCCCACTGCACTGCAGGTATCTCTGCCCCAAGACATTCTGGGCTTGCAAAATACACAACTGTTATTAGCAACTATCAACTCAATTTGTTAAACATTTTAGGAAAGATTCTGCTTGCAGAATGTGCATTTTCATAGCCCTCATTGCAGCTCCCCCACACAGAACTTCATCTTATTTCCATCCAGAAAGGAAAGAGTGATTTTGATATGATCATCCAAGTTAGAAGAGACCTTAAAGACCACCTTGTTTCAAACCCCCCTTGCCATGGGCAGGGACACCTTCCACCAGACCAGGTTGCTCAGAGCCCCATCCAGCCTGGCCTTGAACACTTCCAGGGATGGGGCATCCACAGCTCCTCTGGGCACCCTGTGCCAGTGCCTCACCACCCTACCAGCAAAAAATTCTTCCCAATACCTAATCTAAACACATCGTCTTTCCTCTTAAAGCCATCCCCCCCTCTTTCTATTCTATTCCACCTTGTTCTATCATGGACATGAGATACTTGCAGGGATCAGCAGGAAACCCTGATAAGACTTTGCTTTCATTGTAAGGCACAAACACTTTTCAAATTCTTAGTCTGGTGATCCTATTCTAGTCATTCTACGTTTCAAGTAATTTGAGAGATCTCTATTGCTTGAAAATATGCCTGTTATAGCTTTTATAGCCAAACATTAAAACATCTGAACTTCTTTGCAGAAAAAAAAATATAATCGTGTCACTGTTAGAATACACTGTATTTAAAAGGAGCATTTCATCCTAAATGTAAACGTTTTACTTTTGAAAAACAAAGTAAAAGAAAACATTATTGTGCTTTCAGATTTCAAATGGCTTTTGGCAGGTGATATATGTTCCCCAAAAGCATACTTTGGGGACTTGGGCCTTGACAGAAGCAAAGTACTAAAAGGATGAGCCTGTGATATATTCCATCCCTGTTTTCAGTAATGCTATCATTTGTAGCATTTACAACAAAAACAACAACAAATGAGTATTCACAAAGAAACAGCTGTCCTTCTCCTCAAACTACTCTTAAGATTATCTCTGTCATGATGTTTATAAAAGCTTGACAACAGTTAGGCATATGATATTCTCCAATTGCTTATTACTTATGCCAAAGATGAGAATAATTTCATCCCTGAAAGGAATTTCTACTATCTCCTTTTTGTATTTGTCTTGGTGAATAAGGGTTATATTTTCCTCTATGTTCCAAACACAGGTAATAATGATAGAGACCCTAGATGTCCTCAATATAAAAAAAAAAAAAAAAAAAAGAAGAAAAAAAAAAAGAAAATCAAGTTTATTTTTCCACCAGAGCCCAAGTTCTCAATTACAGACTACTATGGCCAGCAAATGACTCCTGTATTTAGACTAGGTAATAATCAACTTCAATAAATTGTGAAATTATGTCTAATCATTTCTCTTAGGTAACTATATCATATTAAAAAATCTGATGTGTGAAATCAAATTTAAATGTCAAGTTGAAAAAAAATCCACCAAACATATCTCTCCAGGTATCACAGGAGTGCTAACATTAAACTACAGACAGGAACACAATTAATAAAAAAAAACCAAAAACAAACCCAAACCAAAAAAGTATGTCCAGCACAAACCCAGAGGTAATTTTTGGGAAACATCACAAGAGACTTTGAGGCAAATAAAGAAATCTTTAGGAGTACTCTTTAGGAGATTCAACAATATCAAAACAGGTAGTTTTCCTGAGCTGCCTTAAAATTCCTTAGCTCTTGCTGTTTCAGGCACAAGTGATATAAGAACACACTTGGTATCAAGACTAGTATGATTGCAGCTCCAGGGGTACAGGCAGCAAGATTCATCTGTCACCTTGTCTCCTAGTACAGATCTGTGTGATAGGTGATCTCAAAATATCTTTTCACATTGGATTTCTTAACACACAAACCAGGAGGAAATGCGGAGGTGAAAAAAGCTGTCCTAAAACTCCAGGGCTTCAAGAACCCTTTGAATACTAGAGGACCAGCTTCTAATTCTGCTGAAATTTGGAATTCCTCTCCCTGGGACAGTGATTTCTAACTCCCAAGAAAGCAGACAAATCCTCAGGCTGTGGGCATTCTCTAAGAAAACTGGGTTTCTCCAATTTTGAATGTTTGGGGATAGGGAAGGAAGGAAAAGAAATGGAAATACATTCTCCATTCATCTAAAAACAATCCAATGATCAGATGTTTCATATCAGTCAAGTGTTAGAGAGCTATATAGAATGTTCTACAGATAAAAATCTCCTCTGAATATGTATATAAAAGCTTGAATGATTTTTTGAGTACTTCAACAACTTAAGCAGTAACCCAAGAAGCACAGGGCTGGAATTGTTCAAACAGTAGCTAATATTCAAATAACCCATCAAAACTGTATTTCTAACAGACTGGCATCATGAAAAGAATTCTGGATAAAGGGGAACAGATGAAGAGAAATAGCAAAAAGAGCTCAGAGGAGCTGTCAAAGTCCCCCAGGACAGTTTTAGACAGAATTAGGACACCATTTGCAGGGAAAGTTGTTGTTATGGACACTGAAGGCTCAGCCCCAGCTCTGCGTGAAGAAAGCAGCCAGAGAGGAACCTGACTGTTCCGCTCCGACTGGAATTAAATTTACATTCATTTAGTCTCCTAACCCATAGATTCCAAATTTTACAGTAGCAGTTCAGCCTCAGACTGGACTTTAATATTGGATATATGTCCAGGTGATAGGGAAAATCCCTGGGGAGCCCTGTCCCTGAGCAATCTGAACAACACTGGGATATGGAGGCACATTCAGGTACTGATATATCCCTGAGAGACGCAAGAGTTAAGGAACAGCACTCCAAGTTAAATCCTGGCAGGCAGCATTGGGTAGCTGCAAATAGAGGTAGAGAGATACCATCTGGGAGGTGTTAAGTGATCCTTTGGAAAAGTACTTCCCCTTGACAAAGAGGCAGTGGCACACAGCAGGTTCACAGCCTTAGCATGGTGTTTCAGGGCTTATCTCAGCATCCCTGGCTGCTGGATCCCAACTATAAATCATAGCACCAACTTGTACCCGACTTTCCCATGTCTTTGGTGAATGCTGTAGGCACTTTCTTTTTCTCTCCTCCACAGTCTTCATGGCCCAAAGCCTGGCATTATTAGTCTTTGATTAGAGATTAAAAACAGCTTTAGAAGAAGGCAGATGGTTCCCAGAACAACACAGACTGTGGAGTTGGGATATTCTTAGTGAAAGCAAAAAAATTCTAAATTCTGCATCAAATAAGACTGACATTTATAAAAATTCCACTGGCACATTAGGCCACAGGTGCAGATGATTTTTTTGGCCACGTAAGGGCAATAATCTGGCATGGAGTCCAAGGGGCACTTCCTTCTTAGGAACCTCCAGTCCAGCCGGGCACTCTATTCTGAGAAGTCCTGACTTCTCACCCCTGCATTTCATAATGGTTAGCTTTAGACATTTCCCATCCCTGCTATTGCTCCTGCTATTGCCTCTGTATCACCCTCTTGGCACCCCCCTGTGCACAGTGTGAGGTTACTCAGCAACTTGAGTTATCTAAATTTCTATAGACAATGCGGTTTCCAACAGTTAGGGGACACAGTGACTTCAGCAGCTGGAGCTCTTTTGCAGTATTCAGTCACTGATTTACTACGTAGTGATACAACAGATGTTTTGAACCATTTGCAGAGTAGGTATTATTGGCTGAACAGTCAATTTATCAAATTACTGTATTTCCAGACAGGAATATACCCTGGCTTTCTGACGGAGTGTGAGTAGGAGGAGGAGAGTAAATATTTCCCTTAGTAAGTACTAAGAGACTGAAGAGATATATTATAAACACACACTGAAATACAGAACATTAGAAGGTGGCAACCAATTAAAGGCTTTACATCTATTTCTTATCTCTATCTCAATTCTTATCTTATAAACTCTTTGATTAGAAAAGACCATTCTAAAGGCAGTAAGTGGAGTTGAAGGTAGATAAGCGATTATAAAGTCTCTGAGAGGCTTTAGAAGTCAGGACAAAATTTAGAAATTTATTCTACCTCTGAATGCTCAGCCACAAGACTCTCCACATTGCTCTGGGTGATCTAGAGGCAGTGGCAGCAAGAGTCACCTCAGTTCAGAATTCTGCAAAATTGCCATCTTCCTTCCAGAGAGGGGAGTCTTTCAGTGGCAATATTCTGCAGGGCACAGAGTTGTACAAAGACACTTGGTCTTTCAGTAGGAGTGAACGCCTTAGGCCAGTCTGCCTGGAGTACTCATATAGATTTGATAAAATGAAGTGATGGTGCAAAGCCTGCTTTCAACAAAAGAAAGAACTTCGGTAATTTAGGCCAGTACTGACGCAGTCAGACACGAAATGATCACACAGAGACTTGGAATCTTTTGAGATGCAGCGCTGAGGCTAAAAAGGGGACTTTGTTTATTAATTTCCAAATATATACTTTTATCAAGGTGACAATGGATTGGAAGGTGAAATTCCCACCTCTCAACCACATTGGTCGATCAGACTGTCAATCACATTCTCTTCCCATCTAAAAGAATGCAAACACTGGCCATATTTACAAAAACCAATTCTTTGTCTATGTTAAAAAGCATGGGAAAGTGAGAAACTCTGGCTCCAATATGAAACATCAGAAGGCTAAGAAAATTCTGGGCGACACAGTAGTTATTATATTAATTTTTAACAGAGGTTCTCTGACTAAGGCCCAGGTACAGCAACCACATGCACAAAACTTAACGATACCAAAACCCTTCTTGTCTTTAAATGTCTCTAACATTACTGTACAAAATATGGCACAGCAATGAGTTGAACTGCAACACTTATTTCCCTGAAACCAGAGCTGGCAACACAACATGTTCTGCATTACTGACTTGGATAAATACCTCTCCTTCAGGTGATTTAATGCACCATTCAACAAGTCATCACACGCGGCTGTAAATTATTTGTGCATATTTCAGGAAGCAGCTGTTAGGAAGCCTCACAGGTCTAGATGTAAATCACATGGCTACAAACTTCCTGGGAGAAGTAAGCTCAGCTCATGTCAAGATACTTCTTGTATTAAAAAAAGGTAAGAAAATGTTAAAATAATGCTCTAGATTTGGAGTATTTTATTTCACTGATGGCTTTGAAGTTAACAGACCAGCTCCAGCTAAAGAAACTGACTGGAAATGATGGTGGTCAGTTTATTCTTTTTTTAAACACGCAGCCTCAGGATTTTGGTAAAAATCTTTTATTCAGAACTAATTTTAACTAAAATGAGATAAAGGGGAAGATAGTTTCATGTATAAATAAAATGTTAAAGACAGCAATTCACCTGTCTGATCCGAATCCCAAATAGGCTAAATTTGAATTTGAGAGCTGGATTTGGGTTAAGCACAAAGGTTTTAAAACTCTTTCAAACTCATGCAAAGTTAGACAACTCAAGAAACAAGTTTTACCTGTTCTCCAAAGCCTTCTGGCTTTCTGGCTAAAAATCTAAACTTGGCCACTCTGAAAAAAAGAAATATGTCATGGATTTGAGCCAAAAAACTTAATGCAAGTTCAGGCATTTAAATATATTAAAGCTGAAATGCCACACAATACTGGTCATGAAATTCCAGCAATCTTTCACTATCTTCTTGTTCACAGCAATAAAAAAATAGTTATGAGTTTCCCAGAATAAATAATTTAGGTATTAAGAAAACTAATGAGCCAGAATGCTGTTGAAAAAGAAGGATGTGTGTTTCAGAGAATGTGTGTATGCAAAAACTTTTAAACTTGCATATACAAACTTTAAGAAGATTTTAAAATAACTGTATTTTTATTATGGAGACCTAAAATCTCTACTGCCCTATTCCCTCTCTCCCCCTGATATTGCCTATGTCTTCTGAGCACGCCATCTAGACCTTTTCTCAGTTTAGCTTTAGTAAACATTAAAATAAACCAATTCTTCTGTGTAAAGCCAAAATACAGTGTCTCAGATGGACACTGGAACTCACTGAAACTGTTGAATTCAGCTGCATTCATCCACCTTTAATTAAGATTGCTGCAAGAGCAGGTATTCCTAAGCTCCCCAAAACATGACCTGCTGAGGAAACCAAGCAACCAGGATCAGAGATTCTAACTGGAAATTATTTTGTCCATTAGGAAGATGTGTGAGAAGATAAATGTAGCAGAGATGTGGCTCGGAGAGAAAAGCATTACCCAGGCAAACTCTGGTAGGACAGTGCTGCAGGGGATTCCCCCTTGGGAAAGGTGGGAGTGGGCAAGAGCTGCTGCTGTGACCAAGCATCTCCTCCTATGTTCAGGCAGACATCTTTTTGTATGTATCTGAGAATGAATAAGAGAGCATCAAAGGTTAGTCTGGTATCACAACATGACACACAATGCCTTGGCTGCTGCCCACCTTTGCAGGTTGTGTGGGTGACTAGGAAGAGCCTGTCAAAAGCCTAGGCACTTTCAGCTCTTCATATCCCCTTCTCTTGAGTATATACATCCTGAGGAAAATGCAAGCACATTTTTAGTCATCTTCACACTGCATGCACATACACACATAAAAATACACACCCAGACACACACATGCCACGTCTCCTTGGAAGCCATGAAAACAGATAAGCCATTCTTAGCACTGCTCCAGAACATTCTGGAATTCCAGTGGTCCTACATACAGGCACTCAGACAGGACCTCTCATCACCATGGAGACCAGCCCACTTTGCAGCACACCGCGAGCCAAGCAAGCAGGAAACAAAATTGGGTCCTTGCTGCAGAATGCCTGTAACCAAAACAGGATGGTCTCTAGTTGCACCAAGGGAGGTTTTGATTGGACATTGCAAAAAAACCTCTTCATGGAAAGGGTGGTCAAGCACTGGCAAAGGCTGCCCAGGGAAGGGGTGCATTCACCATTCCTTAAAATTGTTCAGAAAACACTTGGATGGGGCACTTGAGGACACTGTGTAGTGGTTAACACAGTGGTGGTGCTGGGTTGATGGTCGGACTTGATGGTCTTAAAGGTCTTTTCCAATCATAATGATTCTGTGATTCTCAGAAAGGATTTCTGAGATTTTCTCCAAAGGAAAAATAAAGTCATAGAGGCACTGAAAAAAAATATAAACAGGTGTCCTGTTTCAAAACTTCTGCTTTAATCTAAGAAATGGAAACTTTTGATGGACATCAGGTTGCGTGTCCCTGAAATGAAATATGGATCTCTAGCTTTTATGAAAGTAAAGTGTTTCAAAGAAGGCATGGAAGAGAAAAGACATCTCAAATATAATGCCTTTCCTCAGGACGAATCTCTCTCAGTATCAGTTCATGACACTGCAGACTTTGATGCTGCTTTGACAAATATTTTCTCTAAGGTGAACTTTAAGTTCCTTTAGTTTAGTTTTACCATTTTATTTTTTTCCGCTTTTAGTTTATGTAGGAATTGCACTGAAATGATAACCTCTATTCCCTCCAAACAGAGAATAAAGACCATTTATTTCTATTAAACTGTATCACTTCATATTAAGGTTATCCAGGCCACTAGCTCATGACAAAATATCTTGTTCAATGTAATTTCAATTTCGACCTGCAAGAAAAAGCAGAAGAAGATACACTTGAAAGAGCAGTGCAAATTTTATTTTTTTTTAAATTTCTTCAAAGAAAAAGGAATAAAAGACAAAGGTTATTTGAAATTCTGAAAAACTAATGAAAAATTATCCTGATATTTTTCTTTTTTTTCTTCTAATTTTGAAAAGGCCTGCAATGTTCAGGATATTGTTTTAAAATTCTGTCTCACGTTGTTCCCTTAAATTTTTTTTGTGAAAGGCAAGTTATCTCCTCATTCCACACTGCTTTGCAATCTCAAAATAGTCATCTAACATGAGAACACAGTCAGAGCTGCAACAAGCAGAGCTGCCAAGGTAACAAGAAATTCCATCCTTTGCTTTCACCTTAGTTTAAAATGTAAAGTACATCATTTTAAAATGTTTCATTTTGAACTATTATTTGAAGTCTAGATTGAAAATATGGTAAAACAGGCTATGTCACCTGAAAAACCTCAGTTGAGTCTCAACTTAGATTTTTTTTTTTCCACTTTTAATGCATTAGGGTAGAGAAGAAATTACTTCCATGTTCTTTAACTCAATCACTCCATTTTCCCTTGCACAATTTTTATGGACTGCCATCTCTAGCTTTTCCAATTTTTTTCCTTCCATTCATCTGCTGTCATTTCTTGAAGCATAACGTAATGGCAACTTACCCAGTGGCACCGGATAATGGTTTATTTCTTTGCTCTTGCTCTGTTTAACAAGGAATACTTTTCTATGCATATGTTGAACCTTTTCTGTAAAAGGACTGCAACTTTTCAAGTCTCCATTTGAGCGCTGAAATTTTATTCAAAAAGTCTCCTAAAAACTTTTAAGTGTAATTGCATTTTCTACCATTTTAACATTTTCCAAGAATCAAAAGCACATGTTTTCAGTTTTGCTGGAAAACTTTTTTCCTTTATAATACAAGACTTTGGTTCCTGGTCCCTGTATTTCAGGAATTTATGGGCATGGAGTTACTCCTACATGAATATTGTCAGTAGTCAAGGCTGAAAGTTACTCATTTACACCTCAAACAGCAGCTGATGCACAGGAAGGAAAGATGTCTCCATTCTGGACTCAAAATGCTTTGAGCATTCTTAAAGCCCTAATATAGAGCAGAAACTGAATGAAACAGTTCCAGTAAAACAAATGAAAAAAAAAAAAAAAAACAAAAAAAAAACCACAACAAAAAACCACCTTGGAGACATTTCTCCAAACTAGTCTATTAGGTGTGGTCTGGTGGAAGGTGTCCCTGCCCACAGCAGAGGGGTTGGAACTGGATGGTCATTAGGGTCTCTTCCAACTCAAACCATCATAAAATTTTATGATAGTTTCTGATTTGTCATAAGTGGTGTAATGGGGGTGTGTATCTTTTTCTCTAAATTCACAAAGGCAGGCAGAAGAATACAAGCACAGCTAAGAAAAGTAAAAAGTCAAAAAGTAAAAGCAAACTACTCTTTCCAGCACCATATAAGAAAGTCCTGATTCAGAATGGCATTATTTCACCAAAAAACCCAGTTTGCAGATTAATTTCTTTGCCAAACCCCAGTCTGGCACAGGAGTGTGGGGAAGCATTTCAGCTCCAGCCTTGCCTCCTCAGAGTTACAGTTTGTGTATTCAATTTGAGAGTGAAGAATTTGACCCATTCTCCAAAAAAAGTAAGAATATAGCTAAAACATCTAAAGCAAGGTTTACTCTGTACTCCTCAGTGCATCATTTTGTATCAAACCAGGAGGTATTAATGAGACAGTAAGTGATGGTAATCTGTGTTGTGACATTTGAACAGTAAGAACCAAGTAGAAAACCATACAATTTAGGCTGCTGAGCACAAAACTGATATCCCAGACTGCTTGCAGAGCAGTATCACAGTAATATGGCTTAAAATAAATGAACAAACTTTACTATGCAGTTTTGTTTCTGTTACAGAAGATAGATGAAGCTTGACACTGATTTTCTTAAGCATGATTAAATTTTTTAAAATTACTTTATTTGATGAAAGGACACATTTTGATGCAATTATGTTCAAACTGTCATCTTGGCATGTAAAGCTTACCAGTTGTTTCACTTGAGGAAAGAAACAGATGTGGAGATAAAGAGTGGTTGGTAAATCTTGAACTTATTCCTTATGAAAAAAACTCCTAAAATGAGAATAATAAACAGAATTCAATGCTACTGTCAGGATAACTGGGACAGGGAGGACAAAGGAAGCTTAAAAGCTAAAAGAACAAGCATATTTTCAAAACAACCCAAAAAATCCTGTATTTCTAGTAAAAAAAAAAAAAAAAAAAAAAAGGAAAGGAAAAAAAAAAGACTTCTTAGCAAATATTGAGATGATCAAAATTAAAAATTTAAAGATTGTAAGAAAAAATATTTCTCTTTCCTACATGGGAATCTGTTTGACTCCGGGTTTCAGATCAGAGTGGATTTTTTCTTACTCCTTCTTCCCAAACTCAGGGAAAACACTGTGCTGGGAAATTAATGATTATCCTTCATGGGTCCATTGAAGTGAGCAGTATTGTGTTCATATAATGAACAGCACAGAGGAAATGAGAGCCAAGTCTCTGACTGGCTCAGCAGTTCAGCTGGGAGATGGATTTCCCAGCAGAACCTGTTTAGACTGCCTACCTCCACATGATTAGACAGGAGGCTGCTGGTGGCAAATTGAAATATTCAAACATCCATTGAAAGGAAGGGGGGACCAGAAGGAGAGAGGCAGCAGCCAGCAGACAACAGTGGATGATGGAGAAGTGATGCTGTAATTCCAATATCTGCATATCCCCAGGGATCCCAGATAGCTGCCATACAGCACAGACAGTAACTCCAGTCTTATCCCTTCATTGTAAACTCCTCTGATCCAGTTCCCTGCCTTTCTCCCACATCCCAGTTCAGTGAGTAGCACTGGATGCCATAGATTTCCCTTTCTATTGGCTTGGAAAAGCCATGCTTTTGGAGTCTGCTCAGTTTGAGCCAGCAAGGAACTTAGCCCTGTGGACTTCAGCACAAAAGCAGGAGCTAAGATTTCAGCCTTTGATACTTTGGCTTCTACATCAGCCACAAGAAAAGAGAAACACACACACACACACACACACACACACTCACACACATACACACATATATATATAACTGAAGTTAATAATGCTCTCATTTTCGAATCTCACTCTTACCCCTTCTTGAATCTTTTAATGCCTTTTGAATGATTCCTGACCTCAAGTTAACAATCAGTGCTCCCCCTAAATCACAAGCCTTAAGTGCTGTAGTCCCCAGAACTTGTCCTTTCTCCCTTGAGAAATATTTTAACATTGGGTTGCTTTAAAGTCAAATTTGTAACATTTATGAAACAGGAAAGACATTGAAAAAAAACCACCAAAACAGAAAAATATTTTAATTGAATAATAGAACTACTTTAAAAGTTTCAACTAATGGCTGTATGATTTCTTTATATTTTGCTTAAAAATAATTTGATTTGGAACAGATCATAAAAATCTAGAATGAAAGATTGACTCACAGTCCTAAAGTCATCACACACATTTATGAACTTTTATGCACATCTTGAATCTGTGGTGAAACTAGGTCCAAATAATTATCCTAAGCCAACCAAGGGAGAATGAATGGTAAGCTCAGTTACATCAAAAACATGCCAGATCTTCCTTATACTGATTCATTTTTTTACAAGCAGTATTTTAAAGGCAGAACCCTAAATATGCTCTAAAATAATTTTAACAATATTAATCCAATTATAAAGCAACTGGTAATCAAAATGCATTCCACAATGTTGACCAAGCATTTTTTCCATTCTATAAGACAGCTAGAGAATTTTTCTTTAAAATACTCAAAGCTTTAGAAAACATCAAAATAAATTTTCACCTCAGAACTATTAGTTGATGGCACATCAAACCTTTATAGGCCATGAAAGATAAAGGCAACTGTTACCAGATAACAACCTCCCTTACTCATTGGTATAAAAAAATGTTGGCCAGCCACACTTAAAAACTGAAACTATCAGCTTATCCATAAGAAACTCACAACAGGGACAGGAGCAATATAAAAATTCAGATCTCTTCACAATCATTATGACTAATTCTGATGAAGGATTATTTTGTGCTTACACTTGTAGAAGTCTGTGATATGCAGATTTTCACCCCCCAAAAAAACTAAACTGTAAATACTGCATTTACAGCTGCTCCTGTTAGATGTCTAGCTATAAATTTATTTAGGAATGGGAGCATGATAGATACACCCACTTCCATGGGTATAAGCAATGACACATAATGACTAACAGCAGCTTAATTTGTTCTTTGAAGAACTCATTGAACCTTTACAGATCAGTTTCCTCATTTGCAAATGCATGTTTTTTACAGTTATTGGCATTCAGAAAAGTCTGTTACTCTTTCAAGTGCATCATTTCTTAAAGCATCTGAGTACGCACGATACAGTCATTGGGGAGAGGATGGGTAGAAGAGAAGGAAAAGGAGGGTTATGATGGTGCTTCTCCCTAAGGACTTCTCGAGTTTAAATATTTTATTATGCATTTTTCCATGTTAATCTAACTTTTTCAGCAATTTTATTTTAAATTAAATCAAATTAAATTTAATAAATTTTCACTAATGTTATAATTTAAATTTTAAATTACATTCATTTTTGATAAAGAGGGCAAAACAGAGAAGAGGGGCACTTAGAAACATCAATATGCAGCATCCCCTCTCCCTAGATTCAAGATCATAATCAGCCACATTGCTACGACAGGAGGGATATATTCAGAGCTACCCAGGAAGACTCTAGAAATAAACAGTTGTTCATGTGCCTTCTGTCAACATACAATTCAAATGGCTGCCCAGCCCTCCTCCTTTCCATCATGGACTAACAGCCCTTGGGCAGTTGCCAGGGAGGCACAAAGGATATGCCCATGTCACTGAAGCATTTGGTAGCAATTCCACATCACTGCACTGGTATCTGCTGGTGACAGCAGAGGAGTTCAACAGCTGCTGGCGCCGAGGCTGAAGCAGATCCAGCACTGCAGACAAAAAGCCAGCACTGGCAGGACCTGGGATGAGTACATTAAGCACGTGTGCTAGCCCAGCTTCTGGAGCTGCTCTTGCTCAGTCTGCATAAAAGACTGGCCCAGGAGCAGTAGATCACCTGTGAAAAGTCTCTTGCTGCATGAACTTTGAAGACACTGAGCTATTAAAAAAATCCCCTTTTAAAGGTTGCAGTGACCCTTTGATTCTAAAGTTTCCTTGCATACAAATGGAAAATTTTCCCACCTTCCTCCACCAGCTGTCTTACCCCATCCCTTCCTCTAATGAAATTTCCTCCCTTTTTATCTCTTCTCAGTTCTGTGGCAGTTGACACCATAAAAGATAGATGTAGAACCCTGCAGAACACTACACTAACCTTTCATGCTGATAGAGGAGACCTTTAAAGGATTTGGCTGCAGCCTGTAGACGCTACCAAGAGTGATTTGTGCTATCACCTTTGCAGATGCATAATGAATTTCAAGTATCCTGACATCTATACTGGACATTTCTTGTTTGGTTCTCAAAAGCGACACCAGGCACCTCCTTTGACTCCCATTGTACAGATCCTCCACCTGAGGAATTCACAAGGATCTGCAGAAACCATATTCAATACAAGGACTGGAAAGCTGGGATTTTTTTCTTCTAAAATGATTGCAACAATGTCAAAGGCAAACGGAAAGTTCTTTAAAACACTTCTGACACACCAAGTATCTTCAAGAAAACCATGTCTCTGACCTCATTTAATGCATTTTACATTACTTTCACCACCTTGGTGTCATGCACTCAGGTAATTGGAGTACTTCTGATTTCTTTCCTGTTCTACTTTATTTTACAGCCTCTCAGCAGTTCAGGCTTTGGTGGCATGCAGCTGAAACACATCTCTTGAGTTGGTTAGGAGTCCTCTGTGACAAAATCATCAAGGAAGAGGCAAGGTTCCTTATTTTTATGTTACTGCTATACAAGCACATTTCTGCATTGCATGATCCAAGCAACATCATTCCAAAGTTAATATGATAACTTATGGCAGTAGAAAATTACTTCCTTCCTGCAGAGGACTACCAGTGTCCAAGTGAAACTGGTGAGAAAGACATGCAGCATCACAACTTGCAATGCAGCTGCTGCATTTAAGTTTCACTTTTGCATAGAATAAGGATCTAATGCCAGTTATGAATTTCAAAGGAGTAGAACTGCATAGAGGAATAGCTGAAGAGTTTATCATCATTGCTTCTCTAGTATTATGTATACACAGGAGAAGAGATAGGATTTCTTTGTAAAAAAATTAGTATACTATAACACACACGCAGTTTGAGGATGGAATTTTTAGAGATTAGATCAAGGACACTGATCTACATCATTTTATGACAGTATCAAAAAAAATCCATTTAAGATCCCACCAGTACATACTACCAAGTTAAGTTTCCTATAGCAATCAGAATATTAATCTGATATTTAGAATTTCAGTATCAATACTAGAATTCTGCATTTGCAGTGTTTTAGCTGTAGAACAGACACAAGCTTATCAAATATCTTTCAAGGGGAAAAAAGCAGATCCATAAAATAACAGCTGGGGTAGGCTTTATAGTAGTGTTTTTTCTTGTGGTTTCTTCATTTGGTACAATCAGGTAATAGTTTCCCTAATAAGAAAAATCTCTTTGCTATAATTAGAGGTTTATTGTGTCCATANAAAAAAAAAAAAAAGCTGAGTTTGACATTGCATAGTGATTTTCAGCCTTGCGATTTCACACTAAACCCAAATAGGCAGCAAACCCAACGTTTAGGAAATCTGGGATGCGTCAGAAAAATACGTATTATTAAAAGAGGCTTCTCTGCATCACTTTATCTTGGTATTGCTTTGAAATATCACATGTGAAGCACAAAGCTGAGTTCCATCTCTCTGCTGCCAATTCCCCCTGACTGGGAAGGGGAAAAAATGGAAGTAGCAGCATCTACAAGAGTGTGCCTCTGCCACTTTTATCTCTGAATCACCACTTTCTTCCTTCAGTTCAACTACCCAAGTTGTAGCAGTATAATTTTCTACACTTTGTGCAATACTGAAAAAATTTTCTGTCTCTCATTTGCATGTCTTTTGGCCACTTTTTAAGCTCATAAAGTTAGAAGAGTGTTATAGTTATGAGCTTCTCTGCAGTAAGGAAAAAAAAGCATAATATGGTCTCTGTTGGGAGAGCAAGGATATAGAGGGAATAGAAGCAGCAAAATGTACAATAATTGCTTTAGGGCTTTATCTTTCTGGCTTTGTTGTGAAAAGACCTCATACAAACAAAGTGATTAGCTCATGTTACAGATCATTCCTAAAAAAAACCCCAGAACTTCTCCAGCAACAGCTCACTTGAGATAGGGCTGCTTTTGGAGACGTTTATTGTTCATGCATCACAAGTCCTCCTCAAGCAGAAAAAGCAAAGAAAAAGAAAGTACATGCAAGCACTTCTTGTCTTTTCACAGAAAAACTGAGCTGATGGTTTGCACTGAGCTCTACGTAAGTCAGCTACAGGACACCCACAGCTGCAGCAACAACAGAAAGATGTGTTGCAAGCTGGTAACAGCTGTGGGAAAATCCATCTAGCAGAGGCTGAAATTTCATTCTTGCACAGCAAAGGAAGGCAGAGGAAAAGCTCCAGTCAATTGTCACTTCTAAGCTGATAAAGAGGCAACTGTTCTTACCAGATGCATATTTAGAACAGATGTTCAAGACAAAGCTCATATATCAGCATGGATAACAGGTCAATTTTATCTTCAATTTTAAAGCATTTGGAGTTTGATTTTATGTATTAGTGATAAGAGATGCAGTACCACTAGCTGTAGAGCAGAGAAGGCTGAAATATTTCTCATTAAAGTGTCAAACAAATAGAAATTGTTCAAATAGCATTTGGTCTTCATTTTACTGGGACTAAGAAAACACAGGTTACTTGCAGGATTAATCACCATGAGAAAACAATGGGGATTTTATTGCTGGCTGGTATATTTCTCTACCCTATTTCTACACACCTATGTAGTTACCTCCTGAAATTCAAATTTTTATGTTCCTTAAATCAAGTTTTTGTTGCTCATATTTTTTCTTCCAAGTAGAAATAAATTGCTTTTTAATACAGGATGGGGCAATGTGTTCTGCCAAGTCTTTGCGTTTTCTGAAGAGACTGATCTGCTAAGAGTGTTCTCAGGTGTTGGATCAGTGTAGCCTTATGAACCTTAGGAGTGCAACTTACATCCAAGGGAAGTGTACACATCACCTCCACAACTCCTGTATTCCATTCTGTGTGGTAAAAATCCCTGAAGAAATAGTTACGACAGCAACTGGTTATGCTGCAAAATTTCATTTTGTCTCATTTAAATACACCTAAAGAAATTAAATGCTTCCAAAGCTGGTTCATCACAAGTTTCTTCTTTATTTGGTAGCTTAGGAACTCTGAGGCATAAAAGTACCCTCTGTGAATCCATGAGAAACAACTTTCCACTGCCACCTCCTCAAAACAAAACAGCAGAAGCCAGAAGGACACGGTAACACCCAGAGGAAATCCTTACTTGGAACCACTTCCTTTTCAAACAGTATGTGTTGTGGGCTACTGGCCTTTTTCTGGACCTACATAACAGAGCATGAGGTGTTTGGTGAATAAGTCTTGCATACTTTGAAGTACACTCCCTTCATTGTGACTAGTACTTTGAAACCACATTGTAATTAAATATTTTAAAGGATATGCTGCAAAATTTTAAAATGTATTTTAATACAGCGCACTAATAAGTATTAGCAATTACAAAAGAAATGTAAACTACTCAGCATATGTTACAATGACAGAGAAATTATTTTGCTCACTGAGAGAGAAACAAACACTTTTGCCTCTTTCCTTTTAAACTTTTTTCTCTGCTAGAACAAGCAGTATCACAACAGAAGCATTTAATGGCACTATTAACTCAACCACCTAAAACCAGAACCTATATTAATTACTTTGATTATGCTTAATTGAATATAATCATCTAACCTAACAATTCCTTGTACACTAATTAATAAAACAGCATGTCTTCTGGATCAGAAATGCATTAATTTATTTCTTTTGAAAGTAAGATATTTAGGGGACAGAATTCATAACTTCCACCATTAGTATGTTTGGACAGACTTAACTTTCGTAATCACAGTGACTCTTTAGGGCAATGGATCTCAATGGTGGAATTGAAATTTCATGCAAATTTTCATAGGGGATTTTCTGTCTCTTTGGTGACATTTGAAGAGAAAGATATGACTCAGCAAGGTCATTTCCATAAAAACACTGCAAGGAGTTACAAGAAACTCTAAAAACTGTCATTTGTATTATAAGCAATCTTCTATAATGCTACATTTTCATGTAAAGGTGTTCAAGTACACAATATCATCTTCTCAAGGAGGTAAAGAGTAAAACATTTATTTGATAAACCTGATCAGATGAACCATGCCAAAAAATACATATAAATTGCTTTTTCTTCCAGCAGGAAGCTCATGTTTTCTCATGAATTGCTCTGAGCTGTCTCTCATCTCTTCCTCTGCTAAGCATGAGCCAGGCCTAATTCCTCCACCTTGCTCTTGAGAAACCTGGTTATTGCCAAGAGATACTTCTCCCATAATTTCCTCTTGTGAAGGACACAGCTGAACAAAAGCAAGGAACCCTTTCATCCTGGTATTGTACAGTCAGGATTATCCTCTGCTGGAGGAAACCAATATAAAGATGACCCTCAGCCTGGGAAGTCATCCTAAAAACTAAACAATGGACACCTCTAAGGCAGAATGATTGTCTAACCCTATTATTAAAACTATTATAATGTCTAATAACTAAAGAAGCAATAGGCCAGAGGGGGAAAGCTCTAACCACTTTGTCATTTGGTAGCTATGTAGGTTTGCATCCTAAAGCATGCATTTCATTTCATGCTGAATAAATAATTTCAGTAATCCTTGAAGAACAAAATGAAGGAACCAGACCTATACTTCATAATCAGCACACTTCCCTGGGAAGGGAGAACAATGTGTGTTTGCCCCAATTAATCTTTGATGTTGCTCTGCTGTTCATAACAAAATTAAATTCACGAGCTAGGAAATACCACAGACTAACTGAGCAAAATACTTTTGAAGGCAAAAAAATTAAAAACAAACAAACAAACAATGGCAAATTCCCTTCCTGAAGAAACTGGCACCTTGATTTCATATCCTGCAAAAGCAATGCTAACCAGTGAGCTACATCTGGTGAATTAAGCAGGGGAAAGGGTGGAAAAGAGGAATGGGAGCACATGCTTGCATTCCTGTATCTCTCAATCCCCTAAAGAAAGAAAACAAAGTGAGAAAAAACCAGATTACATGTCAATATCCAGAACTGTTTTGTCAGTCACAAGGTGAAAGTGCATCCCTCAGGGGAAGTAAGAAAGGGATCTAAATTTTAGCTTTATGGGAGTTTAAAGATCCATTTCCACTGTTAACATTTCCCTCTGGTAAGTTCAGCAATACCTGGCCAACATGATGTGAACTGACCCAGTACTGCAGGCAGAGATGTCCAATTCTCCACCTGCATCTCCCTGGAAGTTTAGATTCAGTTCCAGATCTCCCACTGGAAACTGACTGCCTAAACCAGGCAGCTATTCACAGTATAATGGAAGTAACCTTTCCACGGCTACTATCATCCCTTGAAATTATTCAGCAGCTCCGTGAAGAGGATTCAGTGTTAAGTGATGGGTTTGAGGGGTACTTTTTCTGCACATAATGATCAAACATGCTTTTGTTTCAGTACATGCACTGTGTGATACACGTCATTTCCCTGGAAAGTTAAACAAGTTACACATTTGAAAGGATAGATAAATCTACCTGGTTTCATAAAAACATATTAGTAGAAAATGGTGGAGTCAGTCATGGCAGAGGCAGGAATAATATTCAGTGGTTGTATTTCCTAGCTCTCAATTAATTTAACCAAATTACACATCCTTTGAGGACTTTCCTTCTAACTTCCTTCCTTAATAAGAGTGACTGAGCAAAAGTTGCATTTTATTCATATCCAGATAATTAAAACTTTTTGGTTTTAGAATTTCAACATCATTTAAGTTCCAACAGCACATTTTAAATGAACACACTTCTGAATTGCTACATTGATATGCTACATCCTACTTCAGGAAGAAAAAAATGTTTTTCTCATTAATCTCCCTCCATTCTTCTTCTCCATTTCTCCCTCAACCTGTTTCATTAAAAAATGTTTTCAGGCCTCTCTCTTTTCAGCCTTTTTCCTCTTTGAACAACTAAATGGGGATCATCTTCCCAAATTTCACCTAGGCTGTTCACAAGAATCTTTGACCTGTGTACTAAATACCTGCTCTTAAATACAGTAGAAACAAATAAAATACAACACAACTTCAATTCCCTCACCTGAATTTAGAGGGAGCATGCTCATGTGAACAGCCACGCTCACCTCTTGTGAATTCATCTACATAAATTGGATTTCAGATCAGCCACGTATGACCCTCCTTCCCCTCCTACCACTCCTCAACAAACACACAGTGTCTGCCAGTTTCTGACCAAGACACAATCTGAATATCTTACTGTTTGAGCTAAAAATCTTGCAGAGACAGCATATCAATTTTCAAGCCATACCAGATCCAAATTACCTATTCTAAACTCTGATCCCTATTTTGGATTCTAATCCCATTTTCTTAGTCTCTAATTACCAATATTACTTTAGTGCCTTATTAATAACTAATGCCACAACCTAAATTACCATCATTTCAATAAAATAATCTTTGAAATCCAATAACACAGTGTAAAACACTTCCTAGCTGCAGACAGGTATGCCACAGCATGCAATTTTCAATTTCATAGGCATAAACAGATCAAGTTTCACTACCCTGTTATTAAGTAAGCAATTATAGTAATTAATGAATTAAGCTTTTTTTTTTTTTTTTAAATAATAGTTTATAAGTAGTATACATGAATCACTGGTTCCAGAGCTCCCAGCTTTTCCCAGGAAGCATGATGCAAGTCACACCCAGCCCCAGGTCTGTTCTGTCTTGCCTCTGCATCTCAAGACCTCGGGGCTGTTATCTTTTGACACTCGTAACTGCACAACATCACACAATCTGCAGCCTTACACACCATGAATATTACAATTTATTTTTTCTTTCTGCAAAGGATTTCAGGGTAATTTTGGTTTTTGTTAAAAGCATTAAATCCTGTTAACATACCTCACCTGATGCACTGAGTCTCAGTGCTTCAACAGGATTTCTTTATAAGGACTTTTAGGAGGAATCCGAGGCTGGAGGGGCATTCCTGTCCCAGAAATCTTGAACATCTTTGCAATTCCAACAGTTCTATGTCAATGGGAATTACTTATTTTCAAGCAAAGCACTATCTTGCTTCAAAAGAAGTTAGAACACAAAAAAAACCCCAGACTTTTAAATTTTAATTTATTTAGAAATGTCTGTGGAAATCAAAGCTACCAGATAGATTTGAGAATGGCGTGGGTTGCATTTGTGGTGGAGATGAACAGAATTGGGATATGTTGAAACTAGCTTAGCTGGTTCCAAGTGTAAACATAATATATGCTTATTGTATACATTCTGAAACTAAAGAAGAAATTCATTTAGTGCTGAGAAGCTAAGGCTGAAAAAACTACTTTCCTAGCATTGTTCCTCAAAAGTCAAGATGAAAATTTTTAAATATAACCCAAATCAGAGTTGATTCCTGCCCCAACATTCCTCCTCCCCTAAAACCCAAACAAAACACTCTCAAGGCATGACTTGCCTTATTTAACAGCCCTGTTTAGAAGACAATTGCTGTAAGAGTTTGGCATCATTAATTTTTCTGGAGCAGTCTGTCAGCCTGTGAACCAGTACAAATGTGGAACTCATGCATGTGTGTTACACGGTACAGAGCTTGCCTTTAGCACTTCTCCATTTCTGACAAGCAGGAAAATAATTATCAAACTACTTGATGCAGCAGCCTGAGGCTATAGTGACTAGCTAACCCTGTTTAAATTTTGCTGGTTTTGCCAATATGTAATTGGTTAGTATTTTAATTTTTAAATTGCCAGTTTTTTTCTGTTCTATCAAAATTCCCTTTATGTAACAAAATATAATCAAAGAAACAAAAATAACCATTGAGAGTTCCAGATTTTTTTCTCTCTAGAAAAAAAGAAAAGTCACAGAATCATAGAATAGTTTGGGTTGAAAGAGACCTGAAAGGTCTAGTTCTAACCCCACTGCCATAGACAGGTGCACCTTCCACTAGGTTGCTCAAAGTCCAACTAGCTCTTGAATATATCCAGGGATGAGGCTTTTCTGGGTCACCTGTGACAGTGCCTCACTACCCTCATATTAAAAAATATCTTCATTACATGTTGAAAAATATTATTCTTAAATGAACCTCAATTAAAGAAAAAAAAATACTGTGGATTCAAAAATATGCTCTGAATCCCTATTTAATTTTTGTCTATCACCTCTCTCCAACAGTGAAACTCCGTTTTTCCACATTTGGTTGTTCCTTAAAGAGGAATTAGACCATAGCTTTACAGTTTATTGCTGTCCCTTTCTGAACCTATTGCAGATTGTATTATATCCTTTTCAAATCAGCAGAAACCAGTGCTGCATATAGTGTCCAATGAAATGCAGACAAACCTGGGATTAATGCATGATGTACTCTTTTGTTGTTTGTTTGTTTCCAGCAACCCTAACACTCTGATTTCTTTTTTTGTTTATTGCTGGACTGAGGTTTCCATGAAATTATTTATCATGAACTCCAAGATTCACTCCTTAGTGATAATAATGAGGCTTCAACCTCACCAACAGAATGAACATGCAGAGCAAAGACAGCAGCAGGGCAGTGGGAGAGAAACATTTATAGATACTTTGAGAGCAGTATCCCAGGACTGGCTTCTTAGTTTAGGAAAGCTCACAATAAGAATATAGAATTTATTTTCATTTTCCATGAATGAAAGAATCTTTTGAACAACTGTCAGTGAAAAAAAAACAACAAAACAAGAGTAATGAAGGAAGTAAACAAAGATAAATAAGAACACAACATCAAGAATGACTAGTGAAGGGCACTGTGGTTCAGAAACCTGAGTTTCCCACATCCCAAGCAAGTGTTGTTTCTCACCCTTGCAAATGGCACTTGATCCTGAGGAGATACTGCTGAGCCAGAGGTACTTCCAAACAATCCAAACAAGGTCTCTTATGCAAGCAAAGCTGACACCATGCCTCTAATACACTCCCTCTGTCCACGCACTGGGCTGCAATGAAAGCCAGCAAGATTCCCAAATTCCTGATAGTGATAGCAAGTTAATTGCTTCACCTGAGCTGGGAAGGCCTCCTCTCAGCAGGATTTATGATCTCAGCACACCACCATGCTAAATGCAATGGCCCAGCTGCCTATTGAGTGCCCCAGAGGGCAAGAAATGTGCTGAAGTCTGGTAGGAGAAGACCATAAAGACAGAGCAGGAGGACATGCACATCTTTTTTTAAATGGAGACTGCTTGTTGGTGGACTGAGCAACTCCAGATGTTAGCCCCTGCTTGCCTTTGGCCTTTGGGCAAATAAGATAGCATCTTTCCTGGATTAAATTAACTACAAACACAGGCATGAGATAAAGAGTGACTTGTGTTCTCTCCATCAGTGGTGGCTTAGCTACCAAAGAACTGCCTAGAATGAGAGTAGCAGACACATACCAGAACAAGCTACTCATTATAAGATGCCATTAACACTCCAGAAAATCTTACTTGGTGATAAACCACTTATAAGAATGCTGGGAAGTTGGCAACTAACTTTTACTGTTTGAAAAATATTACTTACACCCACAGGAGCAGGCATCTTGCAGTCAGTGTTGAACAGCCAAATAACATCACCAAGAGAATAGCACACATTTGATACTTGTAATGCTTTCCTCTGTGAAAGGCAGATAATCTTCCTCCAGTCCTTTCCAGGGGCACAGAGTAACAGGAGTACTGTTGAAGAAATTACACGGCTAAAAGCATTAAGAGACTGCACTTGTTCTTTCAGTGGCAGAGAATGCAAGACTGTTGTCGGGTCAGTCTATCCTGGTGCAACATCGTTCATCTTTACAGTAGATACTGCTGAGTCAGGAGGATGATGTGTGAAGAGAGACTTCATAAATCCACTGAGCAGCAAATAGAACCAATAAAGCTTTTGGGAGAATGCTGCAATGGAAGACTTTAATATTTTTTTTCCTATAAACAAAAGACAGGCTGTATTTACCATCAGATCAACTACTTGCATCTAAATCTGATGGATCAAAGTTGACAAAAGTGACTAAATACTCTGTTCAAGTGTTATCATGCAAGAACTGGCTTGATTTGTCACTTAATAAAGTCTGGAAACCATTGAAGACGGTTGATAAATGGTTGCCCACCAATAAATATCATCACTTAATTTCTAGGCTTGCCCCAGTAAATGCCAACTTTTTCTAAATCTCTGAAGCACTTTATCAAAATGTAAAGTATGCTAATTAATTCAGGACTTTCAAAATTACCATTTTATCTTAATTCACTATGTAAGACACTTGTCAGGTGTTTGGAAGAAAAATTGACACAAACAAATCCTGAGGGATGGATGAGTGGGCAGCATGAGCAGGAGGGGAGTTCAAGAAGACTTGAAGACTATCATACCACTGCATCCTCACCTGAATATTTCCAGAAAACGGCATGGGTGTATCCAAAACTTGACACAAAAACAATCATGTAAGACATGAGCTTTATCTGATGCATTAATTTTTCTTGGACTTTCGAGAGAAGATGACAGACAAGATTATCTTCCTTTCAGGTCATTGACAGATTCTAGGATAAACAGTGCTGAAAGCTGGAAGCCTTTATCTGAAAAGAAACAAGTATTATTATTATTAATAATGAAGAATCTAAAGCAGCATGGAGGTCTTGATATTGTATTTCATGATCATTTAGCCAGGTGGAAATCCATGCTCAATTAATGGATCCAAATCCTTTTGTGCTAAGGAAGCACAAGACATGAGGCAGTTTCATGTTTTCTGGAGCATGGGGTAATTTAGCTCACATACTTTGCTATTGCTTTGTCACCGAACCAGTACAAAAAACTGGTTATTTCCAGGATGACAAACGATCAAGCACAGATACTCATTCAGTCCCACATCACACTTGGTAAGGTTGACAGCTTCAGAAGGGGGAAAATCTGTAACTGCTTATTTGGCCAGATTGTCATGAAATGATGTGGGCATTTGCTGCACAGCGGGGGATGGCTTTTACTAGACAGGAGCTCAGCAGACAGGAAAGCTGTGTTTTGAAACTTGCAGACCTTGAGTTTCAATCCTGTTTCATAGTGCAGGTCATATTGAGACAGACCTCTCTCTGTATCTTGTTCCACACTGTTGGACCTGCTACTGCAAGTCTATTTGCTCACATACATTATTAATATCAGCTTCTTGTGTCATCGCCCTTCTAACCTTCAGTCCAGCTACTTGAATTTCATTAGGCTATAACTAGAGCCAGTTGAAATTTGGGGCTGAAAACAGACAAATTGCAAAAATTCTCTTACCTCATTATTAAAGATTTATATTACAGCATAAAAGATAAAGTTTACAAACTTCGTGATTTTAAATGGGGTAGAAAATGTTCTTTTCTGGTGAGGGCAAAATGTAGCACTCCTCAAATACCATTTTCTTCTTAATATTATTTTAGAAGACTGCAAAACTTGGTCCATTCCCTGAGAAGGTTGCAGTTGCAAAGAAATGTAGTTTTCCCAATGCAAAAGCACTCCTTTGGGTCGCCTCCCAAAAGCAAGAATTCACAGTAACATAAGGATTTTTAAGAAATACGAGAGTGGAAGTTTATATGGATTTCCAGTCTAGGCAACTGCTCCTTGTTCTTTTCTTCTTCCAAGAAGCCTGAGAGATCAGAGATACTTTACCATGTGCAGTGACAGAACATACAGCATTTCCTCCAAATAATAAAAGAAGCTATAACAATTGTTTTGTGGTGTTTTGTGGGGTTTTTTTGGGTTTTTTTTTGTTTTGGTGTTGTTTTTTTTTTTTTTAAGTTTTAAAATAGGGTCTCAGCCATTGCTCAAAAAGAAGAAAAAATTCTTAAGCTAGGCTTACTTTAAGTGTATCATTTGAGAATTGTGGGTTTTTATGTTACATAGTTTTGTGCCCGGGTTGGGTGGTTCCGTTCCCACAGCCACATAAGCAACCAAGGCTTACAAAAGACATTTTTTTCTTTCCATGCTTTTATCATCTGAAAGGTACTTTTTTCAGAGAGTAGAGAACTACACCATTTAAGTTTTTGAAAAACATCCCTGAATATCATGAAAATCATTGTTGTTAGTCTTTCTGTTAATCCTAAATTCTCTTTATATATGGTTTTAATGATTACTGCAATAATTCTCCTGTAGTTTACTTAGTGGCTGGTGTCTTTCCCTTTTCTTTCATTCCCATTCATATGCTCTCTGGTGCAGTAGCTGTCCTTGACATTTCCTTATTAGGTTTACAAATAATCATTAATTTGTTTTGTGTTCTGCCTCCTGTTTCAGTGATGTATAGGCATGTCATTACCTTTCTAAAGTGTATTCATTATTTTTCTTCAGAAACAGCTCACTACTTCTCACACAGGGTTCAAGGCAATTTGCATTGTACACACGTAATGGTGTACACTGATCATTGCACCTTCACTAAAGTGTGTGCTATCTATTCTTTAGCTTTCATAATTAATGAACTTGTGATCTGAAGTCTCTCACTGTTTGATTGTTCTTTCCCTTGGTCTGTTTGAAAGGCACCGCACTGTAGTGAAGAGAATACTAAACTCTGACTAAGGCTTGTTTGCTACTCCTCATTTTGTCCCAGGCCTTTTGATTGCACCATCTCCATGGTCCTCCCACCACCGAGGAAGCGAGACATACATAAAATATGGGTTTGTGCAAGGTGGGGTTTTTTGGTGTGGGGGATGTGAGCTAAAGTGATCACCAGACTTGAGACTCTTGTGTGCCAAGAAGTTAGCTTGGAATGGCTTGCTTAAAGTCTCAGCAATCTGCTGTGACTGGCTTGATCGACATTTACTGGCAAGTAATCTGAATGTGAAGCTATCAAAGAAAAAAAAAAAAAATCTTTTTGTTATACTTTGTTCCCCACCCATCCCCCACCCCCCCCAAGCAGTTTTGGCAATCCAGCACTGTTTTTCCTGCTGTTTTAAACTTGGTTAAAATATGTTTTTAATTCAAAAGTTAATACGACACCAAAACAGTTCAACGTTTCACTTACATTTCTGATATTTAGATGCTATATTTTCAAAGTTGACAGAATTTTAATAACCAAATAAAGAGATAGATGTATTTTCTTTAAAGTTTCTATCATGAAAAGAAACTGAGGGACCAAGATAGAAGGCAGATCACCCTCTCAGTGATTTTAGAACAGCAGAAGTCAGATGACCTCAAAAAAGGCACATTAAAAAGAAAACAATTAGAGCAAGATTAATTTGATTTATAGTGGAGAACCAGTATGAATCCAGATCTCTTACATTCTGCCTTGAAGAAAACAGTAACAAAAATCAGTCGTCATGTGGATTACATTTTTTTCCTCATGCGCACTAAGCTAATATTGAGAAAGTGATGTGCTTTGTTATAATATAAACAAAGTCAGACTTCATATTCAACCAAAGCAGTTACCTGTCCTACACTCCTAGCTGTGCATTTACCTGGTCCATGCTGAGCACCTTATTTCTCTTTATACTACTTTTCAAGACACCGTCCTTTATTTTGCTCTGGACCTTATGTCAGCACCTGCATATGTGCAAACCAAGTGTAAAACACAATCCTGTCAGCAGTGAAGGTATTTCCCGCCCACTCTGTGAAAGGAATTATGCTGTTTTTAAGGCTGTTGGGAAATCTGCTCCAGTCTGCCTTGTAGCAGCCTTTTCCAGCACAATCCCATTAAATTAAGCCCTGTGTTGTCCTCCATGTGATGGTCTAAAACAATAATGTCAAAATTAGGCACCTTATAGTTGAATGAGATTTATTTCTTATGTGTGTTTCAATTGTTAACACAGTTGAGATGAATTAACTGCTATTTTAACTTTTTCCCAAGCGTTGAAAAAGGTTATTTATTTCAGTTTCTTGGAAGTAATATCTTACAGTGACAGATTCCTTTTCCCCCTTGTATACTGTATTTGTACAAATGACAACAAGAACATGCAGCAGCATGTAGGATATTCTCAGCATTTTACTAGGGAATTATATTTGCAATATGTTTGTCAGCATTTTCCTAATAAGTCTCTGTATTCAGGAGTCCATAACTCCACTGAAATTTCAGTCTCAACTGGAACTTTGCTGCAAACAGATCCTGCACTCGATAAATTTTTCTTAAGTGAGCTTAAAAAAAAAAAAAAGCCATTAGATGAGAAACCATATGCATAGTTTATTACAGAAATGACACTACAACTGAAAAGAAACAATACTTATTTTATTAGTTCGTACACCAATGGGAACTCTATAAGATATAGAATAGGAAATTGTTCCTTGAGAAAAAAAAATACAAAGAAAGAATACTTCGCCCTTCCTGAAAGAGGAAATTATTAGTGTAAGCTTTAAGAGAAGAATAGAAGAATTTCTGAAATACAAATTATCACATATCCATTTCTTTCCTTGAGTTAGCTGGGTCACAACTATCTGTACCTATGCTGATACTGGGAATGTCTGAAATAAATTACATGCAAGTAAGATATAATCAAGAATTATGTAGGTATATTCAGAGAAAATTTGAAGTGAAGTTTAAAAGGCAGACTCAACCCACAAAAGATTCATAAGCAGAAAAAAGTAGGTTTTTCTACAGATCCAAGGAATTGATTTATAAATTCAAAACAGAGTAGTGCCATGCATTAACAGAATTAAAACCTGTTGTTCAAGAGTAACACAAAAAAGTAAATAGCAGTCAACACATAACAAGCTTCAGCTGCTTTAATCCAGTAAAACTTGAGTGACACAAGGCAGCCAATGTCAAAAACCAAATGACTGAGCTGCCCCACAGCATTTCCATGGAATCAAAATCTATTAACTGCCTGCACATCAATATTCCTTTGCAACAACCACTTTAAATCTCAAGGCTAGAGACACACTCTCAAATGAAGTACATCATCAAGTACCAAATAATTTAAAAGGTCACGAAGAAAGTTACGCTTGAGTAGTGTTGTAACAAATAAGCAAACCAAAAAAGCAATAGCTCAACCCCTTCCAGTTTCTGCCTCACTTAACACCAGCCCTCCCCTCTTCACACTGGGGTTTGAACCTCAGATAATAAAAGCTGTCATGTGTTCATTAAAGTCATGAACATACAACACCTGAATGATCTTAATATTCTTGCTACAACTCCCGAACCACATAAACCAGCCATACCTGGCATTTTAAGAGCATCAGTAGTGCATATTTTATCACACATGTATAACTTTGACAGTGGCAATATTCGCACCCTTTCCTAAATGTTTTAGAGTGGGGAAAAAAGTGGAATTCAAACCTCTTTCATATTAATTTACTTGTATCACATCTTACTGAAGATGACCTCAAAGATTATACACGTATCAGAATTCGCTAAGCATAACCTATAGCAGCATTGAGAATCTAATTCAGACAGGCTTTCTTGCATGACTAACATTAATCAACTTATAAATCTTGATGTAGAAGTTTAGCTTAAGAAAAATACAGTAATTTAATCAGTGTTGTACACTGTAGTTCTATTTTGCTCATCACTACCCATAATACTGTATCATTAAGCTCATTTAATTCCACATAAAGCAGTCAAGCAGTGAACGCTAAAGCCTTCCTCAGACATCATTTAACCCAGCAAGCCTCAGGCACCACTGGAAAAAGCCTGCAATTCGAGAACAGGGATAAATCCAATCATAACAAGAGTTTGGAAATATTTTATGTCTCAATGACCAAATGCAACAAGATTGTATTAGTAACAAAATCCTGACATTGATAATACTAATTATTCATAGAAAGACATACTCCATAAGAGGACTGTGATGTTCTGAGGTATATATTAGAGTGCTAAATACATAAATGCAAGATAAATACAGGCTAATTTACTCCTCCATTTCCCTTTTTAAGTTCCAGTGGAATCCTTGTACCAAAATGTGGACTTGACAACTCCACCTCAACACAGGAAAGTGTGTCTCAATCACTCTTTCCTTCTGAAGTGGTCAAAGAGGAATCTTTCAGTCTCAGCAGGACATATAAAAAATGTTTATTGTTCTGTCCCTCACAACTCAATCTTCTGTCCTCAGTCAAAAACAGTGCAATAGGGAGATAAAAAAAAAAAAACCCTTACGCATCTGCAGGTTGTTTTTCAGCTTTCCATGACCCCTGAGGTTTTATCTGTCAAAATGTGATATGAAAACTACAAAAGGGGGATGCTGCACATCCCCCTTTTGTAACAAGAAAACTGATGAGGAAATCCTTATTTTCCTTTTATGCTAAGAGTTACAGCTGACCGTTCTCACACAGCAACAGAATCCCATTAAAACCAAACCCTCCATCATCTGGCAATGATGCAGGAGATGGCAATTTGTCTCTGAAAGCAGACCACCAATTGTCACTGAGCAGTGACAGCGGTGAAAATGCTTTCCTGTGGAGACCTGAGTCATGGGCCTGAAGTTCTGCAACATTCTTGCATTAGGCATTTGCCTGCTGAGCAGTTATTTGTGAACACAGCGAGGGATAAACATGTTAGCCATGAGAACAGAAGGGGAGGGGGAAACCAACCAAAAAGCTAAAAAATGTAAGGAAACAGTATACAATTTTGTAAATATCTGAAACAAGATGTAGAAGTAATCCTCACCCCAGCACTCATAAAACACAAAAGGTTTTGTAACATGCTCCTTCTAGGGACTTCTCTGAGCATTGAGAAATACTTGCTCACATACTTCAGAATTTATACCTCTATTTCTACATGCTTTTTGACCCAGCAATTTCTGTTTGTTGTTTTCTAACAATTTCAAGTACCAGGCTATAAAACCCTGAATGAGCTGTTCAGACCACCAACTAAACTGAACAACTTCATATCAAGTGAACCCAATTATTCTGTTTTAATTAACCACAAAAAAAATTTCTAACCCCTTAGAAATTAACAGTTCTTTCATCTTCAAGCAAGTAAGAGTACAAACATCAATAAATTCTAAAATGCCAGTTAAAAGCAAAACTTCCCAGATGTTTTATTATTTCAACATGTGTAGATGCCTGTTTAAATAATCAGCATTCCTTCAAGAACTCCCCTCCAGCCACAGCATTTCATTAATAGCAAAGTCATTGATGCAGTAAACAAAATGGACCACAATGACACAAAAAAACCCACATCCAAAACCCTGTGGATCAAGTGATACCAAAGTGTTGTCAGGGGAAAGGACAAAGACCACACTGGAGGAAATTGCTTGGCATAGAAATAAGTGGATAATTTTGAATTCTGGAAAAGTTTAAGAAAGGAGGTATTACAAAAGCCTACACACTGGTTTGTCAAACTCTTTTCTCTATTTTTTCACTTTTGTAGTAATTTTCTACAATGCTGTCTCAGCTGTGAGTGCACACACCATGTAGCCTAACCAAGCCAGTAGAGGCTGTGGGCATGTTGTCATAATCTGACAGACTTCAGATTTTACACTAAATTATATGTACAATTATGTAATGGTCTGCTTTAGTTATGGAATGTAAAATATAGTTCCTTGGAGAACCTACCATCAGAAGTATAATCCACTTTTTCTTTCAAATCTAATTGTATGTCCAAATCTCCAAACATATGAACTCCAATTTAAAAGAAAAATAGGTGAATTGAAAGCAAAGATAATAAGAATTAAACAGTTGTGTGTGCCTGTAATATGATTTGAGAATGTCTGTTTTACTTTAATCATGCACATTAAAAAAAAAAAAACAAAAACAACAAACTCTATTCACAGATTAACATTTTCTTTGCTCAACAAGAAAGAATGGTTCAGTTCACTATGGCAATATCTACTGTTTCCTAAAAGGGAGCTTAAAAAAATATTATATCAGCCTCCAACTTAATTGAAACTTGTACAGTCACTGAAAGGTAGAGGGAGGAGATAGACACAATAGTGAGGAGGTAATTTTATTCGGTTTAATGCAATCAATGTGAGAGCCATCATTCAAAACGCATAAAGAGTCTTCATGGACTCAAAAGACAAATATTGAACCTTTGGAGACATTAATACCATTCACAAAACTATACTCTTATCAGATAATAGAAGTGTCTTCAAATGCAGTCTCGTCTAAAAAAAAAAAGAAAAAAAATCCCAACCATATTATTTGCCATCGATGAAAAAAAAAAAGAGCAGAAATTCATTCTTATTCCTAGGATAAAATTCACCTCTATTTAGTGATTATATCTATTTAAAATAGAGATAAACAAACATTGAAAACAACTGAAAAATGTAGATTCAAACTCTAAATCCACTGTCAAAATTATAAACTTTCCAAATAAAAACGTCCTACACTACAGTATTTGCAGATATCTGCACTTTGTTTTCATGGTCTCTGTGTCAACCTCAGCTTTCATAAACTCCATAAATTAATTCTGAATTATTGTTGAAACAACTCCATCACAATTTAGAGCTTAGCAAGTCTCTTAAACAGCTTTCAAATATGCATAACTAATCTGTAATTTTATATTCTGAATCTGTGGTCCTGTTATGAGGACACACAACTGCACTGTAGAGAAATTATGAATCAGATGATCACAACTCCTCACACCTCTCTCCCATTATGTGAAGGATAAAGAACTATTTCACCTGCAAACCTTTCCTGAAATGTTTAGGTTTATTTTTTCCCCTATTTTTTATTTCTAAGAACAAAAAACTCAGCATTTTAAGGCATGTTTTGTGAAAAAAAAAAAAAAAATCTTGTGAAATTTCAAGTGAGTTTCTAGTCTTCTTTGTTCTGGAATATACTCAATGATATCAGCTGTAGATGAAAAAAATACAGAAATCATTATATTTTTTAAAAGCTTTACTTTAAAGCTTCTTCCCCTCTTTACCACTTTTCATAGAGCAGTTTCATCTCATTACATACCAAATAAGGAAGGACTAATGTGATGCCTTTCAATAATTCTTGCTCTTCTTTTTATTTTTTCAAGAGAATTTGACAGCACATGTTCTTTCCTTATGTAACTTAATGACAGACTAGTCTAATGAAGTGGGAATGAAGATCCTGTCCTTTTTTCCAAGACCAAACTCAAGGCCTTGTGTGAAGAAACCTGTTCATACAATGCTTCCTGGTGAGCAAGTAGGGACTGAAAGATTTTAAGGCCAGAGAGCCTTGCAGAGAAAATGCTCTTTGAAAATTAATTCTGATTCCCTTTAGCTTGAAAGGACTGTAATACAAGGATAGTAGTTTGAATTTTACTCCTGAAAAAATACATTTGCTACTTCTGTATTATTTGACAGCACAGTAGTTACACATCTAATTTAGGGACATAATTGGTCATCACCCAGCCATGAAATGAGTTCTGAAAATTAAGAACTGTTTCAAAGGACAACTTTTTTTGTTGGAATATGCTAACAAGTTGGTTGCACTAAAGGCATTACTAAGAATGCCACAGACTTTGAGAGAATGAATGTAGAAGTGCAGGTACCTCTAGAAGAAAAATAATATAATGTGCTGATGAATAACATATGCAGTACCTAGGTCTTAGTATCATTCTAGGTCAGTCTTCCTCATTAGAAATTGCATCTCTACTCTCTAAACTCAGTACAAAAACCCTCCAAACAAGATAACCTAATGAAGACTTGATTAGTAACTTGCTGATCTTTCAAGTGTAGGGAATTTCAGTTATAGCCAGTGGCAAAAACCTAGGACATAATAAAAAACTATGACAGGACTTAAAAAAACCCTGAAACCCAAAGCCCAAAACCTCCAACATACTTATATTAACCTTAAGCCAGCAATTAGTGGAAGACACAAGCAAAATCTACTGCAGCTATACCCCCAGAAAGATTAGCTGGACCAGAAATTTAAACATAAGGTGCATAGCAGTAGCTCAGCAACAGAAATACTCAGTGTTCAATGCTGGTAGTGAGTGCCTTCACCACATTAAACTGAGCACATCAGACAGGTTGTATACTGGGATTCGGGGAAAAAAAAAAACCACAGCTGTGAAACTCCTTAAACTAAAATCCACATTTTCCACTTCTTAAACATTTTATATCAAATTTAGCATGTAAGTACCTTCTCCCTTTAGTAAGGCTTCACAAAGCATTTTCAATATCGTAATCACATCAGCGCATACAAAGAACATTATGAACTGTACTGCATCATTCAAACAATTTTCATGTAATAGTAAAGTGTGTGAGCAAGCGAGGTGCTCAAAGAGTTAAGTCAAACAAATTCAAAATGTATAAGCTGAGCTTCAAAGCACTCACATCAGAAAAAAAAATGGGCTCAACAAGATTTAAACACATCAGGTTTAGGGTGTGTGCAGCAGAGTGTTTTTAAGTTGCAGTTATTTCCAAGTCAAAATCACCTCCATCTACATTTATTTCAGAAAAAGGGAAATATGTTTTGATTACTTGTTTTAACTCCAGCTGTAATCCTAAGCAATATATTTGCTGACTTCTTGAGAGGGCAGCTATTTACAGGAAAGCAAGAGGTTTTGCTTCTGTAATACATGTTTTCAGTTTGTGTACATTCAAGAATTGCTTTTTATGCCCATTTGAAATGCTACAAACTGCCTCAAAAGTATTACAGATTCATGTAAAAAATCAAGCATTAATGCAAGAGGATTTCTCTAAAGACAACTCTGTAAAAGCAGGCCATTCACTTAAAACCAAAACCTGTAAATTGTATATCTGTCTACTCCTTTCTGATGGAGTTAATAATAGAGCATGCATACAGAGAAAGCATATACACAGTTTAATATACAAACAAATGTATTTTTCTTAATAATAAATTTTAGTAGCTCCTCATTTCAGCCACATGTACATTCTACTTTCTCATCTGATCCTGCAGTGATTATTTTATGGGATTTTATTCTCTTTGAACAAGCTGAATCATCTCAAAACCTGGGAGGCAACAACATCGCACAACTTGTCACAAAGTTTGAAGTTTGTGAGCAGATCAGCTCTACATCTGCAGTAGTACTGTATAATGGATTACAGAAGAAAGGTTCATTAGATCATTATCATGTGAAGACCTAATATTGAATCAGTAGGCACCTAGCTGGGAAGCAAAAACTATACAGTAATTAATGTACTATAGTATGCATGCATTGATTTTTACATGGACTATATTTTAGCGGTAATAACATCTGGCACCAGACTACAAATCAATAGGAGCCACTATTGTGCAGTTGGTTAAAAAAAAAAAAAAAGTTAAGGATAACAATCTTTTGTTTAACTGGCATAATCAGTTCCACACCTCGATTTTGTTATTGTAGTACCTGACATTATTTTAAATAAGATTTTCATTCCAAACTTATTTGAAATACATATAAATACCCAGCCTTTGTACTCATTCTGATCTTTTCATAAGCAATACACTGTCAAATTAAGAAAACATAAGCATCAAATGGAAAAGTGACTAGGTCTCCTTCACGTGAATATTCATGGAGATTTGTGTTTGCCATCACAGGTCAAACACCATGTCATGCTCTGCTTCCCTTCACTGTTTTCTCTTAGAATTGTTAAGCAAGTTTCAGACTAGTAAGTGAACACAAGGTGGGAAAGCAACTGCATGGGTTTCCTGAAAAAGTGATATTAAGAGTATATTAAGAATCAAAGAAAAAGAAAAATTAACTCTGAAAGTTCAGTATCTTATTTAACTCTTGGAGGATCTCAAGGGAACAGGGTGTGTAGCATCAAAGCCCAAATTCCATCTTCATTACCTTTTTGGTGTAGACCCATAACATTGCACAAGAGATTTTCCAATTTGCCCACAATATAGAGGAGTAAGTTAAGGACCAGCTCCAAAAGAAGCTTTACTAGCGAAGTGGCAGGCAAGTGATTCAGGATGGAGCCTACAGGGGCCAAACAAGAAAGGCCTGTGTGTCTGGACCTGTGCAGTCATTCCATGAGTTTTCTTTTACAGACTTAAAAAAAAAAAAAAAAATCCGTTTGGAAGTTGTAACTTCAGAGATCCCCATGAAAATGATGGATAGAAAGAAAATCTTACTCTAGTGAGAATTGTAAGGTGTATAGAAATCCAAGGACAATTTTGGTACATGTGAAGGTTATCTTGCCCTCCATAAGAAATTATTTTACTTAAGACTTGAGGTCAGAGCAACCTTCAGAATAGTATAGCCAATATTATGGCATGCTAAAAATTATCATGGCAGACAAAAGAATACTCAATTAAGATTCACATTACTGATAACACAGCCCATAAAAAAAAAATCCAAATTAAAGAAAAATAATATTAATTTAAGGAGAAAAAAAAAATCAGTCTATGTAATATTTTTTTCTCTCTAGCACCTACAGTTTTTTTACTTCCAAGGAAATACCAATCCTACTTCTGCTGTCTTTTCTTATTAGCAGTATACAGCCAAGAAAAGTTGGCATGGGTAACTTAAAATTCATTGTCATCAGCACACAGAATGAAACTGATGGAAGCAATGTATTTTCCACTTTTTACATGGTGGTTAGCATTTCAGTATTTTTAGAATAAACAAAATAGATGGGATTATTATGTGTGTTTATAATATGAGGAAAATAATGCAAAAATTAAATTAGCATAATAACCTTTAAGAGAAAGTATGCATGCAGCCTCTACAAAGGTTGCTGCTAATACATGGGAGAAAAAACATTATTTATTCTAGAATGTCTTTAGATTAGCCAGCTGGTTCTCTTACATACCAAAAGGTTAAAGGCTATTACAGACCCAGAGATCCTGTTTTGCTCAGCAGGTGTTACAAACATGCAGTACAGGGGGGAAAGATAAAACAGAAAGGACAACAGCTCCTGTGATCTTACCTTATAATTCTTTTCTAAAATGCACTGCCAATTTCAGAAATATTTCCAGAGGGTTGTGATTTAACTATTTTACCATATAACAAAAGACTTAAGCCCAGAAAATAGTAGTTTGTTAAATCTAAATTGGGAAATTCTCCTGATTTGAAATTTTAGCTTAGCGTGAGGATTGAAAGCATTCAGCAACTCCCAGCATTTGATTTGCTATTTTTAGCCAGGAAAGTGTGTGATCTAGTGCAGCACCATTTGCTTTTTTAAATTGATTGTGCTGTCTTTTTGCTGGAAATAAATATACTATCCTAACACCATTTACATAAAAAATCTGGAACCCACACAGTTTCAAGCTGAAATACTGAACAGCAAATCTGTGTTTGACTGACCTTTATGTATAGTGTGCCCACAAAAGCCTACTAACAAAATGAAGCTTTTTCAGGGTGGTCAGGTTTCACCAACACAAGGTTGGAAAGGATAAATCAAGATACAGCAGAAAGAGTAGTATATGGCGAGGAAAATAAAATAGCACTCTTCAGAAGACAGGTTAGTTGAAGAGAATCCAGCATTGCACTCATTCTGATCTGCTGGGTTTAGTATTCAAGTGGCTGAGACACTGATGATTTACATTTCAAAGAAAAGAATGGAGCTTGCTGATGATCTTCCACAGAGTATGGGTGAGACTGCCTAATTCAGTATGACCCATATCCACGGAGGCAATGCAAGCACCTTCAGAGCCTGCCCCTCCCAGCACTGCTCATGAAACTCAGCCTTGTCCCTCTCACCCCAAACACCCACATTTACCAATGTAAACTTGACTCAAGCATACAGGTAGACTGGTAGGAGATTACAAGGTTTCTGGTACACCACTTTGTGAGAGTATCAATAAATCTAGGGGAACTGCATCTAGGAAATAGATATAAACAGTGGCAGGTTGTTCACCTGCAGATGAATAAACGAAGAAGTGAAGTGCTTCAACTAGCATCCATTTTGATATCACTGATTTTTTTTTCCCCCTGCAAGTGCTATTAATACAATGAAATTAAGTCTGAAAGGGTTTTTTAGGAGAATAAACATATGTGAGATACTCTCTTTAGAACCATGATTGCTTCTGTCAGATATCACTGAACAGTCTGGGTTGGAAGAGACTTTAAAGATCATCTTGTCCCAACCCCCCTGCCATGGGCAGGCACACCTCATACACGTATACAGGGAAAAAGGAGGGCACTAATTTATTGTCCCTCCTTGAAAGGCATCAATATATAATCCACAATTCTTACCTGAAAAACGTTTCCTACTGTTAGAAATAACGTATAAATATATAAGAACAAATAAGTGAACCAAAAGGACAACCAAGCTTTATTTCCTCCTGGGAAACTTAATATTTTCAAAAGAACATCTTTGAGATTTTTCCTGCCACTGACAGCAAAAGACCAGACTTCTGCAACTTCACAGTCCTATTAAAGTAAATTGGGCACAACAGTTACATCTGTTTTCTCCACTGCAATTTTAAGTTCTAGTCCTAAAACAGAGTGCAAGTGGGGTGTCTTATCTTCTTCAAGAAGTCCCTCACAGTCAAAAATAGCCTTAGTGAACTTCATATCAACTTGATAGACAAAACAGGAGCATTTACATGCATCCTGCCTCTTTTGGCAAAACCACTGCACCTGAAAAAACCCCACTTGTGTCTGTGTGAAGGATTAGACTTGTGTCTGTCTGGAGGGTCACTTGAACACAGTATTTGGTCATTATGGGTTAAAAAAAATAAAGCAAAAGTTAACTTCTAAATATTTTGATTCTTTGAGAGGACAACAGAAAAAATGTTCACTTCCCCACACACAGATCTTTCCTCTTTTCTTTCAAAAGAATATCCTATTTTCTTCCACAGTCTGAAAACGACCTTTCATTTCAACAGCCCTGTGGACTCTACTATTTGCCGAAACAAACAATTTCTTCCTGGCACAATAGCAACTATTTTAATATTCTCTTCAGACATTCTCTTCGTTGCAATCCTAATAAATGCATTCAGGTTTACGATGAGGAGAGATCCTACCAGACAAATGGCAGCAAGGTTACAAGCATGAGCTGATGACCTTCTGAAAGCTTGTTTTCCAGAGCTGCCTGATGGGGTGAACATTCCAGTGATGTTATTCATTGAAATAGGAACTCCGAATATTCCCCTTTTCTGAGCAAAGTCATTTTACTTTGACAACATATCATCACCGGCTCCCTTCCGTACATCTCCTAGGACAGGAAAGAAAGGTGAACAATTTATCACTCAGGAATCCTTGATTTTAACGCAGATATTACCTGAAATTCAATTTTTATTGAACACATATTTTGAATATTATATACATATTCATATGCAGTAGCATTAAGGCACAAAGGCTAAACATATCTGTCATCTGATCTGAACTGGGATAGAGATATAGCATTTTTTAACTACAGTATGAAACACTAGTGACTTGCACTTCACAAATTCCTGATTTTTCTAAAACCTTTAAGCCATTTAACCATTAGAAAGCAAACAGCTTAACAGGATTTTCCATTTTATAATTCATTTGACTTCAGCTTCCAAGAGTTAAAAAAGTGTTAGGTCACCCAGGTTGTTATTCAGAATACCACCTGTAATGATTTGTCTCCTTTCTTTCCAAGAAGAGCATTAATAGGTTGGATTGCCCCCCACAGAGCTGTACACAAAGGTGTGCTTCCATGTCCTAATGTCCTTCTTTTAGCAGAGAGATTTCACCTCTAAGATCCTCCCTGTGTGACAGAGAGGGGCCCACCACTGACATGTCCCACACTGAGAAAGCTGAGGCCATCACTTCAGATGAATATGGGGTTTTCTTCTGGATAACACTGCAATCCAAACTCAAAGGCTATCTCATGAAACTTATTGTCTTTCTCTTTTCTGCCTGAAAAACAGACAGGGTCAGTCCTTACCTTACATCCTGAAAGGGCACTTTCAATTTGCTGGGAAAGAGTCAGAAATTCAGCTTGCTTCAGCAGAGAGAATTACAGGGTACAATCCCAAGCAAATTAATAACACACCAGGGCTACGGAAATAAGGTCACAGTGTCTTTGGCAGGTTTTTGAATAGGACACTCACAGTCAGTCTAGATTCTTGTGCTAATGCCCTCTTTGAAGGTACACTTTTTTCCACTGCAGTTAGTTAAAGTGGGTGAGAGAGGTGTGGAGAGCAAGCCTCATGTTTCCTTACCCACTTTAACCTAGAGGAGTTTGGTTTTATAAGTGTTCTTTTGATACAGTTCTTTCCAGACCCTTGAAGGAAGCTCAGCCTCGAGCTGAGTTAGAGTTTGGTCCCTTGCTGAGGTGAACTACTCCAGGGCAGGGATGTCCCGCAGTAGAGCAGGGATGAGGGCACACAGGGGCTTCCCTGAGCAAGGGGAACACCAGTTCCAGACCAGCCCACCCAAAGTGGCTGAAGCACTGGGGAAATATGCACGTTGGATAGGGCTCTGAGAAACCTGGTCTAGTGCAAGATGTCCCTGCCCATGGCAGAGGGTTAGAACTAGAAGATATTTAAGGCCCCTTCCAACCCAAAGCATTCTGCAATATGATTCTATGATTACAGAAGCAGTATCTCAATTTATATAGATGTGCATGGTTTTCTATAGCTCTTCATTAAGTACATCAGCTGTCACCCAAACAAGCTGCCAAGGTAGGGGACTATAAAACAACAGAACAACTGGACAATGACCTACTTTGTCTTTCTCAAGATTATCCCAAAGATTTTACAGACCCGTTCCATATTGAAGTCTGTACTTGTGTATCTCCTTCTGTTATATTCTGGTAAGTAACTATACTTTCTAAATGGTGCCTTACAATACCATACATTCATGATATTAGTATTTTTCTCAAAAAGAACACCTTTTCCCCCTGCAGTGTTAAAATAATCTTTTGTTGCCATCTTTAAACTAACCAGCTGCTTCCTGCCAAGATCTACAGCTCAGCTGTTACCACTATAAAGACATTTCTTCAAAACATTAAAATTTATTGTAGCTTTATTTGTTGACCCAGCTGTAATCTTAAAACTACCTTTGTCAGTGTGCATTGCCCCTACCAAGGTGTTGTTCTCACTGCATCACTTCTAAACAATGCAGTAGCTTTGCCTGCAGTTACACTTTGTATAAATAAATGAGCCTGTAACTGGGAAATGGGGATAAATTATATCCCGGCAATTCCAACAATGCAGAGAAACTCCTGAGATCATAAATGTCAGAAAGTTCTGTGTCAATTTTTCAGAGGGTAAAACAGAACAAGAAGTTAGCAAGAAAAAATCCTGAGCAGTAAGCAATAGGGCATAAGACATTTGCACAGATGTTTGTCAAGCAAACAGGATTAGGTGAGGTGCCTTAGAGCTGAACTCTTCCTATCCAGATACATTTTCCAAATTACAGTCACTAAAAGATACTTGGATTCATAAGTCCACTAATATTTTTAAAAGCTAGTTTTCTTCCTTTGTTAAAGTTAAGAGGATTTAGTTATCCAAAACAGCACTATTTAAGACACTTATCTGCATATGACTGAGGATCACCCTTTATAAAACAAACTTTTAACTTCAAAATTAAACTGAAGGTATGCATTATAGTTCCAAGCAAGCAACTCTTGCCAAGTGAGTGTCAGATCAGAATGCTGTGCAGTGCATTTGACAGAAAAGCTACTGTAGTCACAAGAAAGAAACCCAAGATTTAGTAGTGGAAGAATTCAAAAACTGCCAAAAGAATCACACAATAAGTGCTCTCTGTAACAGTTTTTGGGATTCTTACTAATGCACACCTATACTCTCACATTTATGACCAGGAACGTGATTGCTTCAGGGGCACATCACATTTAGATTTAAATTATTATTATTATTATTATTATTATTATTATTATTATTATTATTATTGGGCTACTCTCAATACGAACAAAGACGTATTTTAAAGGAGTAGGGAAATAACTAAAGATAAGAGAAAAAACCCCAGCGCCCTCAAATGCTTGGCACAATAGGGCTGTGATCATACAGAACAACTACTCTAATCTGCATGATTAGGACATTTTTACAGACCCAAGTACTCTTTCCATTTATAACTCTAGGGCTATCTACATAACACTTAATGCCCTTTTCCACTTGTCCCCCACCCACCAAACTTCTGAACTGAAATACAGGCACACCTTACTGATGTGAGCCCATTTAAATTACCAGGATTAGTCATTCTGCATATTCTGTTTTGCAGTGCATCTGTATTAGGCAAATGCGTTTATATTGATGCAAATGTCTTAGTTGAGACACACTACAAACTGAAAGATATAAACACTGCAATGAGCAGAACAACAAAACATCTAAAAGTGAGGCATTAAGTATGAGAGGATTCAAGCCAGAAGTCAAATTAGCTCAAGGGCTTAACTACACCCCTAGAACTCAAGTGGTAGTCATTGTAAGAAGTACAAAGCAGACTCTGACAAGTCTAATTAACGAATTAACGAATAGAATTCCAGTAGAATTCTTTTACAATAGACCTTCAAACCACTCCTACTCATTAGGCTCAAAATCGTTTCACTGAGGGGCACAGGGGCTATTGAGCTTAAATAGCAGCTGCTTTGTTCAGTTCATCTTACATCATATCAGAATCCCTGGAAGTTTTGCACTGCATGCTTAGCATCCCCCTCGCCCCACCTCACCAAAAAGTAAACCAAATCATAATATCCAAGTGAAAAAATTGGGAAACCGTTCACATTGCTGTTTAACAAACTTTTTCAAACCTAATAAAACAGGTTTCACGTTTTACCTTTCCCTCCCTTATCTTGCCCAGGCACACATGAGGGAAGCACAACCTTCGCACAGTCACAAATTCCCATATCTGTAACTCTCAAAACACAGGTCTGTAAGGAAGGCGGTTTCATTTTTAGGTTTCCATGCACCTATCAAATATTTTCTGAGCCCTGTACAGAGTGCTAAAGTAAGACAGGTCATCTAAAGTTTATTAAAGCATCTGTGCCTTGCAGCATGGAGTTCACATATTGTGAATGCAACATTACTCAGCCAATTTAACAAGATTAGCCAGCCTGCTTTTTCCACTTTCTGTCATTTCTTCATCCATAACAAGCCAGCTTGTAGCTAAGGGCAGCCAAGCTCTTTTAAAGCTTTATTCTTTCACAGCTAGAAAAGTACTGCATTTACAATTGGGAGCTATCATGTCAGAAGCACAGTAGCAGTAGCTTCTCACGGGTCATTCAAAGTGCGCTACACAAACCAAAACCAGGAAAATAGAAAGGAGACTAGAAAGAAAGCAGACTAATTAACAGTTCTAAATTTTAGTTAAACTCTGCTCAACCTTCTGCTTCTCAGATCCAGCTAGACAGCTAATAAGCCTCGTGGAATCCCAGCTCTTAATTAACACACAATTATTTCCCCAGAAGGATTAGAAGTTTCACCAAATGTTCAAGAAGTCAGTTTTTACAGCTCCGGTTAGATTACTGTCTATGTTTAGGAGCAAGGGTTACTGCTCCATATTCAATTGGTTACAGACTACTTTTTTTAAATGCAATCACATCTTGAAAGAATGCCTGCCTTTTCATTGCACAAGGCTTCTGTCTATGTGAGCACAAAACTTCTCAGGCAATAATTCAGTCACTTAACATGGAAAGACAACAGCCAGTAATGTAAGCATGCCAATTTTACATTAACTGTTTGGAAGCAGAATAATATGTGAGCATGAACCTTTCTGAAAGGTCAGTCTAACATTCTATAGGCCAAGGTCTGAGACCTGCTCTCCCTAGCAAGGAGCTGATCAGCAGAAGCAAAATGCTAATCAAAGCAAAACCAGTTTCACCAGCAGCTTGGTACACTAACTTCCACCGAAGTGAGCAATGTACTTTCCCAAGGCATTCCAGCTGGCTGTTGGTCCTTCTCGGGCTTCTGGCTAAACACACGGTTCATTTTAGAGCCCTGCCTCAGTTTTGTGGGAGCAGGTGTGAGTTTTAAACCACAGTGCTAACGCACTTGCCCTTAATAGGACAGTCAATCACCAGACCTTTACCTTTAATCATCCACAGCATCTTCAAAAAAAAAGCTGGCTATGGTACTTTTATGGTCCTACAGATTTCTTTCTCAAGGTACAAGAGTGAAAACATCTCTAAATACACTAGCTTTCTTCTGCTCCTCCTGGCTGCACCTCCGTGCTGAAAATCAATCTATATTTTCAACATATCACTTGAGGAATTTGGGTGCACTATGCTAAAAAGGCTTAGAAAACTGACAAATGTGGCTGCCTTTATACTTTAAAACTCTGCAAAGCACACTTACTGGCAGCAGCAGGCAAATGGGCAGCCCTTACACCTTGTCCATCACTTTAGCTGAACACAAACTCTTTAATCTTTCACACTACTATTGTAAACCAGCGCACAAGATCACATGGAGGTTCATGAATGTGATATGGCCTGACTGAAGTCTCCTCAGCTAGGAAAGATGCCTTAAGTTTTAGCTTTCATGTTTTCCAGATTCTGTGCTGCCCAGGTGTGTAGTTTTGAGCCTCATATTAAGTGTCAGTCAGCTCTCTTCACAGAGTAGGTAGACAAAACAAATCCTTTTCCTGCTGAAGACCAAGGACAACAAGAACAACTTTCAGGCCCCAAAGTACAAACAACAGTGAACTGGAGAAAACAAGAATGAGACCTCACAACCTGAAGCTGTAAGTGGACAATTAAACCCCAATATGCAAATGGACCAAAACTTATAAAAGTGTGAGACCTAATGACTGGTCATCCATTTTGTGACCATTTTAAGTCCACCTTGGGTGTAGCCCTGGCCAGGCTCTTGTCCTGCCCAAGGTGTACCCTAAAGGCCTTTCAATAAATACCTACTTTAGCTCTGTCCAGTCTCTGTTTCAGGTCAGCCTTCCAGGCATCAGTGGGTCTGAGAAGCTGCTGCTGCTGGTACTCTTTTACAGGTCATGGCTTTCTTCCCACCCTGGTGGCTTGTACTCCCGGGGGACAGGGAAGGGCAGGGAAGGGCAGGAAGCTGCCTCCCTCTGGTGCCAGTGCATCCTGCCTGGGGGCCAGGTCCCCTCCACAAGGCAGGGCTGGTTTAGGAAAATGCCCCCACCTTCCCAGCCCGGCTGCTTCGCTTCTGACCTTCTGTTTGCTGAAGCAGTTCACCTCTGCCCAATACCTCCTGCTCCCCTCAGACTCTCAACAGAAATAGTGCCAGGGGTAATTAAAAAAAAACCAAAAACAAACACCAAACACCCACACGTAACCAATTAATCACCTAAGTTTGCAATCAAAATAATCAAAATGCAATGTGACTTCAAACACCTAAGCCTGCCCTCAAAACCCTGTGTCACCTCTGTCCCTCTCAAGCCAGCTGCTAATGCTGCAGAGTGCTGGCTACAGACCAGCCACAGTGGATATGCTTCCAGACAGCAGCAGAGTCTGGAAATTACATGTTGGGAGGCCTGGGAACCTGGAGAGGAAGCCAGAAAGGTTTTCTGTCTGCTCAGTGCCTGGATAAGTCCTGCAATGAAGTCCACAGAGTGAAGATCTACCTCCAAAACTGTCAGCCTGGCTCCTGCTCCCAAGAGATCTGCAAATGTGCTGAGGCTGCACTCAATCCCACTAGCTATGGCACCAAGGAATATGATATTCAGCAGTAGCAGTCCAGTGGAGACCCCAGCGTCTGACAGGGTCTGGCATAGTTGCATATGCTGCTGCTAGTGCTCTTTTACCTTTCCAGGTCATGGCTTTCTTCTTCATGCTGTAGTTTACCTTGCCAAAAAAAAAAAGGAATTTCGCACTTTCAAAAGTTTCTCTCTTCCTAAAGTGAAAAAGCCTTCTCCCAAGAAGGCCACTGAATGGTTCCTGAGGGTCAGCCACAGGCTGAATAAACTAAGGAGTGTCTTCAATGAAGCAATATTTCTGCATGCAAGTGTAGCTCTTCAAGCAGTATCTAAGTCCACATTTGCCAGATTGAATCTGCCCTGACAGTCCCATGACCAGCCAGAGGCCTCTGGTTATCCCTACTGATTGGTGTTTGGATGCAGAGAAGCAAAGCTCTGCAGCCTCCATGCCCTTTACCCTGGAAAGGACACCACTTTTTCAGTCCCATGGCCTGCCACCATAGCTTGGCAGGGCCAGGTGCCTCCAGTCTCTTTGACCATGAGTCTGCAGGGGGCTCTCCCTGCCCCTTGGCTGGAAAGAAAGGCACTGAATGCATCAGCCTGGTCACCGCAGCCTTTATTTGGCACGTTCTCCTTAGCTAAGGCAGTCCTTGCCCCTGCCACCCATTCCTGGCAGCTGTCCTGTTGGAAAGCATGAATGCTGTGACAATAGTCTTTGCAGGACTGCTTGCAGCTTCCTGGCAGGGCTGGCAGTTGCTGGGCCTTCTCCTCAGTGTTCCAAGAGACTCGTCTGCACACCCTTGCTAAAGGAAACGGGAAAAAGGGCCTCAGTTCTGTGGCTGGGCAGGAGGGCTCTCAATGCCCCTGGTTCCCGGTGGTGCTGCTCGAGGGCCTGTTGTGGGGCCTCCTTCCACCTCACTTACTCTTCCAGTACTTTCCTCAAGAACTGCAGCTCTGCCTGCTGCTCTAAGGCACCTCGCTTTGCCTTGCTCCGCCTCGCCCTCTCCTTCAGCTTCTTGGCATAGGCCTTTCTCAGGAGGTGGGCAGGGCGATAGGGATCCTCAAACACGTAGGGGCAGGAGGTCTGCAAAGGCAGAGGAGGCTCTCCTAAAGCACTGCCGCCAGCAGCTCGGGCTCCTCTCAAGGCTTCAGCCAAAGCCTGTGTGCCTTGCATAGGCCTGGCTTGGTGCTCACGGGGCTGTGGAGCTGCTCCCTCACGGAGAGGGCACAAAGCAAACAGCCCATGCCACAGCCAGCATCACGCTCCAGCCTGGGTCCTCAGGGCCAGCCCCTTCTGCAGGGCAGCAGGCAGGCACAAGAGCCCTGTCGGGCTCCCAGCCATGGTGCTACTGCTGTGCTAGGCCACTTTCTCTGCTCTCCTGCCACCGAGCAGAAAGGCAAAGCATCCTTTTCCTGGGGGCTGTGCGGTGCATGCCATACCTGGCCGTGCTCAGTGACCGCTCGGCTGCCAAAGTATTTGCGCCACACTTCTGCTTCCACCTCATGGCGCTTGGATTCCAGCAGCAGCTGGAGCTCCCTTTCTTCCTTCTCAGTGAAGAGGGGGTGCTTTCCCTTAAGGCCATGCACAGACCACACATGCAGCGCTAGTTACCTTGAGCTTGGGCAGGGCAGGAGGGCTGGGACCATGCACAGCTCTTGCTGCCTCTCCTGCCCTGGCCCAGAGCCCCAGCCATGACCCAGGACTGGCCAAACCCTAGGATGTACCTACCATTTCTGAGGGTCGGGTAGCACTTTCAGAGACCTTCAATCCCTGCTGAACTGGAGATGTGGGGTGCTTCAGCATCATCTCAGCCTTCTCATGGATTATGGGCAGGTGCCTAAAAAGGACAGCCAGCAGTCTAAGCTTGTTGGAGCCGAGTGTCAGCTTGTATCTGTGGGATTGCAGCCTGTCTGGCATCACCCAGCAGTTCAGTAGGAGGACCAGGTGTCCAGCAGGACAGTGTCTCCAGGGCATCAGCACATGCATCCCAGGCAAGGGAAGCATCAGCCATTATCACAAATGATAATGAGGGTGATAGTGAGGGCATGCCCTGAGCCACACCAATCGTCTACAAGGCTCACCCGCCTGGGCCAGCTTCCTTGTCTCTAGCATGATCGGCTTCCATCGACTGCTGACTGGCCTGAGAAATCCTCCGCCGAGCCAGGAACACTGGATCCAGCACACTTACTGCAAGCAGGAGGCCAGAGAAGAGCACACAGTCTTTGAGATTATGGGAGGCAGCATGGGTGGCAGAGCTGTGCAGTCATGCTATACCAGGCTCACTGACAATCCTTGCCACTCCTAGGAGTCACAGTTCCAGGCAGGGCCCTTTCTTTTGCCCACACTGAATCTGCACCAGAGCTGAATCCCCACCAAGCCACCCACTTCCCCAGGGCATGGTTTTTCTCATCTCCCTCTTATACCTTGCCAGCAGAAGGGACCCACCAGTGGGAAGAACCGGGGGGTACTGAGGAATCCCAGGGGCCCGCTGGGGAAATTGGGTTGTAGGGGCTCCCCACAGCCTCTTCCAGAGTAGGTTCCCCCACAGTGACCCGAGACCTCTTGCCCCTCCTGAGGGCAAGAGCACACACCGTCCCTGCCAGCACTCAGCTGGGACATACCTCTGCGGCAACCCCCACCCCAAGGCGCTGACGGTCTTCTGGGCTTCAGGGAAATCAGCGGGGCCGATGGCTGGTGTGGGGTCTCAGCTACAAGACTGGAAAGAAGAAGGCACCACCTGGGTAAAGCTGGGGCTACAGGCTCTCTCAGAGGCTGACACTTTCAAGCTGCTGGCAGACATCTTTGGGGGGTACTGCCTAGTTCTTGGAGGACAAGAATGCACATGCTGTCCTTGCTGCCTGCATAGACCCTCTCGCCTCTCTCGGGGCACATTGAAGGCAGAATGGCCACTTCATCTGCAATCTCCAAAGCCAGGGAGGAGTGAGCAGTGGAGAGAGAAGCTCTCCTGTGAAGAAGTGGCTGCTCTTGCCCAAGTTTGGCTGGAAAGGAGCCTCGGCAGGAGGCTACCCCCAAAACAGTGGCTGAGCAGGTGCTCCACAAGCTGAGGGCTGTAGCAGCCATCCGGCTCACCTTGGCAGTATGACAACCTCATCTTGACTGACCCGACTAAAATCATTTTGGCCTGGAAAAGCAACAATGCTCATCATGCTGGGGTCCTGGAAGGGAACAGAAGTACATCAAGAGAAATCCAGAACATGTGCTGGTTGCTCAGAATGACAGCAAACCACCATGGTGCTCAAAGACACAAAGGCTGCTTCTCAGAAAGCCTCACACACCTTCTCCCTAGATGTCATTAGCTCTTCCCTCAAAGGGGCTGAGACACTCCTGAGACTTGGACTAGCTCATTGGGAGTGTGCCTAGGTTGGGTGGTGAGGAAGGTGACAACAGCCCAGACAAGACAGCTGGAAAGTTTTGACAGCACATTGTCACAAAGCCACGAGGAGGAGCCCCACAGAAATGACAAGCTCACCTCGAGAAGGGCTCTCAGCATGTTTCCTGTTGTATCCAGCTCCAGCAGGCAGCCATCGAAGAAGGTCATGCTGACCACTTTCGTTCGCACAGCAAGGATACCGATGCCCCTGAATGTGAATTCCACCTCTTTGTTGTCTCGGAGGGCCCCAGCAAAGCTAAGCAGGGTCTCCTGTACACACTGCTCCAGAATTTCATGGCGAAAGTGGGTGTTTGCAGCGATTGCTTCAAAGTCAGGCTGAACAACAGGTGTCCCCTCTGGCAAACAAGCACAAAGTAACAGTGTCTCTCTCTCTCTCAAACTAGAGGTCATCAACACCCAGCTCTGAGGCAACACTGCCAGACAGTGCCCCCCTTTCAGCTTCATCCACATCTCCAGAATGGACACAGTGGACAGGAAAGGCCAAGCAAAGCTTTTCCTCCTGCTGTGAGCAACCAGCTGGGAGCATGGAGGAGCTGAGCAGACGAGGCTGGCTCCTCAGGCAGGAGCAGGGTGCTGGACTACCATATCTGTGTCCACACTCAACACTTTGCAGGTTGGAAGAGTCCTTGTTTGCCATATTAGAGGTGTTGGCACCAATCCAAAATGCCAGGCCCCTGTAAGGAAAGGATCCCATTTTCTTACCAGGAATTTTGGTCTCCTCACTCTCAAGGCTGTAAAACATCTTCAGAGGCTTGTTCAGAATGAACATGGGTCTCTCAACAGGCAAAACCTTGCCCTCTGCCACATTGGCTTGTGCTGGGACGACAGCAAAACTCCCAACTCCAATCTCCACTGCCTGAAAACAAACAAGAGGAAGCATTGGCAGGGCTGCCCAAAGGTAAGGAGGCTGCCAGATGACTTGCATGGCCCTAAGAATGGGCACCTTGGGCCCTGCTCTGGAGCACCAGAGGGGCAGGATGAGGCACATGCAGGAGGCAAGACTCACCTTCTTCTGCAAGAGCTGCTTGTAGATGTGCCGAGACATTGCAGACCAGATTTTGCAGATTTCTGTAAAGCAAATGAAAGCCATACCATGCCCTGAAGTCAGCACAAGCCACCATGCAGGTGACAGTGGAGTGCTCTCAAGCTCCCCCTTGCCGTGAAGAAGCCTTGTCACTGACTGGGGCTGCCCGGCTGTGTTTGTTGACTGCCCCCAGGCTCAAAGCCTGCCCTATGTCCAAGACAGGCCTGGAAAGGAAAGGCAGGATGTAGTTTTGCAAAGGTGATTTTCACTTTTAGACACTGCCAGTGCCTGGAGGCCTGAGCTACTGTAGATTCCCAGAGGGGGATAAACGTGTATTAGTAAACCACCCACAGCCAGATGGCTGCAGAGTTAAGCAAGGGTTGTTGGTAATAACAGACAATGGCTGTGGGTAATAACCAAGGGTCGTTGGTATTAACACCCTGTGGGAAAGGACAAAAGGGGGCTGGAGAAGAGGGCCAGGTGGAAGCAGAGCAGCACTTTCCTGGGATAAACATCCTTGTTCAGGATCCTGGAGATAAGCACAACACAGTACAGCGCCAGAGCAGGAATGAGGCCAAGAACTGGGCTGTAGAGGGAATCAAGACCACCAAAGACCCCCCTGAGCCCTCTGACCCATTTCTCTAAAGGTGTGAAAGAACACACTACACATGATAACTAATTTGTGTAGAAAGCAAGAAACCTATCTATAAAAAGGTACCCCTACCAAGCCTGGTCAGAGCCCCCAGGAGCCTGGACTTACATCCATGTGCTTACATAGCAGTAAGTCAGGGACTAACACAGAAATTTCCATGCCAACTGTGTAATTTTTAATAAAACTTAGTGAGTTTTCGTGGACCCTCTGATCTTTGTTCTTCCCTGCTGTTGCCTGGTATCATAACAGAAAAACCCTTGCAACACTGTTAAAATAGTAAAATAGTAAACAGCCTAAAAATAGGCCCTTATTTGGAAGCTTCCAGGTGTCCTAGGGGTCATGGACACATCTGGCATCAGATTTCTACAATTTTATAAGTCTAACAAATCATCATATTTAACAAACTGTCCAATTAAAAGGGCTGCTTTGGTCCAGGGCTTCTTTGCTCCACTTCTTGTGTCTTCTCGGATTCTGATTAAAAAACAAAATGAGTACTAGGTTCTCTTCTTTAAAGTAAGACTAAAAAGTATTTCAGGAATCCGTTATATGGTTAAGTTATTATTCTAAATCTAAGAGAAAGGGTAGGAAAAATACTGGGAGCTATATAACTATATAATAGTAATCCATAGACCTACAAATATATGAAAATATATGAAAATATATGAAAAATATATAAAAAGCAAATGATCTTTAGACATGACTTCTACCACAAGCATCTATGAATCTTGGGTGCTCCCTTCTCCTTAAGGGTGGGACACCACAACTACCACAGGCATCTCTGAGCTCCAAGGCACAACAAAGCAGGGCATGGCAGTCTGTACCCTCCAGAAGTGTCCCATCTATGGCCCCAGCTTTGAGCTTTCCACAGCTCCATCTCCATGCAATCCTGGCACTGACAGTGCTCCTGCAAGGCACCCCTGGGGCCTTACCTGTGGTGCTGAGCTCCCTGAGGGTTGAGAGTTCCTCTGGCTCCACAGAGTTATAGAGCAGGTACTTCTGCATCTCTGCCTCCCTGCACTGCAACTGTTGGGGAAGAGGTGCTTCTTCTGCTGCAAAACCCCTCTGTGCCTCTCCTTCCCCTCAACACTTCTGAAGTGGTGTCTCCAGCGCTCTGCCACAGACTCCTTCACCTCCTGGCAGCAGGACAGTTCCTGCCCGGCAGACTGCTGGTGAGAACAGCCCTGGTGTCACCCGGGCCTCTCCCAGTGGTCCAGGGACACTGGAGCAGGAGCTGTTGCTGTGGGTGTCCCACTGTGACATCATGCCAAGGGACACAGGCCTGCGTGAACCTGCCACCACACAGCCTCACCCACATTTGGCTTCAGCATTGGCAGGGCAGCCCCACTTGGCACCCCAGGCTGCTGCACTGATGGTCCTGCCTGTACATCTCAACTCATCCTGCCTGCCTAGGCACGCAGAAACTCCTGGAACCCGGGGGGCAATGTGCATTAGTGCTGAAAGGCTTTAAGCACTCAGAATAGGGCTGGAGAGGTCCACCTCAGGTCACAAGAGAAATTAACCCCACTCAAAGGACAACATTCATCCCCTCGTATTCACTAGGGCCACTGGAATGTATCTCTTTCACTACACCAGGAACAGCAAAGGACTGCAACTGCACATAGGCTGCTGCAAAGGCACCATGTGCCTTGAAGCTGCATCCTCTGATGCAGTCACCCTCCTGAATGACTGTCCTGGGCATGACTATTGGCTTCCCAAACTTCCTACTGAATTTGCAGAGATTCTTTGTACCTGGCTATATGCACCCCAATTAACCATCCCAGACAGGGACTGGATATGATACCCATATGCAGGTGATATAGGAAATCACCTTCTCTGAGACAGGAATTTTGCTTGGCCATCGGCTTGTCATTTTCTCCTACTCACTCTAGTGACATCCCAACTCACTGTTCAGGTAAAGAAGGCACAGCTGAAATCCTGTTGGACCATTTTCACTTAGCCATAAGGCAGGCTGTGTGAAACATTTGTCCCCACATTGCTTCCCATGTGAAAGCTGAGTGCCAGGCTCCTTCATGGCTCAGGTGATTGCCCACACACTGATTCTGCTGCAACACTGGCCAGACACAAAAATAAGTGAAAACCCATGTGTGGGCATGTACAACTCAGCCACTGAGTGTGGTGTACCAGGTGTGAAGGAACATGGACGTGGTGGCTGCTGTTGTCAGGTAGAATATAAATAGCTACCATGAGCTGATGGCTGCTCCAGATTTTTTTTTTTTAATATAGGCAAACTAAGCTTAACTTCTGGTTCTTTATTTTTAAATCTTGACCAGTTCCTTTATTTAATTATATATGACTTTAAAATACTGTTCATGAAAACTTCTCAAGTTTCCATAATACCTTGAGGGTGCCTTTTCATAAACATTTCTTAAACTTTCCATAAAGGTGTGATTTATGGCCTGATTCGACAGCTACTCATTGGACAGATTTTGAATTTACGGAGACAATCTCTCTGAGTAAACGTTATTCATGTACATTAGTGGTTTCCAAGTCAGGCAATTAACTTACAAATATTTGCAGGTTCCTTTTTCATTTTTTTTCACAATATAGTCAGACACAGTATTAATATCCAGTACTGAGTCTAATAAAATTTCCATTGCCTTCTGGGGTTAATAATGAACACAGCAGGGACAAAATCAGTATCACTGTATTAACTACCATTAAACAAGGTATCTAAGCATTAGCATCATAGCAAGTGACATTTAGTGTATACAAAAAATTTGTATTTGTCTATTTATGTCATTCAAATTCCACCTTTAATATTAAGCCTTGGGTTTTGAAATTAGCAACGTGCAAACACATTGTGCACGGCCAATTAAAGTGAACTCCACTATCTCACATAACGGCAGGGACTATGAAAACCAGAACTAAGCTTCTTTTCAGCCAGTTTCAGACTGGTATTTTTTCTTTTTTTATTCATTAATGAAAATAATTGTCTGAATCAATTGATTTTAAGGATGAAATTTGAATTTGATCCTGCAGCATATATCCGTGTAATTAAAATACTTTGAGTCATCAAATCTGAGGCATGTTGTTGTATCTGGTCTAGCAGAAGTCTGTGAGGACTCGAGGCCTATTCCCCACTGGCTAACCTAGGGCACTTGATTTAAGCATTCGTGTGGACAAGTAGGTTCCATATAACCTGTCAAGCCAGCAAAGAGAGGAGAACATAAACCACTTAAGCCTGAAGTCACCTCTGTACATAATGAAATGATGGCACAATCACATTTGGAAAGTTGGCAGGAAAAAAGAAAATGCCTTAGAAGGACATTAGGAAAACAGAAGGGGAGAGAAGAGACAAGTGATTGCAGCTCCCCACGTGCTCAGAGCAGTGAACTCACCTGAGCACTCCATAATCCTATCTGAATTATGCTGGGAGAAAGGAAAAAGGGCATTGTTAATGCCTCTTGCAATCTTCTCCCACTATGGATTCTGGGTATAAATAAAAGTTTGAGTCCATAGGTTTCACAACCCAAAGACGATGCCTGTGCATGGGTTTTCCCTGCACCCTTTTCTGTTTGAAGATTGATGATGGGAGGAGAGGTTCCATGGGATTAACTTCAAAATGCACAAGTCTGCATGGTTCTGGTCTGAGAAGTTTGATTTCTAGATGACCCCTGCGTGGCAAGACCTGCTACCTGCTCATACTGCTGCAACAGACTGCATCCACCCTGGTTCTAAGAGTAATCCTGCTGTTCCTAATGTGAACCACACACTGACACCGTAATTAATATTAGCTGGCATTCATTAGCAGTTTGGGCTAATAAGTCTATGGGCTTAGAAAGTGTGGCCTCTTAAGGCAGGCCTCTTCAGAGCAGAGAAATACAATGAGACTTTGCTTGTAGCTTCATAATATGCATGTTTTACAGACTGGAAGTACAGCTGAAATACAACAGAGCAATAAAATAAAACTTCCAAGGACTAAATCTAGACCATTCTGTATGCTAAACATATTTTAACACACACAATTAAAATGAAATAGCTTCATAAGCATCGCGATTTCTCTTCTCACACAAATGACAACAAAATTAGTTTTAAATGCCTCAGAAGCAATTTTTTTCCGCCTTCAGACTCAAACAGGGCTGGGGACTTCTTGAATAAAGGCACTTACAGTGAATACCTGGAAGTATCTGGAAGCACCTGCAAGTATCTGGAAGCACTTGCATTTCTCATTTCCATCTTTATTTTTCTCCTTCCTCAAAGCAGTTAAAATCTTCCTTTTGCCTGTGGGGAATAGTCACAGAGCAGTTCTGAGATACTATGAGGTCCTGAGGTGAACCAGCTTCCCCCGGGTCCTTGTTCAGCATCTTCTCCACAGTACTCCTGGTGGTGCTCTGCTGGTAAACCTTTGTTGGTTTCAGCAAGCACTGCTGGCACATGGAAACGCTGTTCCCATTGCTCAAAAGACAGAATCCAGGTTTGTGCCTCTGTCCAAGGGCTGAGTCACTCCACTCACTTCCACCCTGACTGACCTAGCCCCGTTTCGTCTGGAAGAGTCAAGCTGCACTTTAGGTAAGTGCAGCTAAACTGGGGAGATGATAACTCTATTTCTGCATGTCCACTCAATTAATCTGTTCCTGGACTGTCAGTGATAATAATTCTCTAAGAATTACCGATTAAGTCATACACTTAAAATTATTTCCTAAAGCCTCCTATCGTCATCTGAGAACTTTGATGTTGACTCTTGCCATTACAGATCATTAGCGTTCAGCATTATCACATCCAAAATATGGATTTTGGTTTTGCTTGTTCATTCACAGCACTATAAATGTAGCAAAGGAATTACTACTTCATATTCCACTTCTTATTTGCTAGAACTTTCCTTACCTAATTTTCCCTCTGAGACCTCTGCAAACTTCTATTTCTTTATTCTTTTATGGTATTTTCTGCAATTTTTCTTCATCTTCATTATTAACACTGAAGCTATTTATTTTCTTTCCCTTCCATTTTGTAAAAAACCTGAAATTCCCTCCCCCCACCCCCAAACTGTTTAAGGGTTTTCACTTCTGGTTTGTATCAGGTGGGCTAAAGCTCTAGTTTTCTGTTTTGCTAAATCCTAATTAAACTCCTGGCCCACATACAAATGATGCCTATTACCTCTGTGGCAGCTTTTTCTTTTGACTAATCTAGAAATGCTCATTTTCCTATAGATTTTGTACTAAAGGAAATTGTCTTTAGAGATGAGAAACTTTGTTCTTCAAACAGTTAATCAGTGAATACCATACTGAGATGTAATTTGCTTCCATACAGCCCTCCCACCATAAATCCTAGACGAGTTTTCTGCTGTCTACCAATCAGAAGACTAAGACCATTTGACCAAGATAGGACATAAAAAATAAATAAGTGAATAGACAAAATTAAAAAAAAACAAAAACAAAAACAAACCAAAAAAAACCAAAACAAAAAAAAACCAGCAAAGACACCCCCCCAAAAAAAACCCCACCAAATCAAACACACCCTCCCCCCAAAAAAAAACACCAAAAAAACAAACCAAGGGGAAAATTAATCCTGATGTAAAGCCATCTAGTTAAACTATATTCTTGCTATATAGCCACCGTAGGCCAACCCCTGCAGTTTCCAGATGTTTATTACAGGATATGCCTGGAAAAATCTTCTTTCATAAAAGCTCTTTGACACAAAGACATTAAACTTTAAGTACCTTAACACAATAGCAAACCTTTAAAAAGGGATTTACTTTAACTTTTTATATACAAAACAGCTGGAAAGGGAACAGAATGACAATGAAGTAAAACAATACTTACGGACAACCACTTAGTAAATCCACCTTCTTCTCCTTTAGGCACAAAAGAGAATTCCATTAGCAGCATTTCCACAACAGTCCTATTAAGCTTAACATTTTAACAAAAGAACACTGAAATCACTGGAAATCTCACTATTTTACTTGAACAACTTTGGATCTGGCCCATACTGACTCCATAACAGTAACTGCTTATAAGAACTCAGATTAAATCTGGAGGAAAATAACTCTAGTTATAACCTCCATAAAAATACAATAAAAAGAAACACATGCTTGCTTTCTATTTACTTTTCTTTCCATTTTTTTTTTAAAAACGGACATTTCCAGCATTTTGTTCCACAATATAATCAAATTAATTTGGTTTGAGGAAGTGAAATGAAGATAAAACAAGGCATAGCTGTTTCCAATTCTGAGATTTATCATTATTCACAGTGAAAATAACTATTTTATCCCTCAGCTGCATGCTGAAGCAAAAATTATTTGCCAAAAATTGGGGTGAGAATGGGACATACTTTTTCTTTCCAGCAAATGCTCTCTGTATTGCCAGTTTCAGAGTCCCAGTCCTGCATTCTGTGCACGTCCCAGTTACCTAAGGGCTTTTCATCATTATTTCACATATTCACAAAATGCAAGATCAGACCTCTGTAACCCAGAGTTTTACTCCCACTTGTACACATGTGTGTGTGTTCATGTACCTATACTGTAGACCAAGGCCAAAAAATGAATATAGCATCAAACATTAAAAACAAGAAACACGATTCCAGAACATTTTAATTAAAATGTATGCTGGCTGGATATTGATCATTCCTAATTTCAGGCAAGGCTTCTATTGTTTTGCCATGAGTGACAGAGAAAATACATTTTTTTTTGTCCCTGTATGACAAAAATGAAAAACAAAGTCAAAAAAATTATCAAAGAACGGTGGTCAACTGGCTGACAAACACACATAAATTTGCAAGACAAATGAAGCCATGGCTACAAGCAAGAGCTCATCATAGCCCCCTTCAAAAAAAAAACCCAAACCTGTGTCAAAAACTCCAGTGATTTAATAGATGTCAAAGTCACAATGCTATTATAGCCAAAAAGGCTAAACCACTTTGCAATTTTTTTTTTTTACCACTCTCACAGACTGAAATCTATTATTGCCTAATGCCACACTTGGCAACCAAATGGTACAAAGGAAACCTCGATTCTGATTTCTTAACTATTTCCATAAATTTATGCTAGGCTTTCTAGATTGCTAAAATAGGTTTAGCATCTTCTATACAAGGATAGATAGATCATAGACATGCTACCTCATCACCTAGCAGTAGCAAACTGGACAAGCTCCATCAGGTTCCAGATTATCAGACAGTCCTAGAAGATTAGACAAATCAAGCAATATGGAGCATCTACTGATTTCTTCCACTTCAAGTCAGATGGCAGCTACGATCCAGCATAGAGGGGACAAGCAGTGCAACTGCCACTACGAAATTAACTTCTCTCTGTATTCTGAAGACATTTGAAGAAGCCAAATGTGCTTATACCAGGCTGTATTTTGGCATGGCCACAGTATTTTTGATGCAGCACTGGAAGCTCTAACGCTGCATTTTTCATACTGCCAAACCACACCAAGTTACTACAAAAATCTCCCAAACTTCTGCTGTTAGGATGCCCAAAGCACACATTTCTGCTTCTATCTCACTTCAGTAGGGAGACTTAAAGAGAAACCTTCTCAGCGTAGGCTCATGTGCAATAATGAAGTCCAATTCCTGTATGAAATCTTTTTTCTTATGGCCCTAATTCACTTTTTTCATAGGGGAGAAATATTGTGCCCATTATTCACATATAACGACTGAGGCAGTTCTTACAAGTCACCATCACTAGGAAAGAAAGAACACAGTCCTGTCTTCTAACACTGGTACTGCATCAAAGGACAATTTCTGCCATTCCCGAAAAGCACATAAGCTCTGGAAACCACTTTATTACAGCAATCACCTCTAGAAATTTGCACTTCATTACCCAGAAAGCTCATTTTGGCAGGAAAAAAATACAGTTATATACATTTTTTTCCTAGCCCCATTTTTTGTGATTTCTCAGATTAGAGTGCCAATCAAGTATTATTCTCCTTCTTCCCACTGAGACCACAACACAAAGTGGTTATTTATTACCTCCTGAAAATTCTAAAACGGGGCATTCAAATTTACAGTTTTTTATATATTACAGTTCTGTAGATAAAGAACTTCTGATGATGCTGTAATTTTCTGAACTGTGGTCAAGTTTTCAGTTAATATTCTTCAATACTATCCTGTAAACCCATATAGCTACATTGTTAAATCAATGTATACAATTATTATTTGGATTTTCTATCTTGTCTTGCAATAAGAACTGAATTTCTGAAGCTATTTATCAGCACCTTGGTCATGCCATAAAGGCTATTCCTTCCTAATTGTGCTTTTGTTCCTTTCTGTGCTGGGCAAAATACAGCAAAGGGTCAAATGTCTATATCCTTTCTTTCCAGCAAACTGAACCTTATAACCTCATTTCCCGGTCAGCTCAGATTCTTGGAGACTGAACAATGGTGGAGACTGGGGGACACAAGTGTTCCACAGATCCCGCCTGCCCAGCATCACTGCAGCAAGGGAGAGCTGCACACAACTTCCTAATACATCATTCCAGGAGAAGCTTTTCCAATTGAAGCCAGCAGTAGACCACAACCAGTAAAAGCAGTAAATTCTTCCAAAATATTCCCACTCTGCTCTTGACATTGCCTTTTGCAGGAAGCAATGATCCTCTTTCACCAAGTTTCCCCCAATTACAGGGAAATCTATGAGAAGTGCTGAATGCCAGCAAACTCTCAAATGCTTTTCAGAGCTAAGAAAATCCTTCCTACAACATTTCTGACATCTTCCCACTCTGCCCTAAATCACATTTACATGGCTCATTCTTCTATTTAACACTTCCCACAACTTGAGTCCTTCCTGTCTTCACTTCCTTTCCCCTCCTTTTTCCTGTAAATCTCTTTACTTTCGTGCTTAGCTCACATAGAGTTTTCACAGCGCCCATGTGATTTTTTTTTTCCCAACTGATCACTTCTTTAAGTCAGCTCTCTGCCTTCTGGGGACAGACACTCCCCTCGTCACCGCACAGCAGCTCAGATTACTGCAGGACAGCCCGCTGCACCGCTACTTTTTATTCCTAATAAGCACAGCTCCTCTTTTTGCGTGGATATTACACGGCTTGTTTGCAATCCGGCTGCTGCAGGATTTGCCGGACCATTCCTTCTAAAGCGGCAGCTGCTGCAGCTCGCAGCTTTCCGTGAGCGCAAGGGCTGCTGCTGGTGAGGAAATGATGCTCTCTCTCGCCGCGGCAGCCGCTCCCTGCTCCGCTCCTCGGCAGCCGGGAGGAGCAGTCACGATCCGGCTCCGTGCCGAGCAGGGTGACCCTGCCAGTCATGGGGGTAACATTTTGCTGTCTCGAGTGGCTGAGCTGACCGGCCTCTCCCGAGAACTGAGAAGTGCACTGAATTAAAATATTCTCGCTAGAGGGAGGATCGGGTTTGTGCTGGCCATTGCTCCTGCTGAACTTGGTTGCAGCTATATTCCCCTCTCCCCCACTCGCACATCTTGCAGAACTATCACTTTTCTCCAAGCTCAACATCAAGGTTCATGTAATTACATGTAAGCATATGCATATGATTGTATATGCTTGTGTTACTTCAAAAAGATTTGCATAGTAAAGCCTGCAGAATGAGAAAACACCAGTATTAAAGGAAGCAGGTGTGATTCAGCAGCTTGTTGTGGGCATACGAGGAGACAGTCACATGTGGCTGCAGACTTCTTTGGAACATATTGGGTCAACCTTCCAATTGCTCTAAAATCATGATCACTTCCAGGGCTCTTCTCACCATACCTAAGTGCTTCCCAAGTATTCATCCATTCAGGACAAAATACATTTGGCATCACAGTTACAGCCTTTCTTAAAACCAGGGAACCCGGGGCATGTGTTACACATGTTAACACACACTAGCACAGGGTATTCAACATCCTTAGATGCAGGATCTTTCCTTTCCTTCCTCCTGCACTGGATACTGCAACAGATACTGTAAAGTGCTGCAGGTATGAACCAGCTCTGATTCTGCATCAGCACCACTGCTCATGGTGTGCACTGATCAAACAACAAAAGATTTATTGGGAAAGATCTTGTCCCAGAATATATTTTTTTTTAATATTTTTTTAAAAACCTTTTGAGTGCCTCGTTCCAATGCACAAACTGCAGGACTGAGAGGCAGCAGAGAGGGATCCCTTAGTGACAGATCACCATGATTTACAGGCTCACTAGAAGCAACACCAGGAACTTTGAAATCCAGCATTCCCTAAATCTGCTTATGCAACTTGCATACTTTGCTAATCGTGTTTCCAAAGTTTTGCTGAGTGAGGTGTATTGTCCCTGTGCCCTGTAGCTGTGAGACTCTGCTGATCAGAGCAACCTTGCAGCTCCGTGAGGCAGCAGCAGCAGCCAGGCTGGCTCAGCCTCTGGAGATCCCACTGCTGCACCGACTTCTGGTGAGGGAGACAATCTTCTGGTTTGATTTTTAATTGAAAAACTGTAATTGTAGCAACACCAGACCCCAACTTGCATAATGAATAGAGTGTGGACCACTGAAATCTATAGCACATACTCCTACTTCACCTAATTAAGTAACAGCTCACAGTTAGGAGCTTTTACATATGCACATGTAAAGCGTACTAATGAAAAAGGAAAGGAAACTAACTGTTGTTGTTAGGTTGCAGGAACTTAGGAAGCTGCTGAAAAGTCTGGTAGGGTATTCAGCTTTGTGGTTATAGCCTGACTGGTTTTGCTTTTGAGTCTAAATGTTGGGGTTTGGTTTGTTGTTTTTTATTTTTTAATTTTTCTCTCTTACCATTTGTTTTGCTGCAGTTATACTTTTATAGCCATTCCCCTATCCTTTAATAATTGTCATCTTTTTCTGCTATTCTGTGCTGTTCTTAGATGTGTTTTTCCTTTTCCACTTTCTCCTGCTGCCTTACCACCATTGAGAGTAGCAAGCGTATGGATTAAGTGTGCACATGCTTCAGATCTACCTCCAACTCTGCAGAACCCTGGAAATAATTATTCTGAGAAAAACTGTGTTCATCCTCCACAGCAATTGTGTGGAACACATGAACTTGCCCGGTTTCTGTCACATAGTCCAGCCATTAAGCAGTTGTAAGAGGAGGTGTCTAGCACAGATTTTTCAAAGATCAACTTAAAAATTTCTAAGAGTGTGGAAGTGTGTCAAGGAACAGCTTCTGTGGAAGAAATTTTGAGGACTTATCCCTTTGGTGTATCTTCCTGAAAATGGCAACAAGTACTCCTGAGATCTCCATGTGCTAAAGTCACTATTCCAAAATGTGGAGGTGGTAAGATTTCGAATTGACTATTGCATTTTTTTCAGCATAGACCAAGGGG